>VZSE01008217.1:465617-840693 GCA_013398275.1 Promerops cafer | reverse complement strand
GGCCGCCGACCCGCGTGGGTCTGAGCGCTCCGGCAGCGCTGCCCGGGCAGGGCGAGGTCCGTCCCTCCGGCGCCGCCGCGGTGCAGGTGCCCGGATCCGCCGGCGTGAGGCCCCAGAACCCGCGTGGGCGTCCTTGGGGCCGGCCCCTCTCCCGGAGGCGAGATCCGAAATCCACCTTTTTCCACAAACACGGGCGCCGTATGCGGGAGGTGTATGTGGGGATACCGGCACGCTCCCCACTTCCCACGTCCCTCCCTCTCCTGTTTTTCTCCCCGCTGCCACCCGGGCTGTGCAGGACGAATGCCCACCCACTCTTGCCCTTGGCCGGTGTGGTGGGGTTTATTACAGTTATTTACGATTGTTTTCATTGGAATGGCAAAGAAAAACAGGACATGCGGGCTGCGGGTGGGCACACGCTTTGCACGGGCAATCGCCCTGGCTGGGCACGTCCCCTATCGCTCCCCCTGCCCGGCAGAGCGCTGCCTCGCTGCACAGCCCCGGCAAGGGCCACGCGAATCCAAGCCGTCCCCCCGCCGCCGAGGCCGGCGCTCCTGCCTTTTGCTCCAGACCCACCAGCTCCTCTCTGAAGGGCAGCCATGCGGAAGTAGCAGGAAAGAGCTGAGGGGCTGGGGGAGGCTTGTCACAGGGAAGTGCTGGATGGTGGCCCACTTTTCCACAGTGCCTTTGCCTGGCTTTCTGCTTCCGTGTTTGTTTTTGTTCTTGGAGCCGTCTACGGGCACACAGAGAGGACAGTGGTAGGCAGGACGCTCCCCCCGGCACAAAGAACTGTGAATGTGAGGTCAAGACGGCCATCATGTAGGCTGAGATGGGGTTTCTGTTCCTCCACGTGCTTTGCAAGCATGTACCACAGTGCAGGAGGGCCTCCCTGGGGAGGCACAGGTGAGGCAAATGGGATGCTTCAAGAGGCTCTCTGTGTGGCAGTCTTGCCCCCTTTTGGGTGGGCCAGGTTCTTACATGGCTGCAGTGACTTATGAAGCCTAAAGGATGGTTAGCTCTGCCTTGTCTCTCTTTGAGACGGAGGCAGAGCTGGGCTCCTGGATCCACTGAGTTGTGATGGATGGGTGTGTCTCTGTGTGGCTGGTGCAATCCTTTGGCAAAGCCACGTGGGCAGGTGGCAGTGGTTGGGCACGTGTGGGACACCAGGAAAATACCTGGCTGATGTCTCAGCTGTGAGGGACAAAAGGGATGAAATCAAAGCACTGGGTGGACAGGAAGCTTTAAAAGTGTGAGGAAGTTACCTTATCCTGGAGCTCCCTTTCCTGCAGCAGTTAAGTAGGGTGCCCACCATGATTTCACCTTTTGGTCTTCAAATACATGTGAGTAGATGGATGTGGGAATTGCCACTGAACAAGGATCTCCAATATAGCCAGGGATGGTCAGAAAAGTGACAGTACCTTTCTGGAGTTTTTTCTTCTCATTGGTGTGCAGGTTTAGCAGGACAAAACATAAGATCCGTTCCATTTGGCAAGTAGTCAGCTGTGTATCATGACAAGTGGTTTGTTTAATGTCACATATCCAAGGTGATACTGGTATGCCATTTTGCTCTCCGCTGCTTTAAATTTGTGACCCTTTTTAAAGCCAAGCACACATAGTATCACCACCCTGCAAATGCCCTTTCCTATTTTCAGCTTTCAGGTGCTGGAAGCTGCCAGCTTGCCAAAGTGAGTTATGGACAATTGGCATGAGACTGCCAAAAGCAATAGTAGGGAAGTCACAGCCTCCATGACACTTCACTCATACAAAACAGATCTTCAGGTATTTACAGCCCACATGCAAAGAATTAGGTGGGGATGGTGCTTTCTCCATCGGGGACTGCAATGGGATCCAGATAAGGCTCAGCAGAGCAGTACCAGACAAGGCAAGTCTGTCATTGTTTATGGCTACAGCAAAGTGGGAACACAGTCAGTTGGTTGCTTTCCAGGAACTGGCTGGAAGACTTGTGACTGGCAGCTAAGGGAATGCAGGACAAAGCATGAGCCCATCACCACTGAGCTCTCAGGAAACCCTGAATTTCATTTGTTTGCCACTCTTGATCTAAGCCATGGTTATTTAAAGAAATCTTCTCACTCATATTCTTCAAAGTCTTTTGCATACGAGTTGGTTCCTCAGTCAGACAGCAAGAAACCAGGGCACTGCATATCAGGAGAAAGCTGGAGATGGCCAGGGTGGGAATGAAAGCAGCTGGATTCACAGAGCTGCTTCTCAAGTGAAGAATTGGAGTAGAGTTGAAAGCAGAATGTGACTGAAGGGCCCATCTAGGACAAATCACTGAGAAATATCAAACATGACAATGGAAAAGAAACACAAAGATGGATCCTTGGTTGAATGTTAAATTTTGGATTGGAAGGCTGGCTTGCAGATGTGGCCCTGTTCCCTCCTTCCAGAGTGGAATGTCTGCTGATCGTGGTGAAAGAAAGGAAGGGAAAATCACAAAGAAGAATCCCAGATGGTGTGTTTTCAGATATTTGCTGGAAATATTTAAGCTTGCTGAGTATTGGAGATATATCCCTGGAACAAGATACCCAGGGCAACAAATTTCAGGGGGGAATTGGACCCTTAAGTCCTTTTTTTGCAACTTTGAAAATGTAATCCCTAACTCTCTGTAACTTGTCTGTCCCAGATGATGGTGGAGGTGAGTTTCTGTGTGTTCCCTCCCACGCTGACACAAAGCAGTCAGGAAAATCCAGGTCAGGACAGCTGCTAGGGTTATCTGTTAGGAAATTTTATACTAGAATGATATCCTGGAAGAAATGCCCTTTCTGTAGAAATGACACTGCTATTGAGAAGACAAATCATGGTTTTCTGGCTACTCTCACATCTGACCTCTTCAAAATTACCTTCAATCCCACCCTTCCCAGAGGCACCTGGCAGTTGGGATGGAGGAGGGAACTGTGGTGCAGGATGTCCCCAGCTCTTTGCTGGATGGCTGTTCCTAGTTTCACTGCCCACCCTGAGGAAAAATGATGAGTTTGTTCCAGATGGGCACCTAGGAAGCAGAGAAATCTGTTTTGGTCTCTCAACATGCCTTTTTATTACCCCCTGGAATTCCCTTTGTGAGAAGAACAGTTAGATTTTGTTGCTGTTGGAATTTTGATTAACAGGGAACTCTGTTTTCTGTGTTATTGGGAGACCTGTTATTCTTACAGGATTGAGGAGAAAGATTGGACACAAGATTAACCATGGGTCTAGTAATGAGATCCTCTGTGTATCCAGGTGGGAAGGAATTACCATGGCAAGTTTGGCTGTTGGAACAGCCCCAAAGTCCAGACTATGGCAGAAAACATAGTATTAACTCAGTATATTTCGTTCAATATCAGACACAATCTTCCTAAATCCATCACAGCTCCCCTCTGTTGGTCCAGATACTAGCCAGGCTTTCTCCAGAGCTGAGCATCCCAGGGAAGGCCACTGTTCAGAGAGGTATTGCACCTGACATACAGGTGGGCACCCAAGTGTGGATGAGATGACCCACCAGGGATTTCTTTCAGTGGTGGCCTATGTTACCAGGAGTTACTGGAATGATGTCAAAGCAAATCTGTATTGTATTCCTAAGAGTTGGCTAGTGGGAGAAAGTCAGTGGAAATGCAGAAAGAGACCTAGAATGTGCTATCTCAATTAGTCGGTATGGGATTAATTTTTTCCTTGACAGGTTTCACAGGATAAACCATCTTTGTGCTGGTTACAAGTGGTTACTGTGCTGAGAATTGGGGTTACAGTTGTGCTTTATTAGCAGCAAATCACTGTGAAAGGAGTAACCCAGGGCAAGGAACTTCCTTGGAGCATTAGGGAATATGCTGGAGGGTTTCATGTGCTTACATCTCTTGTTGGTGTGCCAGGAACCAAAGATGTACACATAAAATTGCTGGTCAAAATGAAGGAACACAGGCTATGCAAATTGTGCTGCTCTCTTCCCACCCACATTTTTTTTGTATTTTGTTAGATGGATCAAGATAGTAATGTGCCAGTATATTTTATTTTGATAATAATGAATGTGGCTTTGCACCCTTTATCTGCATGATCTTATTAATGTGAGAATGTCTTGGCAAGCTCCATTTTTTTACCCTTATATGCCCTCTTTGTGCAGTCTTTCAAACTTGTGTGATCACAACTGAGAGTATTCCTTAAGTGTTGTTTCACTGCAAGGTATGTTTTTTGAAAAAGTAACTCTGCAAAAATGGGAAAACTTATTAAGAACATTATTTCCTGAAGAGGCACGAGATGATGTAAATATACTAAAATAAACCCACACATAAGCAAATAATGAATCAAGCATCATTCCATTTGTACTTTGTCACACAGAACCCCAACACAAACCTTTTCACTGCTCTTTATGTTTTGGTATCAGTGGGAACCAGAAATAACAAAAGGAAACATTCAGGTGCTTTTGACAAAGCAGTGGCAGCTTCTGTAGTAAACTGAATAACACAAGCTTCAAGTAGAGCACAGAGGTGGAAAGCAGTCACCAGGGCTAGGCTGTATGAACAAATATTTTTCTCATTTGGAGTCCAAGCCACGTACTAATACTACTCATTTGAGTCAAGAAAGACTTTAAATTTTCTTTTAGAATGAGATGCTTTATTTAATTAAAAATTACTAGAAAGCAGTGTGCATACTTCTCAGTTTGTATTAGACCTGGATGAGTACACCTAAAGCGTTTGTTGCATACATTCTGTAATTAATTGAACTGGTAGTTGACAAGTAATTTATTTGAA
Source organism: Promerops cafer (assembly GCA_013398275.1). Classification (NCBI taxonomy): domain Eukaryota; kingdom Metazoa; phylum Chordata; class Aves; order Passeriformes; family Nectariniidae; genus Promerops; species Promerops cafer. Next base: position 835,960 of record VZSE01008217.1, on the reverse strand, counting down.
GTCCACTGAATAATTGAAATTTATTATTAGAATGAACTGGAATGCTAAAAAAAAAAAAAAGATTTATGATTACAAATATAGGGCTCAATACAGACACATTTATACACATGATTAACAGTCACATTTTTTGGACAGATCACTTCACACTGTACCCTACTCTCTTGCATCTGCATACAAACATTCTATTTTAAGTGGGTGAGGCTATGCAGGAAGTAAGATTCTTCTCAGTATGAGTAAGGTTGACAAAATCTTAACTTCTCAGACCACCAGCTGATCAAATTGACACAACTTAGATACAGCAACTTATCTGTACTTGGGACTGGATTTTCAGGTGATCACATCTTTATAGCACAACAGTCCACTTGAGACACTGAACTGTGTGAGTGTCTGGCCTGGAATTTAATAATACCCAATTAAAAATATAATTGTATTATTCCATTGATTAAGTCTAAGATTGTGTCTTTGCAGTTTCAATATTTCCGACTTGAAGAAAATGCTAATAAAATTAACACAATGGTTATTATATAAGATAAATATTCTGTTGTAATGCTGAACACCAATATAGATATGGATAAGCACATATATTGGATATGCTTATTGGACCTAAGGTATCATATGCAGCAGAATCTCTCTAAATCACGTGAGCAATACTGACTTTCATGGGACTACAAGAGTTCTGTGTACAGCAAACAAGTGTGTGCAAATATGGTATTGTAATATGTGGGAAAGTAGTTGTTCCATATAATCATTATGGCCATTAAGGCTTCTCCAGCAACTTTGCCACTTTAAATTTTTATTTAAAGAAATAGGGAAGTAGTTTAGTCCTCCTCTCGATGGTAAAGGGTTACAAGCAGCTGTAGTGTTGGTGTCACATGTCATACATTGTCAACAGACAGTTGCAGTTTCAGTTACATTTTCTCCTTTGATTTGATTATGTTCTTCTCCTAAATTAAATAATTATAATGTGTGTGCTGTGTGGTAATGGCAGCACCATCCATTCCAGGCCTTTAGAAATATGCTGTGTGTTCAGGAGAATTTGTAAGCAATAAACCTTCCCATCTTGTTTGTCATTTTAGGCAACTTACTTTGCATACACCTTCTCCAGTGGTTTATTTTTTACAGGGGTGAAGAATCTGGGAATCATTTCAGTCTGACCTGTCATATCAGTGGATTTTCATTGCCTTTCTTTAGCTGAGAACCTTTTTACTGCAAAGCTGTATTTTGAGGCTTTATTTTTCAAATTTGGTCTCAACTCAATCCAGCACTTCACATTGTCTGTTCTCTGGAACACCCATAGGTTATCTTTGTTTTCTGAGGCAAGGGTTAATCTTGCTCAGACAGGCCATTCTCAGTGTTGAAGATGCCTATCTGTGCTTCTCCCTTCCTCAGTGCTTGCTGCAGAGGAGCCTTGCTGCTATCCCTCTCAAGATTAGTTACACACTTTCTATGTGGATTACTTCCTGCTTTCCTTCAGTCTTTCATTTTGGCTGGCACCAGCAAATGTTGTTTCCATTTGTGTAAGTAGCTGTTTCGTGGGCCCTAGGATCTGGAAACGACAGACTCGATTCTTAAAACATTTTAAGTTTTGCTCTGAAATATGTACAGTAAGTCAGTCAAACCCCTGAAAAATAATCAAGTGTAAACAAAGAAATGTAAATATTCAAAATAGTTTATATTTCCTAAAACTACTCAAACCTGAAGTTTGGTAGCCCCTTATTTGGAAATACACACCCTGTTTTCTTATCAGACGTATCTTTATGAGTGTTGTAAACTACAGCATCGATTTTTTTTCAATTGATTATTTTTGGTTTCAGTTGTTTTTAGGAAGGCACAGCAGATGTATGTAATTTTTCACACTTTGCTGTTCTTATGCGTCAGCCTGATGATATCATACTCAAGCACTAATAATACTACTATTCGCCTTTTACATAAATTACCACTTCACAGCTTCGGAGCATAATACCAACATTACCTAATTACTCCAGAATTGAGCATGCACTCTTTTCCTTTTAGAGTAGAAGCTTAAATGGATTTAAATGGTCAAATGTAATCAGAAGGGAAAACAAGTCCTTTAATAGCTGTGCAGTGGTCTCATCAAAAGGCCAGGAGCCAGGGTATTTGTTCTCTCCTCTCTCCTAGCTCCAGCAGTGTAATTAGAATCAGACTTAAGCACCCGAATTCCTTTCTCCTTCTGAAAGTCCTACATAGACCTCTGTTTATCTCTCTGTAAAGTGCAAAAAAATGATACCTTTCTCCTAGAATATGCCTAGCAGAGATCTTTTTGGGTTAATGCCTAAGAATCGCTACTGTGGCGACAGATATTTGACATCAAAGCATTTTACAGCTATCCTAGTTTTCTGCATTTATTTCAGATCATGAATGGGGCTCTGGCCACCTTAATGTCAGTAGAAATAGTCATTACCATCACTGACTTCAGTGTAGTCAGGATCCACTCTGGCATTTTTAATCTCATCCAAAAGGTAACCCTTTCAATAACCTTGTGTTCAACCCCACCCCAGCAACAGGACAAAATTCTCCCTTCTCTTCTCTGCCTTCCCTGTGTCCTAAATATTCCACTCCCAGTGCCTCTTACCAATTACCTCTGCAAGACTCTTTGGAGGCTCTTGCTTCCTTTCTGCTCCAGGATGAATTATCCTTGCAAACTTTCAATCCTCATAGCTCTTGTCCAGGAAGATCACTGCAATTTTCCTTCCAAATAGCCCATTTCCTGCAGCAACGTGCAACACCCCCCACCAAATCTCTCACAGGGTGAATGGCAGCAGTCCAGCAACACACTATCAATCACAGTGAATTTACGTTCTTCAACAGCTTCTTTGCATAACCACTTCCACTGCCTCTTTCTTCCCTCCAGACTCTTGACACCCCAATAACCAATTTCCATTTATTTAGAAAACATTAAATCCAACAACTTCCCTCACTATAATGCCCATACACGATAAACCAAATACCATATAATTTGCTCTTGTATGGAAGGTGTTCAGCGAGAGCACGAATATGTGCTAGGGCTCTTGAATCCATCTGAAGTTGTCTTCAAGATCTTAAGAAAAATATTTCCTCCAAGGGTGAAGGCTGACCTACACTTGTACTTCAATGAGGTTGTCTGCAGTTCCAATCCTCCTCCCCTCACACCATTCCCATGCCAGGGTAGGAAGAGGATTATTACTACTAATGGACATGTACATATTGCTTTTACTCCAAGAGTTTGAGAAATATCTACCACTCTGTATTTTCATTTACAGATTTTCTATAAGTCTTCACATTTAAGGGCAAAACTCCTGACAGTTTGCAAAGTTTTGAACATTTCATTCATTGTCTTTCATGTATAAATTCTCCAGGCTAGTTGACTGCTCAAGAATATTATTATTATTATTATTATTATTATTATTATTATTATTATTATTATTATTATTATTATTATTATTATATGGTCTTGAATATTATATTAGGTCTTTCAGAATTAAACAAAATGTTCTGTGACTAATACTGACTTAAATTCAGTCTATAGCTCTGATTAATGCTATTTTAAACTGTCATATTGCTTCTCATGTATTACGGCTAGCAATCCCTTGCTCAATTTTTTTTTTTCTTTTTTTTTTTTGCACAACCCAAGGGAACTTGATTNCTCACTATAATGCCCATACACGATAAACCAAATACCATACAATTTGCTCTTGTATGGAAGGTGTTCAGCGAGAGCACGAATATGTGCTAGGGCTCTTGAATCCATCTGAAGTTGTCTTCAAGATCTTAAGAAAAATATTTCCTCCAAGGGTGAAGGCTGACCTACACTTGTACTTCAATGAGGTTGTCTGCAGTTCCAATCCTCCTCCCCTCACACCATTCCCATGCCAGGGTAGGAAGAGGATTATTACTACTAATGGACATGTACATATTGCTTTTACTCCAAGAGTTTGAGAAATATCTACCACTCTGTATTTTCATTTACAGATTTTCTATAAGTCTTCACATTTAAGGGCAAAACTCCTGACAGTTTGCAAAGTTTTGAACATTTCATTCATTGTCTTTCATGTATAAATTCTCCAGGCTAGTTGACTGCTCAAGAATATTATTATTATTATTATTATTATTATTATTATTATTATTATTATTATTATTATTATTATTATTATTATATGGTCTTGACTATTATANTATTATTATTATTATTATTATATGGTCTTGAATATTATATTAGGTCTTTCAGAATTAAACAAAATGTTCTGTGACTAATACTGACTTAAATTCAGTCTATAGCTCTGATTAATGCTATTTTAAACTGTCATATTGCTTCTCATGTATTACGGCTAGCAATCCCTTGCTCAATTTTTTTTTTTTCTTTTTTTTTTTTGCACAGCACAAGGGAACTTGATTTCAGAAAGAACGAATAGCTAAAAGGACATCTGAAATTCAGTCACATGTATTTTGCCTGAAGACAGGTATTCATAGCACAGGAAAAGCTGCTGGTACACTCAGTTCTGTATCTGCCTAACTAGCAATGCCAACATTAATGTCTTCTAGAAAACTTGTGATGCATCTGGCATTCAACAATACCTGAGGAAGGATTCCCTCATGACTGTATAACCAAGAGGACAAAACTTTAATGTAAAGCAACTTGCCAGCTATATCATCACTGATTGAGACATAAATCTGAGGGATTTCTATCTTAACCCTGCCAGCTCTTGAACATTGGAAATTGAAGGCTCTTGTCATTTTTATTTTCTGTACAACTGATGAAATGGTACCTCTGTGGCTTGTATAATCAGTTCGACTGATTACAACAGTTAATGGACTGACTCTATTTACATGAGCAGAGAGGCTGTGTTTCCTTTCTTTTTTATGTATGTTTAAGTCTCCTCAGCTTTGGTGGTAAACAAAGCTATTTACCACAGTAACAGTTTATGACCAGTTTTCTACAGACTGGTTACAGGCTGCATTGTGAGACTATGTCCTTTTACATGTTTCCTTATTATGAACTAGGTACATAAGCATGCCATGTGCCACATCCATTCTGTCCTTCATTGAACAAATGTTCATGTACTCTTTCTTTAAAAGTCATCAATCTGCTCAGTTGAAGTGCTGAGATTCTAGGATGCACTGCAGTCAGTAACTCAGGACATAAGCAGCACTTGGCATGATTGACCTCTACAAGTTCATTTGGTTTATTCTCTGGGTAGGTTTCTCTTCTGCATCCCTCTGAGATTGGATAACTGAAATTTTCTCTGAATGTTTTTTATAGAATCATGTTACAATATCTTCTGTCATTCATTTTTTTTATTACAGCTTATTTTCTGGGTTTGACCACTGCAGCACACTAAGCAGACATCTTCATTAAACTGTCCACGCTGATACCTCCATCTTTTTGTTGAAAGGTTGCAATTATTTCAGAACCCATCTGTGTATATGAGTAGTTTAAATCCTGCCTTCCAAGGTGCATTACTGTGTACTCATCTACACTGCATTCCCTTCGCTCAGTTACTTAGTGTTGTCAAGGCTTACCAAAGTGCCTCACAGCCTTGTCTTGCCCACTGCTCTTATGGATCCAGCTTTTCTAGTAGGACCTCAGTAAGTGCATTAAACAATGCCACTGTTTGTATTGATCCTAGAGGCATCCCACTACTTAAATGCTGTGAAGAGAACCAAACAATTATTCCTGCTCTGCCCCTGTGTGCTATCCCCTAACTGGATTTGCATCCATGACTGGCAGGGTGTTACCCACTCTTCTCCTCCTGACAACTGGCTTTCCTTAGTAGCCTTTTGTGAACACTCTTTATTCAAAGCCTTTGCACTGTTTAAGTAACATCCCCTGGTTCCCCATTACCACTTCACAAAATTGCTCAAAATCCAAAGAACTGACATCAAAGCCATCTTTCTCTTTTCACAAACTTTTGTTTGTTGACCTAGAAGATTTTGTTGCTATGAGTGTTGTTTTTCGGTGTTCTGTACAGGTGACTTTCAGGTCTGTACTACTGCAGTGCTGCTGTAATGGGGAGCTACTTTATAAACTAAATCTATTTCAGCAGGCCATTGTATACAAGTAGCAATCTCTGCAGAAGCAGTTCTCTCAGCCACTCAGGAGCTGAAGAAAAAAAGATAGAGAAATTAAGTTTCTTCAGCAATGATGCATCCATCCCACACCCCAGTTTGGGGCTTGCTGAGGGTTCACTTTTAACCCTATGATCCCATGCTTGTGTGACTAAATTTGTACTGACTGATCAGCAGCTGCCACCTTGTCTCTCAGGAAAATTCCTCAGGTTTCTGTTTTGCCTGCAGGAGAGGCTTCTCTCAGATACCAGGTCTATCAGGTGCATGAGCCTGTGCTTCCCTTCTCCTCCAGGGCTCCTCTCTGCATGCCACCCCACAGCTGCCTCACCCCAGTCTTGTTCATCCCTGGTGCCTCTTCTCAGGCCTCACACAACAGCCTCCACAACTCCTCAATCCTCTAGTGGATCACCCTCCTCTCCCTGGCCACCAGCTCAGCTAGCAGCACCTGCCTGAGTGCCCCTTGCTGCCGTGACTGTTGGAGGAGGCGGCTGTGCACATTTTGGGATTTGGAGCAGGCTTGTCTTGGTGTCCCCATGAGCTGGGAACTGTCAGCTTGGAGGAGAGTTGTGGTCCTACATGGTGAGTCCCTTGGCTGGGCCCAGGGAATGAGCCAAAACTGCACAGGGATTACCTAGCTTTAGGTGAATCAGCTTTATTAAACTCTTCTACATAGGTGTGAGGAATGGAAAATTTCTTAGAAAAAAGAAAGGATCACCTGGTGCCAGAAAATAACGGCACCAAGTACTAGAGACTTGTGACAGTGTGTGGGAAGTGGTGCAGCACCCGAGAGCAGAGATTCTTTGAAATTGAGGCCTTTCACAGGAAGGGACACACTTTCTTCCATGAGGGGATTTGATGTGGGTGTTTGTTTCTTTTTTTTCCGTTTAATTTTTTTTTTTTTAATTCACGGGCTGTGAAGCACTGGTAATGGGTGGGGCACAGCTCCTGTTTAACCTTTGGTAATGTGGATGGGGTTGAAACAGTCACTGTCTAGGGAGCTCCATCTGCAGCTGTGCACTGAGCATCCCTGATACTGATGGGGTTAGACCAGCCTTGTCAGTCCTCAGAGACTCCAGAAAAAAACACTGGTGCAGACAAAGCCACTGAGTCCCAAGCAGCAGACACTGCAATTTTTGAAGGTTGCCTTGCTTACTTCTTGTTGGCTTTTGCTAGTGAAAAATAACAGGTTTAAATGTGGCAAGATGAGCTGTGATTCTGGTCAACATATGACCATCATGCCAGCATGGGGCAGGAGGCAAAGACGGGAGTTTGGCTGTATGGAGGAAAGGTTGGTCCACCTATTTTGCCAGCTTATACAACACAGAGTAACTGCATGGCAGAACTGCAGATTCCTTCAAGAAACATGCAGCTGGATATCTATTTTACTATTCCATGTGGCAGAAGGAGAAGTAGCAACTCCTGAGCAACTTGCACCCCAATTCAGTTCCCTCAATGGAATATACTTTAGGGCACTTTACTTACTATGTGGCTGGTACTGTTGATACCACCTTGGTTTCCTAAAGTTTTCATTTCATGGTATTCTAGTTTGGCGAATAAAAAGCTTAAAATATTTTTACATTCACTTTCACATTAACCTCAGAGTAGACCTTCCAAATCTGACATGCTGAAAATAAGTGACACTCATTTTGGATTAATTTTAAGGCAGTCTTAAAAAGGTATTACCTTCCCCCCTTCTGATAGAAGAATTTTGCAGTTAGTTTCAATGATCCATTTAAAATCTCATTCTGCTTTTGAGGTTCTTTTTGTAATCTAATCTAAATTTCTACTGCTTGGAAGACCTGCTAAGAATTCTTAATTGGTATATGGAACAGTAAATATAAAAACAAACGGCAAAGAATAGTGGCAGAGAACAAAACAGTTGGAATGCAATAGAAACAAGAAGTGACTTTGTTGCCACTATTCTAGCAATGCAGAGTTTTAACAGCATGCTGAATGTCAATTCTCTTCCATAACTTTCTATCCTCTTCTTCTACAGGATTTTTCCTTTCTGAATTATTTTTGGAATCATGGCTCTGCAAAATGCTATTTCCTCTTTTCAGCCCTCTATTCCTCTACCAACTTCCTTGAAACCAAGAAATTAATTTCTTTCTCTAATAATTGCAGTGTGGAATGGAGATTATATCATAGAAATTAGTGATGCAAATGGGCAAGTTAGGTCATTCAGCAAGTGCATATGCACTGTGTATGCATGATGACTCCCTATACTGTAACATGTTCTCTAGTGTTTTGTCCAATCCAATTTTGTAAATTGGGTTGACTTCTATTTAAATTGTGAGGTTGTTCTATAATACAGAGAGATTACCAAGAGGAATGTCCTACATATGACCCAATTTAGGGATTTTATTTTCTTTTTAATCAAGCTTTTGCCATATAACGTCTTAAAACTTCTTGCTAAAACCATATGGGAAAATACACAGAAACCATCTAAGATCATTGGAATGGTGATGCAGCTTGCAATCACTTTGAAGGAAAACGGAGGATTAATCTTGTCAATAAATGCATTATGGGGACTGCTTCCACAGCAGTTCTTCCCACACAAGCACCCATTGCCCCAAATAGGAACTGCTCAAGTGCAATAGCTGCAAAATCAATCCTCCTTTGTGTAACATCTGTTGAATAACAAACTAAAAGTGCAGTGTATTATTAGTTTATCTGCAGTCTAAAAGTCTCTCAGTTGTTTTTGCATTTCAAGTGAAGCGCAAAATTATTATATAACTGTCTGAGCAAAGATCCATTAATCTAACCCCAGAAATCTAACGATTATTTGCCCTACTTTATTTGGTGGAGAAGGAGACAGGAGGCACAATGCTATTTAGGCACCTCACTGTGCTTGAGTGATTTCAATGTGAGCTGGCCATCTACACAGCTGCTTGGTGCCTTAGACCTTTGTAGCTTTTGGCCTGAATATTTGGCTTCCCATTCCCTGTTCTAAACACAGCTTAAGAGTTCTAATTCAGTAATTTATCATACGAGGCATTAGAAAGAATAGATGAGACTTCAATATTTCTATTGTGTGGGACTTAAAATAATTAATTGGCCATTGTTATGTATCTTAATGTCATGGTTTTGTTTTGTAAGGTAAACAGTAAGTGGGTAGTCTTGGCACTTGGCTGCTTTGGAAATCAAGATTCTTTTTTCAGGTGCCTGAGGCTGTGCATGGTATTCCAGGTTGGAGCAGCAATGCAGTTTTAAAATTATTTCCCCAATTGTCTCCACTTACAGAGCTCTGGTTTAGTTTGCAGTGTTTTTGGTATGAGCTAACTAAATTTTATTTCTTTTAAGAGAAACTAAACCAGAAGCTTCGTTCTGCTCACACACCAAAACCACTTTGACAGCTGGTGATGGTCCAAGCTTGTAATGCAGCCCTTGAACAACTTGGAAATGCCTGGGGCAACTCATGCTCAATTCAGGGAATTGGACTAAACTTAGTCTGAATTTTCCCCAAACTGCTCGAATTGGAAATAAAGGGGCCTCAATACCAATTCTTTCGACTGATTTATCTGTGCTTATAATGTCAATTTAGTGGCTAATGATAAACTTAGCCTGAGATTTTAGGAATATAGTGTTAGGCTCCTCTGTCTGGCAGTTTGGACCCATGAGTGCATTAGTGACTCCCTACAAGCCTTTTCCAATTCCACTGGAAAAATAAATCATCTTTCTCTCTGGCTTAATCACTTGGAAACTACATCATCTTGAATTAAAATTGCTTTTTCCTATTTACAAAACCAGGAATGGTTTCTAAGAGCTCTGCCCCTCCCACATCACTTTCTTTGCCTCTTTTCCAGCTGGGTCCAGCATGATTCCAGTGCTGAGATAACAAAGCACCATCCGCAGGGTGATGTGGGTGGAGGCACATTGAGAGGGTGTAACTGCCCACCACACATTTAGATATCTTTTCACTGAATCAGGTGAAAAAGATAGTACTTAATGCCTTTAAGAAAAGGCTGCCTGTGTGACAAGTACAAATTATACTTCATGTTCCTGTAATTTGACCAGTCAACACCTGGTCTAAAACAAGTGATATACTGTTAAAAGAGAATTCCAAAGCCACATCTAACAACAGACATATCATTTTCCAGATGAAATAACAGGCAGTTAAACCCCCATTTGCACTCACCCCTCCCTAGAAACCAGAAAAGCTAAACACTCAAAACTTTGTAAATAAGATTTTAAAAAACGAGGAAAATGTAGGTAATATCACAGTGGTTTATATTTACAGGTTTTTTTTATTATGATTATCAATGGCTGTAAAACTAAATGTTCAGGTTTTGAATCATTATAAAACCAGAAATATTTTAAGATAAAACCTGGAAAATAAAGTTTCAGCAGATGTGATTTCTATCAAAATATGTTTTATCTTGGTTAGAAAATATAAGTACTTCCTTAGTTTTGTGTATATAAATAAGAAAACTGAAGTGCTTAGGTGACATTGGTTTAATAACTTGTGCTGGGAATTATTCTTTAAATTCTGTTTACTGACAGAACTGAGTGTAGGTGCTCAGCAGAAACAAAACCAGTAAATAATTGTTCAAGAGAGTACTTTTGAATTGTGGCACTTGGAGTAATAATGGTTTGGCTCTCTATAATAATATATAATTGAACCAACTTGGAGTGGAAACCAAACCAAATTAAAACTTGCTGAGAAAGAAGGATGTCTCCGTGCATCAGAAATATGTGGATAGAAAATAATTCATGAGAGCTTAAAACCACAGCAAGGAAGGAAGGAATCTGCAAGATTCAGTGGCTACCAAGGAATAAAGGAGTTTGGGGGCTGGTGCTGAGGGAAGTGCAGCCTCATCTGCTTCAGGCAGTCAGCTGAAGCCCCTTTCTTTGCTGCTTGGCCAAAATCAGCAAAGCTTGAACAGGTTTGGGACTAACTCCTATGGATCCTCCCGTCCTGTGAGGGCAGGGATATCTGTCAGAACAGTGAATATTTAGTTGAAAGTATCCACCTACATCACTGGCTTTTAAAAAGTACCTGGGACTGTGCTTTATATCCTGTTAGGTGTATATTCTGAGGGTGCCTTGTGGCTGGAGCCGTTGACTGAAGAATGTCTTACACTGTGTTGCTTAAGAAGCGTCTGTCCCAAGAGGTGCTGGACATGGGCCATTCCTCCTGATCTTGTTAGTTGCTCCTACTGTGAATAAGGGCTTGTTTACACTCAGAACTGTTTCTGAGCAGTGCCACGTGTGGATGCAGTGGCCACACATGACATTAATCAAGAACAATTAATCAGGAACAACTCCATGTGTAGACAAGCCCAAATTTAAGGTGAGGGTGGTCACAAGATGGTGTTCTCCATGAAAGTGACCTCAGAGTAGATGTAATTTCCATGTGGATTATGATGCTCTTGGCAGAGAAAGAACAGACATCTGAGAATTATTTAATTTTTTAGGACCACTCATACACCACTGTTAACAATCCCCAGTCCCATGACCACTGCAATATGGATCATGAAGATGAACAGAATCAGAAGATGAACACCTCTTGCTATTGTTGCCTGGTATGTGCAGCATGAGGCTTTCCATGTGTTAGGAGACACTCGTGAACCGGCACGGGGCCGTGTTGGCCAAAGGTGTAAGTGCATTTATTCCTTTATCTTAGGAAATTTATCTTAAGTGCTGAGAACCTAAGCCTTTGTCACTAAATGGTTTGTGTCTCTCAGGCCAAGCTTGGTTTAAATTTTCTTGTTTACAACCAAATTATTGCTAGTGGAACGCTGCTGACAAGTTCTTCTTGTGTGGGCAGCTTTTAAAGATGGCGATGGTTCAGTGTACCACAAGATAACCTCTTCCTGTTGCAATCACCAGAGTTTCCTGAGCTGGGGCTGGTAGGAAGCAAAATTATTCTGGAGGTGGGTTGGTGTGCTCAGGGAATATTTACCCATACTTAAGGTGGCTCCCAAACTGACTGTCACACTGTGTATGCAAGCTCTTTTCTGGACCATTTAGTGAAGAACTAATTGCCCATGCTTAGCTTGCTCAAGGTGCAGTGACCAGTGCTTCTTTGTCCTTTTCTCCCCTGGTGCTTTTTGGTGCCAAGAAGTTCCTTCTCTGGTTCAGTGCGTAGTTTGGTTGGACCCCAGTTCCACAATGCTGGGATGATGTACTCCTTCTCCTCAGAATATTTAGTGGAGTTCACTCCGTATATAATTTCCCATGAAGCAATATGAAATCCCGTGAAAACCAGTGTGTCAAGTGCTAGGATAGAGAAATTTTATTTTATTTTATTTTGGAGAATGCAAAATAACAGGCAAGTATTCAGACCATGTTTGTATTTGGTCTGATTTGGAACCATATATGAGCATACATTTCCAATATCTGAGGCCACAGTACATTTTTGAGCAAGTACCTCCTATTGAAGTTATTCTTCCTCAGTGGGAATTAAAGTCTGTGAAACTAACCTGCTAGTTAAGGTGGTCATATGGGAGACTCAGATTCATGTGTGTGTTCCAAGAAACATACAAAGTGAAGCAGCTGTAGTGGGACAGATTGAGACAGATTTTTTTCAAAACACTGAATGGATTTGACATTTGACCAGTTCCTGGAGAAAGAGGAGAACAGGTTCAAGTTCCTTCAATGAATCAGGCAGAGAGGAGACTTCAGAATGTATTTCCCAATACACCTAATCCTGACAGATGTGTGCCCTGACCCTGCTGCACCCTCCTAACCTCCCCCACCAAATGCTGAATGTGAGATTTCCAGCAGAGTGGGCATGAAGCAGGGCTTTGAGCAGCTTCACAGCCCAGCTTGTGCCTACCTGTTGATCTCCTGCTCTGCCCTCAAATATAAGTAGGATCTGTGGGTTGCTGAAATGTTAACCTGAGGCACCTAAACTTGGAGTTATGCACTCAATTTGTAGATTTAGCTCATAAAATCTGAAGCGTTTTATAGCTGAATAATTAGTTTCTATAATAAGAACCTTGTTTTGGCAATAAAAATGTGCATTTCATGCTTGTATATATTTGGCATTTTTAATTACTCATTTTTCTAATACTCTTGTGAGGAAGGTCTTTTCCAAACTAAATTATTCTCCGATTCTGTGATATAATTTATATTGTAATGTCATGTAACTCAAATGCAATTCTAGGAATATCATTTTTGGTATGAATAGTTCTTTTTCTTGTTAGATTTTGACTATGCTTAAATAAATAAACTGTATCATAAAGGGATATGGCCTTTAAAACTGTCAGATATTAAAAGTTACTGCAATTTTGTTCACTTAAATTCATGGAAGTGGCATTCGGATGACAGATACCCAAGGTTTTGCTGACCTTGTGAACATTACTGAGTAATCAGTCATTAAGTAATCATGAAGTGTTCATGAACAATGTAGTCAGTGTTTGCAGCACTTAACATACTTTCCCTTGAAAGCAGGAATCTTCTTGCTCCATCTTCAGTTCTGGGATCCAAATTTGTCCTAATTTAAAGGGAACACTATTCTTAATTTTCCTTGTTTGCTTTTCCTGTCACATCTCTTCTTAATGGGAGTAACAGCCTTCTGTTCAACTTTTGACTTTGCGTGTGTCTCTTAAAGACTGTAATAAAACTTGAGGTTTATGTCTTGACTGTAGAAGGGCTGAGTTCTGCCTTCAGGTGGAAAAGCAGAATTCCCTTTGAAATAAATGAAACTCAAGCATATTTTTTGCCAAATTCTTTGAGGAAGTTGGGCAAAGCATTATTATACCAATCTTTGCGGATAATCTGAGACAAAGACGATTAATGAATTGTTGGGATCCATTTAAAAAGTCATTACTTAAAGCTACTACTGGCACTCAGGAGTTTCTGGGCTCCCAGTCCTATGTGCAGTCCACATGGCCATAATTCTGAAACCAAGGCACGCCAGGCTGGTGGATGAATTACTCCTCCAAGAGGTTCCATGGCAGGTTTTTCAGATTCTCCAGCTTAGTGTGTGGACAACCAAATTGCCACTTGGACCCACACACTGCTTTGCAGTTTCTGGAAGCAAATCAGCAGTGAAGGAAAGGCTCTGGAGGCCATGGTTGAAGGATGAGCTGTAATGTCTGGTGTACAGGGTGGTACTGTTGATGCTCAACGCACAGGAGGCAGGGCAGGGTGAACAGAGGGGACGTGGAAGAGGGAACATCATGATGAGAGAGGATAGGGTGGGAGTGGAAGGAAAAGAAAATGCAAGGAGTATGAGAGAAAAAGCAGAATGCGAAGGAAAGGGATTATAGAGCTAAATTAGAGAAAAGCATATTAATTGATATTAATTTATACATATTAATTGATGTAATTTCTTATCATTTGAAGAAGGACCATTACATATATCTATATATCTACATCATGACAGTGCTACTGTGGAAGGTATTCCAGGAATTATTGATTGCTTCTGCAACACAAAGAAATAATTGTTAATTTAATTTTCTGAGTTTAACAAAGTTAGTGTTGTAGTTTGTGATAGACTGGAATCAGATTTGCTGAAGCACAATAAATTAAACTGGTTCCTGAAAAAATAACAATTTGCACTTGCTCCCCCTGATATTCATATCAGATTTCAAAATTAGTTATATTAAAGTAGGATTGTGCTTTTACATGAAAGCCCTGATTTCCTTGAGCATTAAATTTTCTATTAGATACAATGGGCATCCATTTTATGGCTAAGGATGGAATATATATGCCCATATTTTGTCACTAAAACTTCAGTGTAAAATCTACCTACGGCCACCTGCCTTTTTATTCTGAACTACTAAAAGGGACTCTCCTAAAAATTTCTTGGTTAGAAATACACATGTTCTGTTAAAACTCACTTCACTAATATACTCTGTATTATTAAAAATATTATGAAAGGTTTTAATTCACTGGTAAGATGCAGGAGATCATTGAGGAAGGGAGAAATGAGAGCTTGAACATGCAAAACATGCCTATATGAGCTTACTTAGGATGGGCACATAATCAAATGTCAGAGATACAGATATATATTTCTTTGTTGTTTCTTTCAGTTTCAGTAGCCTTAAGTGTTATTTTCACTGTTGTGGATACCACGTTTGATAGGCGTAACAAAAATGTGGTTTTCAAGCTGACCCTTTTAAGGCAGAATAGCCTGAAGGAAATGCACCCATTCTGCTTCAAAGAAGATCAGTCTGTAGGACGGAGGAATAATATGCATGCATAAGTAATTAATAATGATCTGAAGCTTTGATATTTTGTAAGGCCTAGAAAAATTACATTTTTGCAGGATGTAATATATTGTTGGGTTAAAAACACATGGCTTAATTCCATATCCTGTGACAAAATTTCTGTTGAGATAAATAGGAACCAAGCTTGAATAGGGACAGAAGTATCAAAAGCACTGGTTTGAGTGCTGTGTATGTCCTTTTATTACACCAGTGAATACAGTTGTGGTGCCACTGCAATCCTTAATAGGATAATATGGATGAGAAAGATCTTCAAAACACAGTATAATGAGGTGCTCAAATAGCCTGACTTTTCACTTAATTTAAAGAATTCATTCCCCTGAAAAGCTCAATTTCTACATACCTAATAGTACAACATGAAATTCAGAGGCCAAATCTCGTTGACTAGATTTTGTTTGAATATGTTTTAAAACAGCTGCTTTGACTTCATTAGATGTCTTTAATGTAGCCATTTGTAAAGTCCTTTTCTTGTATAATAGATTAACTTTCAGAGAGGAACTGGCTGATACAGCGATGCTTCTGACAGTCCTATTTTTAGAATCAGAGGGAGGTACAGTCAAATAAAACATGCTGCAATTAATAAGCCAGATATCAAGCATGGATCATTTTGAGGAAACTCCCTCTGTATTTCAACAGTCTTTTGGGCCTTCCTGCCCATCTTATAACCACAGAGAATCCCACAGGCTATTTTTACCTGGTGAGAAGGTACCTGTGCGCTTATCCATCTGTAACAGGTATATACATATATTTAGCTTTTACTTTTTTTTTGTTCAGTGACAAAAGATGAGAACCTGATGATCAACTTCCACCATTCATTTATCTCTCCTCTCCCACGTTGTTTCAGCAGGACATAAGGACACTGAACTAACAGGTAATCCACCCTACTAAATACCATGGCTATGGCAATGTCACTCTGGTACGTTACACAGATCGAGGTTTGAAAACCTGGGGGAATATGTTGTTATGATGTGTTCTGGAGGGGTTAAACTACTCAGGACCCAAACTGGTCAGTTGAGTAGAAACATGGAAAGATTCAGGAGATTTAATGGTAACCCTCAAAAGCTGTAGTAAAAGGAAAATTGCAATTCTGAGGTCAAAGGAAATGGACTGAGCATGGTTTGGCTTTTGGTGAGCTATTACCACAGGGAAAAGATCTTCCTGATGACAGGCTGATAGCAGGTTAGTTTAATTCTGTGCCTGAGATATGACTGGCAGAGTTTAGATTTTGCCTTAATTGAAGCATTACACATTTAGAAACTTGAGCAGCAAGGTGATGGTGTTTGCAATTGAAAACATCTCTATTTTTTGTATGGATAAACTTTCTTTTATATGCAAATCAGGCACTGGTTGATTTGATATTGCCAGATTATGGTTATTGCCCCAGAAAAGCTTTTCACTGCCCATTAAAGCTATTAGAAAAGTAAACATTCAAACCTAGGCTTCCCTGACTGGAAGCTTGGATTGGCAAGATGAGGTTAGTTAATCTAATGTAGGAATGCATTCCCTTTGGTGCATTGACAAGTTGACTAGTGAGAAAGGCTGGAGAAAGGCTGAATCTATAAATGCAACTTCCCTGCAGGTCAGCTGCACTCAGCGTCTCTGTTCTTCCAGTGTAGTGTACAATCCCCTTACCTTTTCCACAGATGCTTGGGCAAATTGCCTGTGCTTTCTCAGTGAGCACTGGACAAGAATGTGCAACGTAGCTAATGGTGAAGGGGATGAGCTCCCACAAGTCCTTCTGATGCATTTCTTGATGGCATTACCTCTGTCAGTGCAGGTGCTTCAATGCTATGGCACATTCACTAAGTATATAAGACATTCCTGTAATTTCCAGTTACCACATCTTTTTAGCCACATTCAGAAAGCACATTTCAAGGTTATTAATAAGCAACAGAGAGCTGAACAGGCATTCCCAAGGAGCCAAACTTGTTACTTCTGTCTTCTTCAATCCATTGTCAGCACATTGACTTTTTGTTTACTACTATTGGAACTGTTTGTTACCTAATTCTGTATACTTACACCCTACAAACAAGTTATCTATTCTAATGCTCTGTCTAGACAAAGACTTAGAGGTGTGATGTTAGCATGTGCAACTGACTTTAACCCATGCTAACCTGTTAGAACCTAGGCTCCCCATGATTCTTTAAGACAGTTTATTCAGCATGTTTCAAAGGTAATGTGCCCTGTCTAAAGCTTAAGAAAAATATAGTTTGACAAAAGCTCTAAGAAGACAGCAATGTGCATCACTAGTCTTTCTGTGTAGCTGCTAGGTTCCATCCACCTCCCCCCCTTCAAGTTGGCATAGTATTTTTTTGTAAAACAATGTGTCTTTGTTTTATTTATAAACCTGCCTATCACTTTTGCCTTTGTGGAAGACTCCACAGTTTTATCTAGGCTCTCTTCACAATGAATTTTTAACTGATGTATTTGCAGTTGCATTTAATCTTTACTGTGGACTTCTATTTCTGCACTGAGCCAGACAGTTAACCCTCAGAGTAAACTGTACCACTAGTACCACCTTTTTCACTAAGGTGTTGCAAGGGTTGTCCTATACAATACAAGTTGTCCTGAATTATGTGGTTGGAGTCAAGTGTCTTATGAAATATATGTTGAATTCAGTTTTTCCCAGGGCAGCCGTCACAGTAAAGGAGATTTTCTGAATGTAGAAATTACTTGTATATAATTTGTCTGATCTCTCATTTATTAGAACAGTTGATTGATGTGCACAGTACTTCATTCTGAATCAAATAAAACACGTGCATAACTTTTCTCTCTAGGACTATCTTGAATTTTCATATTTAAAATCTGACAGCTGAAACATGAGGGATTTTTATCAGTGTGTAACCACTGCACAACCATAGTAATGCAAAAGAGAGAGAGAAAAAAGATTTTAATGTCTATTGATAAGAGCCAAAGATGCATCTCCCTGTACTGCCTTGATCTGTCTTATTTGCTTTTTTTTTTTTTTTTTACAGATAAGGCAAATATAGGAGTCATTCTTTGATAAACACCTTATGTGATAGCATGTGTTTCTTATTTGTGCTAACTTGTTTACTTGATCACTGAATATTTTCAGGTATCAACCTGAAAGACCAATAGTATTCCCAGCTCTTATTGAATTAGATTCATTTTTGTCTTTATTGTTTGACTGTGATGATGGCAGATGCTATACCACCATCTTTGCAAGTGCAAAATAAACCATATTTTAGGACATATTCATTATCTACTTATTTTAATGTTGGCCTTTGTAAAAATCTATTTCAGATCCTCAGACATTCTTATGTCCTGTCAAGGTCTCTGCCAGTTCAGTTTTCAGTATTCCTATATCATATTATTTTGCACTGCCATGCCCTTTACACATTTTTTTCTCAGTGATTCTTCTTATACATGCCCTACATAACTCACTTATATCAGTCTCCATTCTCTCGCCTCACTTTCAGTACTCTCCCACTTTTTATAGTGATTTTTTTTTTTTATAATATAATTTTAACCTCTCTGGTAAGCTGATTTGTGTTCCTTCTTGTGCTCTTAACCAGGACAAACCTGCTCTGAGATACACAGTGATACATAGAACCAAATTCACTATGCCCCCTCAAAACTTAATTTTTCTGCCACTGGAATACTGCACTGTATTTCCAGTTAAGCATTTTGAGTATGTAGAGTAAGACCTTTGCTTTTAGTTCACATCTGAAGAGTTCTGTCTGGTCTGTTCAGCAGCCCGAGAGCCACATCGTATGAGCAGTGCTGGTGCTGCCACCAAGTCCTCAAACTTCAGCATCCTCAGCAGCTCTGCAGGACCAGTTAAGCAGCCCCAGGCCACCTGCTGACCTGCAAGGTAGTTCTTTTCTCACAACTCAGTCAGCTGGAAACACTGTCTTTTTGTAACCCATACTCTGATAAATAGTATTCTTAATCAGCATTGGATTTATTCATGTAGTTGATTTCATTAGGCAGGAGGACGATGAACAATCATTCTGCTTCATAAATGTAAGTTGCACTTGCCTAGTGCCACAATCTGGTGTGAGTTACATGATCAGTGTTCTTGAAAAGGTTCTTGGGGGAGGAAACTGCATTTCAAACATAGACAAAAGAAATTTGACACCATTTTGACTTGATGATAGAAGCATACATGTGTCCTGTCATGGACTGGATGCTCTACCTTATCTTTTAGCAGAGATACATTTCAGCCGTAATGCACACAAGCTGTTTCAAATGATAAGGCAGAACAAGAGGCCTGTTAATGGGTGGTCTGCTTTTGCCAAGGTGGGCATGAAGCTCTTGCCTCTGTACTGCCTGTCATCTCCCTGCCTATGTAACAGCAACAAGGTAGGGAAAACATTCCAGAACTTCATGTTATATGATGGAAGAATTTCAAGTGGCAATTCTTTGGACACTCACTTTCTTTTGTGGCTGGGGTTTTCTCTTAGGTGGGATATGAGTGTGAGCCCATATACTGGTTTTGTAGGTCTTTGTCCCTTGCCCATAGGACCCTACTATTCTTATAGAACAGTGGGAGTACAGAATGAGCTGTGGAACAGAACTTTATTTTCCCTCATGCTGCAGCCCTGACTAATATAACATCAAGGAATCATTTTCTTTTAGGAAAATAGATCCATTAAAAAAATTCCCCTTTCTGCACAAAATGTGATGGTGTGATCAGTCCAAGGTTATAGGTGCCAATACCATCTAATTACTCTTGATGTCTGTAAAGTTCTAAGAACAGCTTTACATTCTTTCATTATTTTGAGACAGGTGGAAACACTGTTCATTAAAAATTTAGCTCTCTTCTCATTTATTCAGAATAGATTAACATAGTGGTGCACTATGATAGGTTGTTGCATATGAAACTGGTGGTGCTGTTTCCCTTGAGCCAGACATGTGGCTCTTTCTTAAAAGGATGCTGTAAATGCACACTGTTCTCTATCAATCACAGTAAAGGCACAGGATTTTTCAGAAGTGTCTATTAGTTTCAGGTGCGTCACTTCTGTGGGGCTTATCTTCATACAGCTTAAGAGGGGTCTGATTTTCAAAGAGCAGGTGTCCATCATTTTGTAAAAATCCAGTTATATTAAAGTGTCAGACAACTGGAGGTATCCAGATGCACTAAGCCATTTTTTGAAGTCTTGTTCAAACCAATGTCTTCTGCAAGACTTTGTAGTCTAATTCACCAAATACAATGTATAGAATGAAAACAAGATGAGGCTTGAGAAGAGAGACATCAAAGGGAATAGAATGAAAACACAGAATTTGTCATATCAGAGCAGACCATTGATCTGAGGAGAACTGTGTTCTGCTTCCAGCTGTGGCCAGTACCCTGTGATTATAAAAGAAGGGCCAAAAAATGTGATTCATAGCTTGCCATACAATCCCCTGCCCAAGGTTTTTGCTCATGTTGCTTACTGCAAATACATTGGCTAAGTAAGAGTGAGGTGGAAGAAGCCACGCATGCCACTTGATAGTTGATGTGAAGGAAGTGTATCTGTGACTAACATAAAGGCAAAATGCTACAAGACTAGTTCATCCTTAGGAACGTATTATTCCTGTAATGCTGCCACATTCAGTGCCTATGTGGGTTATGTCTGCCTTGAACAGAAACTGCCAAGTTTGCATGGGGAATTTCTTTGGAATTATTTATCTTAATTTTTTCTGATTGCTCAGAAAACTTTGTGATATGTCATTCATTTCTCCTTTGTGCAGGAACTGTTGCGTAAATTGGAAAACAGCTCATCAGCTAAAGCATTGCTTCCTCAAAATGCAGATGTAAAGTTGGGCACTGAAGGTCATCTTGTGTGTCATATCCTTCTTGTTTTTGCATCACTTCAAACTTGCATCTTCCTAATTATCACATAAGAATGTCTGCGCAGAGTCACGGAATGGGCTAGGATAGAGAGGATCTTTGGAAGTTATCTGGTCAACCCTTCCCTGCTCAAAGAAATGCTAACATTCAGTAAAATTGCTTAGGACCTTGTCCAGGAAAATTTTAAATATTACCAAGGATGGAAGTGTCATGACCTCTTTGTGAGCCTATTCCTTTTTCTGCCTATTCTGCTTATGTTTTTTTTTTTTTTTTTCCTCCTTTTGTATGTCATTGCAGTCTCCCGTGACGTAAGTTTTGAGGACTGCCTCTTGGCCTTTTGCTGTGCACTGCTGAGAAGAAGTTGTCTCTGTCTTCTCTCTGTCTCTTTTACCCTGTTTAGGAAGCTGAAAATTGAAACTAGGCTCTCCTTATGCCTTTTATGTGGGTTGAACAAATCCAGTTTCCACAGCTTCTTGTCCTGTGTTATGTGCTTCACCAGAGTGATGGAACTTTTCTGTTTGTAAGTATCCATTTTGTCCTAGGGAACCCCAAACAACACACAGTGCTCCAGATGTGGTCCCTCAAGCGCTAAATTGTCAGGAATAATTGCTTATTTATAAAATGGGTCATGATTTCTTTCCCTCTCATCCCTCTATATTAATACAAAGAAGAAAACCAAGATTTGGGGACTACTAGAAGGGAGAGAAAAGATGCTGTGATGCTATACTTAATTTTCCCTTCTGGTTCTTTCAGTTTTGCTTTTTTTATCTGCACAGTGACACAACTTCAAAAGAAGGGGCAGATGGTAGTGCTACTGGTCCCAGCTATCAAAGGAACACCCTCCTGGGAGGGAGGCAAGAGATAGGGGTTTTCAGATAGTTCCAGCTTGGTCCTATCACTTGTTTGGGAGGAATCTGCTGTCCTTTGAGAGATGATTTAGTATCAACTTGAGTATTCCCACAGAGACCTTTCTGCATGCAAAAATGTTGTTGTCTTGAATTTTGAGGCTTTTCTGCATTTGCAGACACTCTTCTTGCCCCTACAACAAGTAGAATGTGTGTGAAACACCTCAGGCAGGATTTTTATACCTTTAGATACACTGCATGTATTACTTTGTTTGAGAAATGCAATGCTTTGATGATTTAGACATAGGAATTGCCTTTCTAGTTTCTAAGTTTCATTGCAGTTTAGACGAGGGGAAAGCTCCGTGCTTGAGAAGCAAGGTATTTTCAGGACAAAATGAAAGCTGAGTCTGGCTGCTGTCAGGTGGATTGTCCAGACACATAAAGTCCCACTTAAATGTCAAAGTCATCTTGTGGGGGTCTAACCTCAAGAGTAAGTGTCTAGCAGTATTTAGGCAACTTAGTGAACAGATAAGAACATAATGTGGTTTAAGGAATTTTCAGCCCTGCCATCTCTCAATTTCCTGTTTTTGATATGGACATATTCTCTTTCTGCAAGGGTGCTGTGGAAATGAAATTACATATTCAAGTCTACAGAGTTCTCAGACACTATACTGTGTGCAGGACATAAAGCTATTTCACCAGGTACTATGATAGAGGGATTTAATGCTCCTCCTATCTCAGTCCAGTCAATCCTCTGCTTTCCTTCTGCTTGTTTGCTTTTCCCCTCCTGTTTTATTGTGATATACTTCTGTTCTTTGAGAAGCATATGTTGACGAATACTGATGGGTGAGTGAGTGTTGTGGAAGAGGTACATACTCATCGATTTCTTTTTTTTTTCCATGACAGCTCTACAAAAAAATAACTGCAAAGCCATTCATGAAAAAAACCCAGGCATTTGGTATCACTGGGCAGAGTATAAATCACCAAAGAGGCAGCCTTATGTTTGACTATATAATATGCAACAGAAGTGCCTTCACATCATCAGATGTTGCTGCTATGGCTGCCATTCCTAAGTTGTTCCCCCCACACCCCAAGCTGCTGCTAATAAATTACAAACACATTTGCTCTCATTAATCATTCTTTGGAATGGCAGAATAGTCTTTGCTGATTGAAAATAATTATTAGCTTCTCAAAAGGATTAAACAGCCTGTTTGGATTTTAATTTATATCACCATTTTGATGGAGTGATGTGGGGGTATGTACACAGCCTTTGTCTTAAAAGTAGTAATAATAATAATTAATGCTGTGTAACAAAGAGTTTCAGAAGGACTTCAGACAAAGAGAGAAAGAAAAGGCAGGCAAGGTGAGCTGTGGAATAAATGTAGGACACAGAACTGAACATAAGCTTGCGTTGGGCAAGAAGCCTCCTACTGTAGCAGAGCAGTGATAAACACAAAGGAAACTACAGCATTCTCTACATAACAGTGGAGAGACTTGAAATTTCTGGCTAACATTACAATCTGAGCAGTGTAATTAATCTGGAATTGAAAGAATACCACAGATGTTTAAAATTATTTTTTTCTACTGAGTCAGTATCCTGCACATTTACAAATTGTAGGTTGTGGATTAATAGCCTCTGAGGTTCATTACCCGGTGGGCCTTGCTCCAAGCTTTGAATTTACACTCAGCAAAGTGTATTTGGATTGAGACAATTTCCTGAAGTCAGGTCCCAAGGCTTTGAAATAAAGTGTGTTTGCACTTAAAGTGGTCTGTGGGCACTGGGATGGGAGTGCTTGCTGGAGTGTCAGGGATATTAAAATGAAAAAAAGTACACCAGGTAAGATTTAGCACATGTATACTTCAGAATGGGATGCAATGCGGAGATTGCCAAATTGTATAACCCTATTAAGGTCTTATGCTCACACTGTAACACTGCCAATATGATATTT
Source organism: Promerops cafer (assembly GCA_013398275.1). Classification (NCBI taxonomy): domain Eukaryota; kingdom Metazoa; phylum Chordata; class Aves; order Passeriformes; family Nectariniidae; genus Promerops; species Promerops cafer. The sequence continues at coordinate 812,127 of VZSE01008217.1, read as the reverse complement.
GCCTGCTGAAGGGCAGGAGTTAGTAACCAGATCCATGTTCTACAGTAATTTGATTGCACTGTCTTGGGACCTGGGTTGACGCATCCGTGCGGTGCGATACACCTCTCTGTGGAGGTACTAGCTACTGAGGGTTCTTCACGTGATACAGGCAGGCTTTCTAAGCATCTGAGTGGTACAGAAACACTATGGGTCATTTTTGGATAGGGTGAATTCCATCAAAGTCCCTGTGCTTGATATTTCCTGTTGGTTCTCTGTAGGCTTCTCTCTGCCTCATTTTATTTCTTTAAGTCATTCCTCAGAGTCTGTCATGGAACTTGGATGTAAATGGAGCTGTTAAAATAAATCCCTCTGTGACTGTCACATTTCATTCATCCTCAGTGCCATGCTTGAAGTGAGAGCCCAAACACTGGGAGGCCAATAATGGATTTTCTTCACCTGGGGGGATGGGACATGTGGCATTCCAGTTTCTACTCAGAAATATTTACATAGATTTCACAAAATGAAAAAATCCCATCAAGAGGAGTGGAGATGTGATCTCATTGTTTGGAAATAATGATGGTCATGCAACAGCTGAGTTAAACCTGTGAAGCAGAAATGACTGCCACAGCTATTAAGGAGAGGAGAATCCAGAATGGTTCTTTCATGTGCTGCTGTTTACTGATGTGGACTCCTGAGAGAGAGATGTAAGTACAGTGCCTTTTTCAATTCTTTTATGACCAAGTAATGAATGGTTGGTCACTATTTAGATGGTTGTGCATCTACTCAACAGCACCTCACTAACTTCAGCAGTGGAAGAACGGGTTATTTTAAGCACTGAATGTTCAAATGGTGCTTTAAATGTTCAGCTAAAGAGTCAAGCAGGTATTTTGTGAATCTAACTCTGGTCAGCCCCAGAATTAATTTCCTGATGGTAATCTTTGAATATGACTTTCAACTAAGAGAGAAATTGTACACAGGTGCACTGAAGTAGTGTATCTTCTGTTCCCCATCACAATTTGTACCAAGAATCACAATATAAAAGCTTATCTGGATTTATGGTTGGATAAATGATTTTGTGACACGGGTCAAGGAACCATTGACCTAATTATTTAACTAGCCTCTGGAGCATTATTTCTCTGACTGTACAATGGGAGTCTGAATTTCTCTTGGACTTTGCTATGCTTAATTAGTGTGCAAGGTCTTCTGGCAGGTGTAATATCTTAAAATGTATGTAAGCATTTTAAGGACCTGTGCACTGCGATCCCCATTTCCACTGAGTGCTCTAGTTGAAACAGGTAACGAGATGGGCCATGTGACAGGGTGCACAGCACAGGGTGCTCTCAACCATAAAGTTAAAGACAGTGTGTACTCCAGACAGCTTGCAACCTAAATACTGGTGATTTATTTTAGCAGCTGTTTACATAATTCTTATATCAGTGTGAAAATTGTCTGTGAAAATATTTAAAAGTAAATGCAATTTATTCTTCCAAAGTTCAGTATCCAGTTCCTAAACGTGGAGCTCCAGATGGAGTTTTATTTACTAGAAGTGAGTCTGTAACATTATGTGTGGCAGTATATTCTATTCCTTCCCGTTTTACAGGGTAATATTCCTATGTGAAAGTTCCATTTTGAACCTACTTCATACCAAACATTTTCTTTTTCAGTCACCTAGGAAGACATTTCTGAAAATGGTATATACTGAAATAGGTTAACAAATTTCTTGTTTTTCTCACAGATGACCTTAATAAATATTGTATTGATTCTTTACTACATTAACAGTTGCTACTGTTGTGTCCTTAATTCAGACCTTCCCATTTGCAGCTGTTTTTTAAATGTAGAGAGATCAAGAAAGATAGAATAGGTAAGACATGTCTGTATTTTGCTGGCATAGATAATTTGATTTTATGAGGGGAAAGAACTCATCTAACCTTATAACTAACAGTTGCTGGTTGATTTGCATAATGAGTTGATGGCAAAGCTTTCCTCGTCAACAATTAAAAGCAATATTGGATTCAAGTTTAAAAAAGTTGCAGAGAACGATAAATGAAAATATACTGGACCTGGGAATTAAGGCAACAAAATATCAGTCTTCCACATGTTAGCCTAATTTCTACTTTCTCTCTGGATTCAGATCTCCTTTGCAAGTGACTTCATGCAGCCAGATGGGAAAGCATTTTCCTCACCTCCCATGTGTGCAAGGAAGATCCTCTCTCCAGTGAAAGCCATGATCCCTTGATGGCACAGCCATCTGATGAGTAGGTGGGAGGACGCCTGACTGTGTCTCTTCCGACACAATCAGCATCATGTAGAATGGGAGGGGAGGTGTAGGAGATACAGATTTGCTGCTACATACTTCCACTGGGAAGGGTCAAGAACTTTGTGAACTTTAAACTACAAAACTTTTTTTGTAAGTTGGATTTGGTTGCATGTTTGCTCCTCTGGGTATGCTCCTGTATGTTAGCACCCAGTTACATATTTCTACACACAGGTCTTAAAATTAGATAGTGCATGTTATATTTTTTTAATGACTGAGATTGTTGGTTATGAAAAATTCTACTATTACAAAGCAGAAACACACACAAAAAAAGGGAATGAAAAACATTAACCTTGAAGAATAATTTTTTATACAAACATTGGCATGGTCTATTAAAATATGGGATCTTATAGAAAAAAAAAACATTTACATTTCCTAGAGACATTGAAAAAGTGGGAAGAGTCAAGGTAGCATTGAACATTCATTATTTTTTAATGCACTTTATTAACTTGGGTGATAATATCTTATTTTATTATCAGCTGTTTTTATTTTTATACAGTTTGGGCCTGATCCAGTATCTTCTTGCCACTAAGGAGTATTCTTTGTACACGGAAAATAGGATTTTATTCTTTTGTTTGTTGATTTTGACTGCTCATTAGAGTTCACTTCTGTTTGAGCTGTTAACAATATGTCACTATATCTTGAGAGTCTCTTTGGATTATTGCTTGATAATTGGGAGACTGTGTAAAATAACAAATTATTTTTAAAAGGGTATAGGGCATAACAGAAGGCTGCTCTATAATTTGTTGTAATCATTAGTTTGACTCACTTGTCTATCCTAAACAAATTTTACTGTGTTATTGCAATTACTGTATGTCAAAAAATAGTAAAAGAAAAAAATCCCATTGGCTTCTATTTCAAGAGAGTTATTAACAGGAGAACCTGAACCTAACTGCAGCATTAAGATACAATATCTGGTTCTGCCTTTTGAAATCCAACAAAAGTAAAATAAATTGTGTGGATGAAACTGAAGTGTATTTAAATAGTTTTGTTTTGCTCAATGCTAGGATAGAATGTGAAACTGAATATGTTCATCCAAAGATAACTGAAGTTCCTGCTCCTGTTTAGATTTCATCGTCTGTTAGAAATCTCCTAGGTGATTAAACTAATGCACTGTAAAAGAATGAATCAGTCCTGCAGAGCTCTTCTCTGTACTGAGAATAACTTGCTCAGTTAAGTACTGTTGGGGTTTTACTAAATTAAAATCCTGGGAATTTTTGTACATAATATAAAAGCTGAGTAAAATTTTATATCTGACTCTCAAACTTAATTCCTATGGTAATTAATAAAGAAGATTTGAATACATTTCTGGTAGAGTCATCTTTGACCAATTTAATAACTTGATTTTCTTAACAGAGGAAAATCCTTATCTCTAAAGGCTTGTGGTAACATTGGGATACACCACGAAATTGTTAAGAGAATCAGAGAGTCTTTTCTTTGTTGTGAGAAGATGAATTCAGATTGGAAAGTTATCATTTACTGGCTCAGTTGGAATACATTCTTTGTAATTATTTAATATTTATATTTCAGTTCCTCTGTAGATACCAGTAGATTCCTGAAACTCTTATAAGAAGCATCATGTAGGCTGCTTGCAATGCTGACTCATTTTAACTATTCACTCATTTACAGATAAATATGAATATTGTTTTTTCGCATGTCAGCACAGGTAAAAAATTAGTCAGATGTATATTCTTAAAGCATATACGTATATATATATATACACACACAAACACACACACTTGCCTTTTTTTAGTAGATTTATTAAATGTTACTTATCCCCACCCCCACTTGGCCTATTTTTTGTGACTGGTATGGCAAGGAGGAATGACAAGAGCTAAAAAAGAGATAAGGAAATGATCTTATCAGTCAGCTCAGAGATGGCATTTCCTGAGTGGCATTTTGCAATTGTTGCATGGAATAAAAGTGCAGATATATAATAAATTTATGCTTTTCAGTGGGTTTGTCTTTTAACACCTGATCTCCAGCTACAGCTTACTCTTGTCCACTTCAATCAGTGTAGTTGTGGATAAAGACTACAGGAAATTAATTTAAATGAAACAAATGCTTCCTTTTGTTATATGACATAGAATTTATGTATGTATTCACTATCTAATTCAAATACAGTTTGATTTTTGAGAGTAGTGAACAGAAATAATTATCTCAGTTTTTTTTTTTTTTTTAATATGGAATGTCCTTTTCCAGTTTTTAAAGTTTTCTTTTAAAATCCCATGTAAAGATCTTACTGTGCTGTACCCAGCAAATACCTGCATGTGTGTACTTTTCTGTAGATTGCTAAATCAATGATAAATCTGACTCAAGTTGACTGAATTGTGATAAAAACCCCAAACCCACAACCAAATATCTATAAAAAATTTGAATTGCATAGCAAATTTTAATTCAATCATGTTTGCTGCCCTTTTATGCTTTCTGTTTGTGAACACTTAAGAACTTGATTCTTGATGCTGAGATCATTTCAGGAACATTTAAGACTGAAGATTTTATGAAATAAATGTGTATTAATGGTAGTAACAGGCTGAGATTCCCTTGGTTCTTTCGTAATAAAGCTTGTGATGGCATTGTGGAATAATGCTTGTCTTTACAAAGAGCTGGCTGATGTAGGACTTGATCTAGAAGAGGGCCTTTCATGGTAAAATTCAGTGGCCTTTCCAGCTAGGGAAGACTCCCATACTTAGGAAGTAAAGCTGATAGATTTTCACAGGAATGTTACAAAATCTATTTGATTTACTTGAAATGACCAGTATTTTCAGGAAAGGGTTTCTTGTGCAATAGCACTTGGCAGAAGGCAAAAGAGGGTTGCACAGTCTGGAGAAAGGAGTTGATAGCAGCTCAGCATACAGTGCTTTCCTTAATTATTTTGGAACGGTACGTTTAGTTGGCTTTTGACCTGATGTCCTCCTAAATCAACATTAAAGGTCAGACAGATAAATAAGAGAAATTTGATGCACTGGTAATTAAGAAGGTATTCTGATTCAGGCCAGTAACTTAGAGGAAATGAATGCAACCAGGCAGATGCAAACAGAGGGGAGAGCCTTTCCAAAACTACTCCAACAACCTTTGAGCTCTACTTCTGCAGAGTAGAGTACTTTGTCCACTCTGGAGGGAAGGCTGGTTCAGTTCTTTCTCCTGTTTTGTTTTCAACAGAGTAAAGTCACTCCAGTAATTTCTGTTCATGGCAGAACTTGCTGCAAGTGAGGAGGATTGCCCACACTATTTTTATGTGTGGGTTCCATTTCCATGCATGTGTTCTCTTTCCATGACAAGCATTGACCCAAACTGGACAGCACTAGTAGCTGATAGATTAAGACAGGGCAGATCCCGAAGGAAAGACTTCCTTTCAAGAGATGGGGTTTTGACAACTTTCAAGTCAAGGAATTTAATCTTTAATGTAATGGAGACTTGGAAGTTCTTCCTACTCAGCTGGGAAGGTGAAAGTCTGCTGAAGAGCCCAAAGCCAGCAAAGCAATGGGTTAAGGATAGCATCAAGCTGGATGGAGCATAAATAGACATGTTAATGAATTTAAGAGTAAAATAGCTGCTAACTGAAGTACACATTCTCTTACTTAAGTCAGCAATTATACTGGAAGACAGCAAATATTATATTTATAAAAAGCCTGCATAATAACCTGGAGAATTACAGAGCAGTAAGACTTACTTCAGTTCCTGGCAACTTAGCTGATAGGATGATTAAAAATACAGAAGCTATAAAAAAAATCTCAGAAACACAGAGTTTGATGATATGGTAGGGAAAAAATGACACAAATTTTGTAAAGGATTATTGCACCTCACTGGTTCCTTAAATATATAAATGATACAGTAGATGAATGAAAACCAGTTGATAAAGTATATTGCTGTACATAATCACTGATACTTCTTGAAGTGACAGCTAAGGAAACAAAAGGATGGAATTTCCCTAGAAAGGTGGTGAGAGGAGATAGAAGTCTGAGATTCAAGTATTCCTTCTGAATCGGTGCAGAAGACAGATTTAATCTTACATTCTCTGTATTCAAAATAACTGTTAAAATTTGTGGATTTCTGAGATCCCAAGGAGTGAATTTTCTGTTCCCTTTGTTCTGATAGGATTTACAGTGCCTGGCAGAATGCCTGCTTCAGCTGAATTGATGCCTAAACCCCACCCATTTCCTCTGTTTCACTGCTTAGCGGTGTCACATTCAGCCAGCTTTGGGAATCTCTTTAGCTGCATATTAATTGCATGCAAGTATGCCATTAGGCATCAGGGCATGTCTGAGTTAGGCATAGTAACACTTCAGTATCTTTGATATTCTGAGCAGAGTAATACTCTGAGAAAGTAGTATCCTCTGTGGATAAAAGTGTACAAAGCAGAAGGAAATAAAAAAGGAGTTCATTTTCCTTGGGGAAAAAAATAACCTTTGGAGAATCTCAGATTCCAGTTTATGGGTGGAAGTTGGTCTATTTATTAACCATTTGGAAAATGATGTATTAAATACCAATGATGTATTAAATTATAGACATGCTCCAAATTCATTTAATTAAGGTTGAAGAAATGTGGACAAACTAACAAAGCTGGCAGCAAAATTGCCACAATGGCAGGTTAAAATCAGTGTTGATTTAAAAGTGGTGGTCCCTAAATCACTTTATGCCAAAGGACTGTTGTCACACCTTCAGTTTTGTCATAGATGGCTTTTAAAAATGTGAGTTCGATGAAGAGAGCATCTCAAATGAGTAATGAGGTACAGATGAAAGAATCAGAAAAATTCAGAAGAAATTCAAGAATTAAATGAATACTAGTAAAGACCTGTACTTTTTTTCTCATCAGATTTTAAATGGAGGAATTATAGTACTGTTTGATATGCTTCTATGGACAGTCCACAACCTAGTTTTCATGGCTTAGCATGAACTCCATGGAAACCACAAGAATTTAGTTTGGGATCTCTTGGCCTAAAGAAAGCACTAAATATTGAAAGTTACAATTGTAAGTATTTTTACAACTTAATGTTTTCAAAACCCAGTACCTTGGGAAATTTCTTGCAGAGGTGAAGGCTTTTGTGTAATAAGTGCAAGTGTTCTGATATGAGGCCTGCTTTTTAAAGAATTTTTAAAATGACCTCTTACAGATCACAGCAGTTATCCACAGATATCCAGGAATACACAGATGATAGGAACAAAAAGAAAAGCCCACCAGTTCAATAAGGGTTTCTAAAGAATCCTTTAGTTGAAAACACTGATAATTAGGATTTGAGCAATTGTACCTAAGCTTGTGATAAAGTGTCTTTTGCATTTCATGCCATAGTTATTTTTAGCATCACTACTTAGTGTTTTTCAGTTTGAACACAAGCCCTTTGTTTTCACTGAAGCTGGAAAGGAAGACATTCTGGAGTAATTAGAACACTACTGCTCTTTTCAGCTTTAGTGTTCCCTTTATTCTTACAGGTAAAAAAACATCAAACTAGTGGACTTCAGAGCCTTGGTGGGTGCTTGGGCTGGGAGAAGCAGCAGGGAAGCAATACACTTAATGTGGAAAAAGGTGAGATAGCAAACTTTTATGTACCCTGGGTACCGTGTATTAATCTCCTGATAACTGCTTTCACATTTGAACCTTCTGTCTCTTATGTGAGATCCAGCAATCTTTGGTTTTTTCTGTTCTGGGAGCAATTTTCTGAATCATTAATTTTCAGTGGCCAGGCTTCAATTAGCTTAATCAGGCATTGATTAGATTTCTCAAGTCCCTAGCATTTATTTTCCACCTTGCCTATATGGTTCCCTGACTCCATTACCTGATTGTTCACTTATTGCATATAAGGTTGATTCCTCTCCATTAACATTCCCTGATGAGAGGTCTCCTTAGCCATCCAGCTAGCCACTTTCATTAGTGATGGTGGCAATTCATGGTGAAGGCCAGTTTCTACTGCCCTTGCAAAACATGATATTTTCTTCTAAGTCGCATCACTATATCAGCAATTTACTTGTAGATGAAGGTGCTGCTCAGGAAGAGTTCCGACCCAAAGGAAAAATTATTTACTCCATATTTATTTGGAATATGTTTCATATTTTGTTTAGAAAGTTGTGAAATTGTAGAAAGTGAGGGAAGTAAACCACTAATTTTTTCAAAGCATACTTAATGCAAATCTAGGGTTTTTTTTTATTCCTGCTTTTCTTAGTGTCTAGCCTGACATATTAAAATACATTTCCATTGCCAGTGCTCCTGGTTTCTGAGGGAGCTTGACAAGATTTTATAATCAAGGCTGGTGTGAGTCACACCTGGTATAGGCTCCAGGTCCCATAGATAGACCCATGCCCTGTTCCTAATACCAGTTGCTCAGCAGTAACAGCTTGTGTGCAGTCTCATTCCTCAGGATACACATTTTGGGTAAGTGTGAGCATGCAGCAAGACAGATGAAGAATGGGGCTGGAGGTGAGGGGCTGGACAGAGCTGGAAAATGGGATTTCAGACTCAGGTGAATTTTTCTAGGTTGAAAAACACTTTCTTTTCTCTAAATTCTACTGAGGTTCTCACATCGTCTGTGGTCAGCTCTGTTAATTACATTTTGCTTTTGCAAATCATGTCTTCTAAAGGCACAGACCTCTTTTTGAAATTCTCTAAGTCATGTATCTACATTATATTGAACTAGATAGACCTGAATGTAAATGAGCTTGTGCCAAAAATGAATAGCAGGAAAGTTTTAATAGCAGTTTTAAGAACTTCATGTAATATATGCTAATTAAAAACTCTAACAAAAAGTTTTATATCAATAAAACAAAACATGGAATCAGATCTTCAAGCTTTCTTTTTTTTCTATAGGTTCTTTGAGCTGGGAGAGTTGCCAAAATTTCCTTTTCTTTGTAACCAAACTGAAGTTGTTTAACTTCAGTTTTGATGAGTCAACATTTCTGAAAAAAAATGACATTTTGCCAGGTAGCTTCTAACCCACTCTAATCTTCATACACTTATATAATTAAATATATGATTTGTCTTATCGCAGTCCTAGGACATATAGGTGCTTTCTAATTTAAATGATAAAGCATTAAAAGGGATCCTTTCAATGTTTAATGTTTGATTTTTTAGAGATTGTTCTCAGAAATATTTTGAGCATCAGATTCAGCTTTTGGTCAAAAATGTTAGCAGAAAAAATTGTGAAAAGCAATTAATGATCCCTTTCTTCTGAACAACTAGTTGCAACAGTGATTAGATTCAGTGTGAGACTGTTCTGAAGTTAATTTCCTCTTTTTGTACTGTGTTTTAAAGATTCGTTATGATTTGCTGGATTTTTAGACAAGGAGAGAGATCTCTTGTTTTTCTTATTCACTTCGTTGTTTATGTTCCATATCCTTATTATGGCCCCAAACTGTAGCCATTTATTTAAAAAATATAAAATGTGGGGGGTTTAATATGTTTTCTTTCTTGAAATTATTCTAAAATTATATTTTAGGGGATTAAAATCTCACATATATGAGAAATATCCTTTGGCTTTCTTAAAACATCCCCCCTCCCCATTTTGACATTTTCCCTCCCTTTTGAATCAGATATCCCCCTCAGCAAAGAAATTTTCATGTGTCTGAGGCTGTCTTTCTTAGCAACTATGGTCTTCTGAGATGAAAAAACCCTTTGAAAATATCTGACAGTTCATCTCTGCAATTAGTAATTTTCAATTACTACATTCAGAATGGCAAGGTGAATTAACATATAACTATCTCAGAAATCACGTTCAGCATCATCACTCCTTCAGTTTTGGTCATTCTCTGTCCCTGAGGTTTCTGGGCCTATTGGGACCATTTTGACCATTTGGTGGGGGCACCATTAGTTTGGACCTTTATCTTTTCTGACTAGTGAAAGCCACTGCTGATTCACTGCATTACTTGGGCAGTTAATAATGCTCCATGAAAGACTGCTAGGAGGAGGTATTTTGTCAACAGCAGAGGCAATGATGTGGGGCTCAGGTTGCTCCAGAATCGATGGCACACCTCTGACAATGTTAGCAGCTGCCCAAGCATGTCTCATTTTCAGTTTTGCAGCTGGAGGTTATTGATGGAGTATGGGTAAATGGCATGTTCAACAGAGATTCTTTCAGGCACAGCTTTACGTGCTTCACCCGGCTGAACCACCCTAGCACAAAGCAGGTGTGAAAATGGTTGCCCTGAGGTGCTTTTTCTTCCTTCTTGGATGGTCTCAGAGGACACTGTTGGGTGCTATACTTCAGTGCACTTTCTACAGAGTATTTGAAGCATCAGTTTAGAAATTCCCCAACTCCACCATATGCATAAAATATTGTACTTGGTGGAGGGAGAAGTGATAGCCCTTGGTGGACAGTGCTTGTTAGACTCCTTGCCTAGCTCTGGCTAGTCAGAAAGCTGCTGCAGCACATGTCCCCTCATTTGTGTTTTTCCTGCTGATAAGGCAAATGGGCCTATTTTTTTAAGATCTTCAACTTGCAACACCTTTTTACCTTCTGAGTGGTGCATGGAAATGTTCCTCCAACAGCAATACCTTGAGTTTTCAGAACAGAGCTTATCATGACTGCTTGATTTATTGAAGTGGGTCCTTAAGGAAGTCCTATGATATCCTGTTGCCAAAGCACAGAGCTTCTGACTAAAGATTAAGTTATTTGTTTTAATTAGAGCTGATCTAGATAAAAGGACCAAAATCATAATAACATTCTCATAAAAGTTCATTTTCATTTTTCATCAAAGGTTTCTTTCCAATGAAATTTTCTTAGAGGCAGAGATTAGATCTATGTAAATTTAGGTGCTTAACTAAGTTGCCAAAGACCAACGCTTAGTTTTTTTTGATTCTCTATGCAGTAAAGGCAGAAAGATGGGCAAATTTAGAAGGACTTTAAGTCTGGTTTATGTGGGCTGGGCTGCACATTGAGCAATTTGTCTTTTTCCATTGTCTATAGACAACAGATACAAGAGCTGAGTAATTTGGGAGCTTGTGAAAATAAACTTAGATGAAGTGCAGAAATGCAGAGGGAAGAGTCTGGACCTAAGCATCTTTACTGCAATGTGAACGGGTTGGCTGGACCTCCAATTGTCCCATATGGTCTGCCTCAGGGAATGGGCCTGACTTAGGCTGGGAGGTAGTGATGGAACAAGCAAAGTCGTATGTTGCAGAAATGACCCAGGAAGTAAGTATCTATAACTATTATGCAAATCTGCTTCTGCTAGAGAGACAGCTGTAGCTGAAAGGCTTCATCTATCTCAAAGGGTTAGGTGTTGAGAATTTTAATTCCTTAATACCTTTTTCTTTCGAGAGAAAAAGAACAAAAGCCAAGAGTTGGTCAAAATCCTAATACCTCCTTATCCCTAAGCATTTCGAAGTAGCTTGAACACAAAACTTATCACTGAAATTCAGTGCTGTATAAAACAAGAGGTTTACAGTGTAAATGCTTCATATACATTAGTTCTTATTTTGTCTTTAAAAAATAACACACCAGTAATGTGTTGTGATAAAAATACATGTGAGTATTGTAACTATGGGCATTAATGCTCTGAAATAGAAATTAATGCATACCTTATTAACTGCTTCAGCCTTTGTTATGATGAGAAAGCCATATATTCTTGCTAGAAATTAAAATAAATGTGGTACACTTTGTGCAGTATCTAAATGGAAAAATTAGACAGTGAAGAGTACAGTTGTATATTTGTTGTATATGGACATAAAGAGAATACATTATATCATGATAGGTGTTATTTCAGTGTGAATTTGGGACAGCCACTTTATTAATGATTAAAATATAGTGAGTCATCTCTTGCTGGTATGAACAGTACCCTATACCTTTGCACTTTGCACATGAAATATGATGCATGTATTGTGCCAACAGAAAAAATATTTTCAAAGCAGTTATATTAAAAAAATTGGAAAAAAAGAATTATTTTTTGCTTGTAAACTCTGGTACTTTCCACCTGTATATCTATCCAAAGCCTTTGAGGCAGACATAAAAAATAACTTTAAAATATCGTGAGTTTGAAATTTGATATTTCAAGAAGTTTTAAGAGCTAAATGCAATTACAAGGCTCTCTTGGGAAAGAAAGGGTTTTTCTTTTCAGTTACCTTTACTACTTTACAAGGCTGAAAAAATTTCAGGCTCCAAGTTATGATTTTTATTAATATACAATTTCTCAGGTGTGTGTGTATATATATATATATATATACACACATACACATACACATACACATACATACACATATACATATATATACACACACACACACATATATACTGCCTTTGTCCTTAGAAGTAATTTGTAGAAAACCAAAGATTTTTGGAACTTCTTTTTACCCTAAAATATTAAAATAAGTCCCAGAGAGCAGGATTAATGTTCAGAGGTCAAAGATCCTTGATAAGGATATTTTTTTTACACCCGGTAATTTCTCATGTGGCTTTTACTGAATGTGCTATTTTGCCATGTCACTCTACAAAGACAGCTGGGTAAATTTATTGGATGGTGAGTGTAGGAATTTCTGCAGATGGAGAAACATTTGTCCTGGCCAGTTGATTTAAAGAGAAAATGGTTTGTCAGTGTGCAAATGCATCTGGAGGAAGAAGGGTAAAGGAATGAATTAGAGGTAAGTCAGGATAATCATAAGTGAATCCCACAAATGTGTATGTGTGCTCAGGCTGTGTAGACCTGGCTGAGCATTCATTGTTCTCATGAATATTGTGCTGGACTGGGATTTTCCTGAAGAATATTGGAAAATGTTGATTCAGTGAAACCAAATCTTTTTGTAGACGTATGCATGGTTTCACCTGGATTTGGCTGGGAATATTGTTAGGTATTAGGAGAGAATTAGGGTGGCACCAGCATTTGCACTGGAATGATGCACTGGCTGAGATACCTGGCACAGACGTGGGCAAGAGAGTGCAGAGTTACCCCGTGGGCCCACCTGGCTGGAGGAGGTGAACCTCTCACCTTTGCCTGGGATAATGCCTTTCCCCACCCTGCTGGCTTTATAAATGGGAACCCTTTTAACAGATTTATATGGAGTGTTTTGTTTTGTTTCTGTTTATTTGTTTTGGGGTTTTTTTTGTGCTTTGGGTTTCTATTTCTAATTTTTTTTGTTTGTTTTTTGTTTTGAAATCTGCAAAGATATTCTTGACTGAAATTTCAGAGAGAGAAGATTCAATTTACTTTTGCAACCTATCCTTGAATCTCCATATTTGCTTTTAGTCCCGCTGCATATTTAAGCTCCTTCACTTAAGAAAGTACGATTTGATAAGTAGATCTGTACCTATATTCCTCTCAGTGTGCTGCTGCTTCCTTTTGATTCCTCCTTTTGTGTTCTCATACTTCTATATTCTGCCATACATCCTCTGGACTTCAGGTAGCCTCCTTTTCCAATACCCCTGTTTTCCCTAAAACTCCTGATCAAAACACTCTTTAGCCATCTTTCCTTCTTTTTTCTTTACCTCAGTTGCAATTATTCCATCACACGGCTCTTCTGTGTTGTACAGATGAGTTCCAGTTTTGTAGCTAAGTTTTTTCTTTCAGAGGTGTTCTTTTAAGATATCCATAAAGTTTTAAAGGTTTAAAGGCCAAACTTGAGAGGAAGATCTGGTAAGGGTACAAAGGACTTTGCTATTCTTTGCTTTACCCCAATTTTTTCTTCTTAAAATATTTTTTCCATTTGCAGCTTTGCTCCATGAATAGCAGTCAGAAGCCCCTGGGGCCTGTTTATCCATTCACCCCCATTCTTACACATTTGGGGTGCAATAAAATGGACTCCAGATACCATCAGCTCCTGCTATAAGGTAAAAGTCTGATTAATGTTATTTTGAGAAAAACCAAAGACCCCTTTTCCCCAAGGGATTCTGCATTTATTTTATGCTTTTTAATTGAACAGAAAGGAGCCATCATTTCATTTAGCATCTCCTCCTTCTAGCTGGTGTTTGGAAGGCTGGAAAAGGTGGGGTGTAGTGTTGGAGCACCCCTTTTTTCACATTAACAATTCCTTGTGCCTCGCTTCCTCCCCAGGCACAGAGAGGCACACAGGCAAACAACAATCTATCTGCAACCCGGTTACCACTGCGAGCAGCTACAGCTTTTTGTTTAACTGTATAATTGCTCTCTCGGTGGGTTGTGGGTTTTCTTTTCCCCATCTACATTTGTTTTCTTAATAACTAAGACCAGTACATTTAAATGGTCCTTTTTTTTTTTTTTTTTTTTTTTGACAAGCATACCGGATGTAACAAGATATGCAGCTAAAAACATTAATCATATTAAAACTAATTAAAAACTGAAAAGTTTCTGTGCATTCCAAGCACTGGGGGTGGGAGGGGGCGGGGAGGCCTTTGGTCTGAGCACTGGCGTTTCCTGAGGCGAGCAAATGCCTGACACATGGACTTCGCCGAATTCCAAAATGTAGCAAAACAGTGCCTGCATATTTGGCAGGAACCACCACCAGTTCAGGTCAGTGTCTGTTTCAGCAAAAGATGAAGCCCTGCATGTTAACAGAGGAAAATAACTCAGAGGAAAAGGGGAGGAACAACATGTGACATTTTGTAAGAGCAGCACTTGCGTTACCCAAGGCGCACCACTCTCTGTAAACACTTCCTCCGGTGCCAGTGCCTTAGGACGCATTTTTTCAGATTGGGGTGGGGGGAGGCAGCGGGAGGGGTGAGGGGCAGGTCAGGGCTTTCAAGCTGCTGGGATATGAATGAGCTAGGGTTCCCCCCCCCTTTTTTTTTAAACTTCTTCTTTTTACATGTTGAGTGCCATAAGTGTTTTAAGGAGACATCAGTGAATCTGTGGCCGGAAAGATGGGCAAGCAGTGCTACGGGACACCAAACCCCAAACGAGTGGGAACGTGGGGGAGAGAAAGGGCAAAGTTGCAGGGAAGGGGGTGCAAATGATGGGGCTCTGCAGTGCAATCTCACAACACCAGGTGCAGGGGAGGCTGGCTGGGAAGGGTGGGTGACCCTCTGAAGCCCCAGCACCTCACCTTGCTTCCACCTTGGTGATCCATAAGCCTATGCCATGGATATCGGTCAGTGGTCCCCGATGTTGGGATGGGACACCCCTGTCTGCTTAGGGACATAGTGTGACTCCCACAGTCTGACTCCCCCAATTAATTTAGAAGCAAACCCATTTTTAAGCCCTTTCCTAGTAAAAACGAGAGTAGGTCATTAAGATTTAAAATATTGTTTTGGTCATTGTCTTCTTACTTCTTTCTTGAATTTCGGCACCTTAAGCTGCCTTTGTTGTTGAGGAACTTGCTATTTCTTGAGAGATAGGGCTGGATCACTTGTTATTGTAACACTTCTTGGTGATAAAGTTCAGTCTAAAAATTAAGCAGCTGCAATGTTGCAGCACAAATTAGTTTAATGTAAGCAGTCAGGAGCAGCTGTTTGGCTCGGGACTCTGCTCCGGCGGTGGGGGAAGGGCGCTGTGATGCTGACAGTGTTTTTTTCTCTACATAAACATTTTCGGCTGTTGCAGCTTTTGTGCCGATCATGTGACAGTGTCCCTAGGCAGATAATTTATTTCTGTAGCTTTCATGAGCAATCATTAACCTTCAGACACTGAGCTTGCTTTCTGCTTTGTGGCATTTGTTTTTTTTTTTTTTTTGTATCCTAACTAGTTTAATTCACAGAGTGTCAGGAGAAAATTACAACCAATTTATAATAGACTGTAATGCATAATACTTATGTTTCTATTAAAACAGACCTTGCTTACAAGACCATTCTTACGGCTTAGCTTGTGTTCATGGATCAGAATAATTATTTTCAGTGATGTAAGTGCAGCTGTCATCATGATACTCCCATAGTGTCTTATTCTGAATGCAAAGCCCTTCAGAGTCCTGATTTGGGACCACCCTTTTGAATTCCCCCTTTGCTGGAGACACTGCGAAGTTTATTGAGATGCAACAGGCTTGGGAGAAAGGGCATAGCATTTATTCTGGTGATTGCTATTCTCCCACCATGACCGGCTGCTGAACAGGTATTGACCGCCATAGAAAGTGTGTCTAGGGGAGAGGCGAGGCATTGCTGATAACAATTACAGCTCCAGTCTCTGCTAACTTAGTCTGGGGTTTCAGAGCAGGCTCAGACGACAGGGGTGGATCACAAAGCAGTTGTGACTGTCACAAAAAGACTTCATTTTCATTCCTGTCCATTTTGTTACAGTAAGGGAAACAATAAATTAGGTGACTTTGTCAAGGTCACTGAAGAAATAAATGTCAGGATAGGAATTTCCCTTTCCCTGATCCTTTTCCCCAAGTCCTGTGCTTTTGTCTAGGGAAGATGACAAAAGAATGAAAAATACAGAGTCTTGGGCAAAAGAACTAAAAATTAAGCAATAAAAAAAGTGGGAGGTGAGTGGGGGCGGGGAAGAGAAACCATAAAAAGAGCTGAAAGCCAGGGTGACTGCTGACTTACTGTGAATATCATTTTCCTTCAGATCTGAACGTGATTTTTGCTTTTGTTCACCGCCTCTCCGCCTTACTTTAATTCTTTTTTCTAACTGATCATTCATTAGCACTGGCAAGTTCATCTTTTTTTGTACCAGGGAGCAAGATATTATGTTTATGTACACCTCTGAATAGGTGTAATCTAGACATGTGTATTCCTTAGTTTATTTTTTACAGCTTGTGCCATAGTGGAATCAGACATTTGTGATAGAAATGCTCCCAGCATAATGTTGCAGATACAATGGACAAGACAGACACAGGGTGGAAGGGGACAGAGATGGAGAAATAAAAAGATATTTCCAATGCCCCAAGGATAAAAAGGGACTTTATCATAATCTATCAATGAAAGAGCAGTACCATCCAGATGGTTCAACAATTGCTTTATTTCCCTAGGACTTAAATAAAACTTTGTCCATCCTATGATTGCCCATTAACTTATGAAAAAGCCATGTAACTGGAAGAAGACCAAAATATACTCTGAGATATGACAGCAGCACATGCTGTATCATCTTGCAAAACATACAAATGGGTGGATGGATTTTTGCTGTCAATGTCAGGAAAAATATTGCTTCCTCATTAGTTAAAAATAATGTCTGAAATTGGTATTTTACTGATGCTAGGTTTCTGTGTGGAAAGAAGAATGAATGAGTAGCTCACTGTTTGAAATCTACAACATTTTTCAAAATGTTTAATGAAAATGAAGGCACAACATATGGTAAATGTGGACTGAAAGCAGGGATGAAAAAGCAGAACCCTGGGATGCCCACTGAAGGGCAAACAGGACTATGGAGGTGCTTGGTGTTGTGTTACATATAGAAGTGAGTAACATTTCTGGATGTATTAGAGTGATTTAGGAGTCATCATCCCATTGACTTTTGACTAGAGTCAGGATGTAACTGCCTAAGTCAATTCTGAAAATGGGAATTAGATTTCTAAGTCATTTTAAGGTGCTTTTGAAATTTTTAGCTCTAATCCCAGGTTGATTAATTTGTAACAAGGTGATTCATTCGTATCTTTCCTGTCTTCAGAAGCCTGAATGACACATTTGAGATGCACTTTAAAAGCACAGGTAATAGTCAGAGTGCTACCTCAGCGACTTTAAAAGACAATTGATTAATTTGAATTCATGCTTTTATTCACACTTTTAGAGGATTCTGAAATTAGTAATAGCACTTTGGAGCTGCTTGGTTTGAACTGTCACTTCCATGGCCTTGCCTTCATAAAGGTTTTCCTGTTTTTTTCTTTCTTTTTTGCTTTTTCCTGAAAATTGTCCCTATCCCTCCCCATTGCTAACAGCAGTGCAGCCCCTCTGGTCACAGCAAAAGCTGGAGTTCTAAGACAGTAGCTGCTTTGCTGCATGGAATGGCTGAGTAGCTTTAGACAAAACACTGTCCAGGAACCTGCTGTGAACTTGTCTCTACTAGTTTGCACTGGGAACTACAGGTACTTTTGCTGGAGCTGCTCTACAGTGAGCAATCCTGGTTAGGTAGTTAGTAAGACAAGACTTTCTCACAGTAAATTCAAGCCACCTAACCTGCTAGTTTGTCCAAAACTGTAGACAGACTGATCTCTCTGGTATTTCACCAGATTTTGTCAGAATCTTGCTAAGAACATACTGTAGGATGTATGAATATATGTATGTATGAACTTAATTATTTTTGTTTCAGCAGTCTTAATCTACTGCGGAAAAGCTGAGACTATAGTCGTACTCGTATAGATTTGGTCAAGACATTATATAAATCTATATATACTGCTGCCTTACATCAGCAACATTATTGCAAAGGTCAGTTTGCATTGCTCCTATGAGCCTCTGTGTTTTAGGGTGTAACTGATGACACAAAATCCTTTCTGGAGTGAAAGGAAGACTGCCAAGCCTATCTGTGGGACTTCTCGAAAACATTAGTGCTTACCAGAAGCAAATCTAAATATTTGACTTGACTGTACTTTCCGAATTGAAGGATCTGATGATCACAACAACTTTCATCCCCTGGTACAAGCACAACCAAACAGACATCTCAGATTAATTTAGAAGGCAATGGCTCGTATTTACTGTTTGGAGTAAGGAAACCTGGGTTTGCTTACACATCTTCAAGGAGAAAAGTGGAGTGAAGGGACTGAATGCAATACAACTTTGATTTATGGACTAATTTCACCAACTTTTGACTGTGGAAATTATTTTGTGAAATGATTTGTTTCATGCAGTTTCAAAGTAATTTCCCTGAGAGCTAGGAAGTCACCTAAGTTTTCTGTGCTGCAGGCTGGAGAGAATCAAGGTCCCAGGGAGCCCTCCCACATATTCCAGTGTCAGCAGTCTCAACCACTACACATCTTTTGATGTAAGCATTCCTAAAAAGTCCAAAGGAATACTGGGGGCATCCAAATACCAGGGAGAACATGCCTCTAAGAACATACTCTAAAGCTCCCTACTCTCAGTCACACAAGAGAAGGAGAAAGGTAAAACTTCATCACAGTCTGAGCTGCAGCATCTGGGCTTTTTTTTCCCCCTGAGTCCCTTGTCTGGAAAAAGTGCTGCACATCATTTGGTCCTTGAGGAATGGAATGCTTTGCATTGAGAGCAAACCTTGCAGACACTTCTGGCTCCCACTGTCATTTAGGACATCAAGCACTAAGTTAATGAGTGACAGAGCTTTCCTTCTCTGTAGCCCAGAACTGTAGAGGGTGTATCTAGAAAATCTGAAGGCTGCCGTGAATTTTACCACCATCAGTTCTCTGAACTTGCTTTTTAAAAAACAAACTGACAAAACATGAATGTGTATATAATACTTAAACATATTCTAAAACAGATCCCAGCATGTGCACCATGCTCTCAGGAGAGAATGATAAAGCAGATTTATTTGTGCAGTAATAGACAGAGCTAGGAAATGGTGACAAACACAGGGTGAGAATGCGTATGGAGGATAGTAAACCTGCTCTTTGAGGGCACGAACTGGTAAATTTCTTTCCCTTGCATTTTCATTGCTTAAAGGTGGAGAAAACAACAAACACCCTCAAAAGGCAAAACCACAAGACAAAATCCTAACCCAAAACCCTGCAGAGGAAATGAAACCACAAGAATATTTTTCACACCAGCTAATTTCAAGGGTCTGCCATATACACAGCAAGCCTAGGAAATTCACAGGTGCATTGTATCATTCGCCAGAGTGCACTGAGCTTGTTCTCTCTTGATATACACCCACGTGCTTTAACGTAGTTTTAACCATTTCTTCATTTTCACTTTGATTTTTTACCACCTGTAATCCACACATTCTTTTCACTGCCATGCAGCTGACTAGATGCAGAGGCTTCACACTGGAGTAGCCTGTCATTCCAGAAAGTGTCTGATATAGGGAAAGTTGAGCAGAATGAATTTATTTTCACAATAACAAGGGACAGTCCTTATTTTCACAAGGACTTGCAGTTTACAAATCATCAGGGTTTCATTTTGAACTGCAAACCATAAAAGAAAGGAGGAGTTAGCCAGAAGCAGGAAGCAAGGATCTAGAAAAGTATTTTGACAGTTATCCCGCCACTGAAAGTTAGCAACACAGAAAAAACAATGGCTTACTAACCAGAAGCATTGCAGAAGGCTCTGGGGAGACCTCACTGAGGCCTTCCAGTACTTAAAGAGGGCTTGTAAAATAGAGGAGAATGACTTTTTACACAGGCAGATAGTGATAGGACAAGGGGAACAGTTTTAAACTAGAAGAGGATAGATTTAGATTAGATGCTAAAAAGAAATTCTTCACTCAGAGGACAATGAGGCACTGGCACAGTTTGCCCAGAGAAGCTGAGGGTTCCCCATTCCTGCAAGTGTTCAAGGCCAGGTTGGATGGGGCTGTGAACAACCTGATCTAGTGGAAGGTGTTCCTACCCATGGCAGGGGATGCGAACTAGATGCTCCTTAAGGTTCCTTCCTACCCAAAGTATGGGTACCTGATCTTAGGAGTTTGGCTACAGGCATGAATATTTTGTCCTATTTTTTATTGTTTCCTCTTGAGAATAGTTGTCAGCTTGAAAGAAGGTGTCATGGTGAGACGGATATCCTTTTATGGAGAATGTGTTTCAAAGAAAAGGATAAATCTCTCAGAGAAACAGCAGGAAACATCTTTATAATTTCATTAGCTCAATTTAAAGTTAATATTAAGCTTCTGAAATGTATTTATTCATTTGTTTGCTAGCAGTCTGTTTGCACATTCTCCCTGCTTAACACTGGTTTGAAAACTTGTATTTTTATTAATGTGTTTTCCTCACTGTTTCCTGATGTAAAAGAAAAACAATTTTCAATAAAGTTTGCAATTTCTTTACAGGTGATTGAATGTTAAAGGTGTTAGAGACCTGAGAATGGGTGGAAATAAAGAGGGGCAACATGCATAACATTAGTTAACAATATTATTTAAGAGCCTACACAGTTTTCTCTTGCTACACTGTCTACTTCACATCATCTTCAATAATATTTAATCGACTCTTCCATGAATGCCTTCTCCCAGAGACAGTGAAATATCCAAAATATAGCTAAATGGAGAAAAATTCCCTGAATCTCCCAATTAGGGAAAATTTCAGAGGGAGGTATAAATAGAGCATAATTGAGAGTTAAGTGGTACATATCCTGTTGTGACCTTTTGCAGAGAACACACTCACCCTTAGCTAACTATTTGAGCAAAGATATGCCTGGTACTGGTCCTGTAGTAAATAAAAGACATTCCTTCCCTTTAAATGTGAACTACTATGTGATTTGCTGCTCCAGCATGTCAGTTCAGTTTTCTTGGAGGGGAAGAATCTGGTGTCTGTGAGCTGCTTTTTAAGTGCTTAAGTGGATTTGAGAAGCAGGCAGCCATATACTTGGGGAAAAAAAAAAGATTCCCTGAAGAAAAAAATTGATTTTCAGATTTCCCATTCAGATTTTAAAGGCAATTCTCTTTGTGTGCTCAATATGTAGTAAAAATAGGACCTATTATAGCCAATTGCTACTCTGAATTTACACCCAGTTTCTTCACTGAAGCTCAGATTTAGCCCAGTATCTGCCTTGGGAAAGAAATATCTATGTGAAAAGAAATGATGGAATTTGATGTAATACAGAAATAGTCCAACCAAGTATAACTAGAAATAAGGGGATGAAAGTGAACAAAGAAAAATCCATGCTGATAATGAGGAAGAATTTCATAGCAGTGAGGTCTGTTAGTCTGCTGAATGGTCTCCCAAGGGAATGAGTTGAACCATCGTTGCTTTAGTTATTTTTAAAATGAACAAAACAGTCAAAATCCTTGCAAGGAGACACTCTTAATTAACAAGAAGACAGGAAAAATGACCTAATGGGTCTTTTTTTCCATCTCCACTGTTCATTACTATTATTGTCGGCAAAACCAAGTTTGGCAATAAAATTATGGATTTCCAATTTTCACTGCAATTTTGCAGCACTCTTATTCCATAATAATAGCAGTACTTGTCCACTTTTCCCTCTATAAACTTTTGTGTCTTACTTTTCCTTCAAAGATGGCTATCTTTAGCCCTCTGACTAAAAACGGCTCTCAGGTAGCCTAATTTACTTTAAATAATACTGCTTGTAAGTATAAGATAAATATTTGGACCTTGTGCCTCCTAATTTTTGTCAAGATCTCTTTAGTCAGACCTCAAGTCCAGGGCAACAGTACTGGGCAAAATGTCACTGCCTGTGCCCATCTATGGGTCATCCTGTGAAATAAGGGGCTGCATGTACAGCCAAGTGTTGGGCTTTTGTTGATTTCCACAAACATAAATTATGAAGGCATGACATGCAACACATCTTTGTGATGAGTAGTTAGGGCTCCTTATATGATTTCAACACTTTTCTTCTTTCCATTGAAACCAGTCTTTGAACTGGAGTGTTTTTACACTAGCAAGAGGCCCAGGCAAAGGTGATTCCTGCTCCTCTGTCCAGGCATCTCCAGCACCCATCAATGCCCCGCATCCCTTCCCTTGTTCTCAGAAACCCCACATAGACTTGTATGGTGAACTGGCTCAAACAAATGGTAACTCAGCAAAAATAGCAGGTGAGAAATAGTACAAGGAGAGCAGCAATTGCACATGGTCCTTTATGGGCTTGCTTCTCAGCAGCTGCTTTTTTTTCAGATGCTAGTGACATGAGTTTTAATGGTTAATACTGGTATCAAAACTGAAGTAATGCTGCAATGAGTCAGGCCCTGCTTCTTCGAAATGCTGTGCAAATATTTACCAGTTACCCTTCCCAGCAGCCAGCAAGCTATGCAACCTTGTTGCTGCTTTATCAGAAGACAGATTGATGGAGGTGAAATCCAGGAAGATCTGATTGTTATGTTACAGTCATATAGCAAGGATGGGCAAAGGGCATCGAAGCCCATACTTCATAATCAGCCCCAGATAAACCTGTGAATAGTATGACCAAGATGGCTAGAGTATAAAAGAGAGAAACATGGTGCTATTGTGTATTTATTAGTGATTTACTGAGATGAACGTTCATCCCAAGAGTTAATCCAGGAATATCCAAACCACTGTAATTATCCCTGCACAAAGGCTCTCTATTATTTGCCTGTTAAGTAACAAAGCCTTTTCATTACCTGGCACTGACATAACTTTAGCTGCAGTGGTAGGTAGGCAGTGAACTAGCTTCCTGTTTGTGGGGGATGGGATGTCATGGGATGAAGCCCTCCCCCCATCCCTGTGAGCTCTAGCAGAATGCAAACGGGATGGCCAAACTTTTCTTTGAATAAAAATGGCTATCATTGCTAATATGCCAAATGTTGTGTACCACAAACAGTTGAAATCTTATGAACTGTACAAAGAGAACAAAGGAGCAAATTCCTGTCACACAGAAAATTGAAAATGTAGAAGCACTGGCCACAGGAAGGTAACTGTATTAAAATTGGGAAGGGATCCAAAATCTGTAGTAGCTCTCTAATCTGCAACACAAGAGCAAGGATTTTCATTATGTTTTGCATTCCACATGCGCCTTTGCTTTGGAGCTCTTATGCAATTGTTGATGCAGTAAAACCATTGTATTCGTAATGATTTCAGAGATGTGGATGCTTCCAGCGTTTGACCTATTTTACCACTCATACATTATACACCGGGTAAAGCTACTCTCATAAGGCAGAGTCATTAGTACTTAAAATGTATCTGTCTAATGCTGTCCCTTTTCTCTGCAAGGCTGCTGATTTTTTACAATTCTAAATCAATTATTCTTTATTAAATAATTTATGTTTACATGCATCAATGGAAACTGCCCATGCACATTTCAAGGCAGAGCTCAGTGTATATAGATAAACTAAGGCAGAGATCAGTGTATAAAGATAACTGTTGTTAGCCCCTAGAAAATATTTCTGTTAAGTCTAAATAGTCCTTTTCAATTAGCGATATTTTTTACTTTGGTGATATAAAAACATACCTGTGGTCATTACATCCAGACCAACAGTACAACTCAGGTTTTTTGGAGGCTCAGATACAGCATTACTCCTAATCCCATGCTTGGCTTTCAGTGGGATGAAGTCTTCCCTAGTTAAGCATGTTTGAGACCTATTAATGTCTACAGATCTCAAACTTTGCTCTGCACAGTAAGGTGCAAACAACCTTTTGAACATCAGTTTAATGCTTCAGGATTTTTCCATGAGCCAGACTGCAAATTTTGTGTGCTGCAGTCATCATTGCAAGGACAAACCTTCCTGCTTCTTTTTGAAAAAAGAATTAATAACTGATCACCAGTGTAGTTCAGGGCTTATTTTCTTTAGATTCCCTGAGCCATCTTGTCTGGTACTGCCAGCAAGATTGAACTATGAAGACAGCACTGATTTCTCCAGGCTCTACCATGGATTGCCACAGTAAGAAGAGGCCCAGGTCAAATGTATTCTCCCACTGCTGAAGTGTTACCACAGCTGAGGCATACAGCATGCACAGGAGATGATCTCCAGAGGTCCCTTCCAACCCTAATAATTCTGTGATTTTGTGAGATGATGAATAGGCTTATACCAAAAGTTTGTTTGCAGCAGTGGGGGAAGCTAGTGAATACTACCCTTCCCCCTCCTTCCTCCACAGGGATGTTTTCTGTGGGTCAGTCTTCCCCTTTCTCCACAAAAACTGGATTAATCTCTCTGGAGCAGCTGCACAACAAAAGCTTAGATGTCTGCCCAGAAAATCTTTCCTCTGTACCAGCTGCACTAGTGGTATTAGGGCAGAGATCTTCCCTTTACCTGCTGGGCAGAGAGAGGCTCTTCAGCATCGTGTTGCTCCTTTTGGCTTGTCTGACTTTTTGGAACCAAGGTAAGGGAGATGCCACTGCACTGCTGAGGATGACCCATCTGCTGGTCACTTCAGCACTAGGGCAGAGACCAGAGCTGCTCCTGGGGATGAATTCAGGGCAGGACCAAGGGTTTTCCCACTTCCCTGTTGTAGTCTTACACCTTGGCTTTGAGCTGAGGTGGATGGTGTTTCTCTGCCTTACTCTGGGCTCTTGAGAGCTTTGGGGCTGAAGTGTGGTCTCTAACGAGAAGTTAAATGAAACCTTTGCTGTTTCTGTGACCTCCAAAAATAGGAACAAAGTGAAAACAGAGGCAAGAGTCAATCAGCCAGTGATTACATTAAAGAAAATGGTTCTCTGCAGAAAGCATGAAAGAGAAAACAGACTGGGTGCTGGGATTGAAGTAAGGAAAACAAGACTTGTGGGGTTTTGAGGTCTTTACTTTTAATCCTTTCATAGTGTATTTTAAATTCATAAATAATGGAATAAAAAGACACCAACAAAACTCAGCTAAATGATCTTGAGCCCTCAAGCCTCCATCAAAAAATAAACACTATAATGCTTTTGAAAGGAATTAGTAATCCACAATTATAGTATTCCATGTTTAAAAATAAAGCTGTTGAATAAATGAACAATACCATGGCTGAGAAGTATTTCAGCTGAAGAGTGAAATCCCTGCAGAGAGTGATCTGTGAGATTCTGCAGGAAATCTGCATTACAATACACCATTTCCATTTCCAGGGAGGGACTCACAGAAGGACACATGGAGGAGAAAAAAGAAATGAAAAAGCCCCGGTCCTTTATGCCTAGGTTGTAGGGGGCCTTGGCCCATCATTCTCATGCTAAACAGTTACTTCTTCTACAGGTACCCAACTTAAATGGGAATATTTTTTAAAGAATAGTGACTGTGAAAAAGGCTAACAGAATTGGTTCTTAGGTTAAAGAAAACTGTCTCCATAGCTCACTTAAATAGCAGACATGAGTTTACTTCTCTGTCTTCCTGAAAAAGAAGTAAGGAGTGTGTCTGAAGCACTGGGCTGCTGGCTCTTTGTCTTCTGCCCCTCCATTCCAACTACTCCACCTCTTGTTACTAATTAAATATCTTTGCAGTGGAGGAAAGGTTTCATGCTAGATCATTAGCCCACTAGTCAACCAGCTTATGAGGGATGCAGGATGTCAGGGTCCTAAGGCTGTTCCAGGGACAATCACAATCTGGTGTTGCTGTTCTCCAGTACAGGGGACTGCAAATAGTGTCCTTTAGGCCTGAGTCTTCTGGCTGTAATTTAGCAGCTGGGGAAATGGCCATCCAGGGACTTGGACACACGAAGTATTATGTCCTGGCTGGCTGCCCCATCTGAAGGCTAGGGTGCGATGGGCCAGCCTCACTTGCGTGTGGAAAAATTTACATAAGGCTGGTTTCCTTTTGCTGCAGAGTGGGAAAATTTGTGAAATCTTTGTCAAATTTGTGGGATAGGAAAAAGAGAAAGGCAGCAAGTGGAAGAAAAAAGGAATAAAGTTCCTGGCTTCTAGTTCCCATGCTACTAAGCCAGCCATAGCAGAGTGTGACTGGGCATGTTCACATGGTTACTTTGGTGGGGAGCAGCAGTAAACACACAGTGCTGTCTGCACCATGCGTAGCAGGCAGAGGAAGTGTTTTGGCAGATGGAAAGAATGGGCCCATCACCTGCATAAATCTGTTTGTTGCAGTCAGTACTGTAACTAATACAATGGGCTGCTACCCTCTTTGTGGAAGATGACAATCTTGAAGACAAGTAGATGCCATGTTTCTGTCTCCTTAGAATTTCATTACTCAGAGAGTATCTTCTGCTTGGGCGTGTATTGAAAGGAAGAGAAACCACAAAGCAATCAGCATCTGGTTATTTCTGCTAATCACAAGTTTGTGGTGATTCCAAAAAAGACACAAAATTTGCCCCTGACCTCTACTTCTGGAAAGCATTGACTGTTATCTTTTGCTTATAATTTGTGGCTCTGCATTATACCAAAATATGATCCAATTAGGGATAGAATAATTTGAAATTTCTCCATTTGTACAAATACAAATACCTGCTTTCATACTAGGATTTAGCCACATTTTATGTATGTGCATTATACCTATGGATTTGTGTATTTATGTTTGTGTGAGTGTGTGTATGAAGGAGTGTGTGTACATTTCAAATAGGTGAGTATGTGAAGAGGCAGTTTTAAAAGCATACCTTACATGGTATAAAATATACTACTACATAAATCACCGGAAGAATTCCATCTCTAAATTAAAGTACACTCCAGAAAGAGCAATTATTGCCTCTAAAATGTTTCTGTTAAATTCATGAGACACCATACAATTTTATTCATGTTATCATCTACGGTTGCCTGAAAGTGTAAAAAAAAAAAACCTTAGCCACTAGCAGAGAAATGTGCAAAATACTGTCAAAGGAGTGGCAAAGGTCATTTCTATTGCCTGCCTTTTTATGCGTTCCATTTTTGTGTTTTTTTTTTTCTCATTGCAGTTTGTTTGTGTACATTGCAAAACTTTAATGGAAGAAAATATGAGGGGGGCAAAATAAATATAAAGAAACAGACTGCTGTTCAACAGTGCTGAGCTGGTATTTCCATGAATGATGTTAGACTCGTGTTTAGAATAGAAATTCGGAAGGTCCACAAACAGAAGGTTACAGAAATGCTTTTCTCCTTTTCTCTCTCTTTTACACTTGATACATTTTAAAATTAACACATATTTCTGTGTAGTTTGATAAATGTGTTATCATTAAGCACAGCAGTGCTGATTCTGTGAGGCACAGAAAGGAGAAGCCTTGGAACAGCTGGACCATACATTTTCTTTGTTGCTGTAGATGGCCCATTGCTCTGTGCATGGGATTTTGTTTGTGCAGGTTCAAATTCCAAACTCGATTGCTTAACCCTTACAGTAATAGCAACTGATTAGAGTTTAACACAGCAATAAGAACATTTCCATATGCAGGTGCCTGACATCAGGTATGAGAGCTCCATTTGTGATCCCTAAGAAAAGGTACCGTTTTCCAGAGATGGCAGCAAGCATTTGCAGTTTTTGTTGAATTCACTTGTATCAGCATGTCCTTCATTTCTCTGAGAAGGAGAAGCCCTTAACTCTGGTTAATCAGTTGAAATATTATCTTGATCCTCTCAGTAAAGCATCTTAAATTCAGACGAGCCTTTCTTGTTCAGAATCAGGCTTAGCAAAATGTATAAATAAATGCGGAGGTAAAAGGCAAGACTGAATATAATCAGATACTTAAGTGCTTTGCTGTATAAGGGCACATCTTAAGTATTTCTTTGAGTCAGTCCCTAATTGTCTGTTATTCCTGCCTTAAAATGAGATTTACAACTGTTCTGGCAATGTTTAAAGGCGGTGTAGTTTAATTTCTATAGCTACTTCTTTACTTTTTTTTTCTATAAGTTTGCTTTCTTCTTATTGGAACACTCCTTCTAGCAGTAAAGAAAACTCCATGTGAAATATGAGCACAGTCCTTGAATGAACACTTTATTCCTTGAGATAAGGAAAAACATTGTAAGTAGAATGGGATGGATAAGCTGACCTCTGTAAAAAACCAGAAGTGTGCCTGTTTCCACCTAAAATACTGCTCAGTAGGTGATGGTGCAGGTTTTTACCCCTTACAAGAGTCTGCATAGTTGCAAACCTACGAAAGTGAAGAGTGGTGTAGGAAAGGTGACATTACAGTTAGAGGCTGCACCACCTGTGCAGATGCAGAAATGACCCCAAGCAGAGTTTGTGTGAAAACCGTGCAAGCCTTTCCCCCGAGGTCACTGCAGCAGTGGGGTGAAATGGTAGTGTAAACAAGGGTGTTACTGGACAGTGCTTGAGTGCCAGGCAGCCCCAGCTGTACTGCCAGGACCACAGCCAAGAGAGGTAACAAGGTGTTGCACACCAGTATTTCCGTCAAGAAGGCAGAAATTCCTGAAATCTCCATATATTGTATAGTCTTAGGAGAGTTCCAGCATAATTTTTGAGATGAGAAGCTTTAAACTTCCATAGTTTTTAGACTTACTGGACACTAGGACCTCTAGGCCCCTTTTATAGGCCAGAACAAAACACTCCAATCTGGTAATATAAATAGCTTGCTTAGTAGCAACAGTGTATTTCAAGGCATTTTCATATTTATTTCACCTATAGAGAAGCTTAGATCTGGGCAGGAAACCTATTCCCAGCCCTTTGAAACTGTTTATGGTTGAAATTGTTTTTCCTGTTGGAACAAACCCAACATGCTTTTAGATTTTTTCATGGAGAGAAAGCACATCACTGAACTGTTAAGAGCCTACTCATAGTGAGTTAAATCAGGTACCCTGCAGAACTCAGTATGGATTATTTGAGCTGGAATTTGTTTATTTGAGTTCTGGACAATCCATGTATGAACTTGTGGAACTGATGTGTTCTGTCTCCAGTGTTTTTATGATTAAAAAGACAGGGAGAAAATTATACCTCAGAAAATCACTGTTTACAACTGATGTCCCAAAATGAGTTGAATCCCTTTAGTGGAGACTACCACATACCACTCAAACTGTTTTGTCTACCTAAATTTCTGGCTTTACTGCCCACCTGCCTAGCCAGTAAATATGACTGGCACATTTCACCACTGATGTAGAATTAAGGTATCAGAAACTCCACATTTGCTTTGACCTGGTCGTGGACTGAGTGCAGCTCTGATTTCTGACATGAATGAAGCCCCAGATTCCTTAAATTAGCATTGGCTTCTGACTCAGACACCTTCTCCCTGACCTGCAAACACTAGCCTAGGCCAGCCAACTCCCCTTCCTACCAATATACCTACAAGCATATGTCTAAAAAAATAAATAATAATTTCTCTGTTTGCCCCCCAGTAAAATAGTTTTGTCAGTCTGCATTTCTCAAGCCTTTATGAAAGGGACTTTCTTTTAACTGTGATTTGTGCAAGCAACTACATGCATAATTTCTGTTTGATAAACAGTAAAAACAATGCTAAAATTAAAACATTCTTTTTGTCAGCATATGTAGCTGGAATGCTGAAGGCTGTTCTTCTGGTAGGGAGAGATCTTGCACACATTTATTTATCTGGTTAAACTTTGCGGCTCATTTTTAAAGCCAGCAACTTCTCAACCCCAAGCAGCAGAGCACAAGTAAAGGCAGATGGTCGAATGAAGCAGAAAGACTGACTATAAAAAGCTCAGCCTTTCAATAATGTTGCTGCCTCCCAGTTTTTTCATACAAATCTCTCCATTTTGCCTTCCAGAGCCTCACAATTAAAATTCTATTCTGCCTGTCTAATCAAGACAGCAAATCTATTGAGTTGCATAATGCTGGGGATAATCAAGGAAGGATGTGACATGAATCCATTTTTCTTTACAGGTAGAAAATGAAATATTTTCTCTCTTCCCCTGAAAACAGATGGGTGGCTGAGGAATTTTTATTTGGACTATCTTCTCCCTCTTGTTCCTTTCTGCCTTTGGCACCAGCCGAAGATCTGGTAATTAGGGACCACTGGCATGGGGGCAAACAGGTTTCAGTGGTGACAGTGCCTTAGTGGTGTGGGACAGGAACTGCATGTGGCTCTAGATGCAAGTGGATTTAAGTGGCGGTGTTAATCACCTCACTGCCCACCCCTTTACTTTAAGGTTATTTTTCCAGTAGCCTGGAGAGCTGAATAAAATGTGTATTTGCTCCCCAGTTGCTGTAGCTAAACCGTGTTTATTAATGTACTCTGAAATCCCTTCTGCACCTCCTCTAATTCACATTTACATCCTTTAGGGCTGGTCTGGGCTCTTGAGAAGAAAACGGGGGCTTGCAGAATTTGATCTGCAGTCTGTGGGTTCTCACAGTTAAGTGACCAAATGTAACTCTGGAGTGAGGGCACATCACTCCCTCTCAGCTGTTTGAAGAGATGTGTGAGCTTGTGCAATGACTGAAATTGGCACGTAGCTTCCTATCCACCAGTAAATCCCTGAGCATTGAGGTGAACAGGCAGACTACTTTTTGTGTGAAGTCAGAGAGGGAATCAACCCAACTGAGCTGAATTGGTTTGTAACCCAATCACGCTTAATTTGGTTACAGGAAAAACAAGGCCCATGGAGTTTCAACCTTGTTCCTGTGCAACATCAGGAATCTGATTTGTGCCGATCTCATAATCGGGTGCAGACAACAAGGAAAACAAGTCCTTGCTGTGGTTTCTTTACTGAGCCTAACAAACCACATCTGATAAGCTATATAATTTGCTACAGCAATTTGTGCCAAAAATAAAAGGCACAGCCCTACAGTGCAGCACGTTTCTGAGAAAAACAGAACCCCACCTCTTGCCTTTGCAGCATCTTTCTCTTTCTTTTGCTCTCTCAGTGAGCCTGAGCAGATGCTTTCCATCCTGAATGACTGCCTCTGTGCTGCTGTGCCTGCCCTGCTCCCCAAACTGATTTTGGCTCTCTTCTTCTCTGCAGGATGATCCAAGGTGATGGCACTAGCAGGGTTAGGAAATGATGACAGTACCTTGATGACTTGAACAGAGAAGGTTGTTTCTTGGCTGAGTGGCCCTGACTAGAGGGGAGGAAACTGAAGATCTAAATCATCAAGTAATAAGCTATACAACTTTTTCTAAAAGAACCAATTGTTTTTTTTGGTTTTTTTGTTTTGTTTTGTTTTGTTTTGTTTTGTTTTTTTATCTGACAGTTATTCTAATATTGCAAGAAATGTGTCTCTTTTTAGTTC
Source organism: Promerops cafer (assembly GCA_013398275.1). Classification (NCBI taxonomy): domain Eukaryota; kingdom Metazoa; phylum Chordata; class Aves; order Passeriformes; family Nectariniidae; genus Promerops; species Promerops cafer. Next base: position 780,464 of record VZSE01008217.1, on the reverse strand, counting down.
AGTGTCCAGAAAAGGAACTGGTTCTTCATGTGTATTTTATATATCAGGCCACTAATGGAGAAAAAAAAACCCTATGCTTTTTGGGGGGTTGTCTGTTTTTTTCTTTGTCCTATTGCTTACAGAGAAAGAGGGGAAGGAAAAAAAGCAAACAATACAAAGTTCTGAAGAATGCAAGCTGTCAGCTATGCTGTGAAATAACTTGGAGGTTAAATGTGAATCCTTGCAGTATATTTTCTAATTTGGATTTTGCCAAGGTTACCTTAAAAACCTTAATGCTTTTTGCAGTGTTTACAGGAAAAACTGCAGATGTGCTTCTCGGTTATTAAAGGGAAAGCATATGAGAGGGAGGTGGACTAAGAGGAAAGGAGAATGAAAGGTCAATGATTTTAATTCTACCTCGCTGAATTCCAAAGTTTGAAGGGATATATTTGCTTGAAAGGTCATGCTATGGAAGGTAAGCACCCTGAAAGCAGAGTGTTCAGGGTTGCACAGTGGAAATAAACAACAAGGTAACTTGCCGGGATGTTTGCGTGTCAAAGGTGACAAAAAACCTGCCTTTCTTTTCAAAGCCTCTCAGCCCTCTGCAAACTCACTGGGATCAGGACTGGAGTTTAAAGGCAACACACTGGTGTTTGCTTTAACTCCTTAGACAAAAGCCCTATCCAGAAGCCAGCAAGATTTCACTCCTTACTGAAAACAACTAGAAGAGAAGAGCAGCAGGCTTCGTATCAGAGCAGTTCTTGAAACTTTCAGTGTTTGTGAGTTCAGCGAGTTCACACTGTGTTCCTTTAAATATGAAAATGCTAGAAAAACAAATGCTGGGCACAAAGACCTGCAATGCTGACTTCGATTATGAAAATTCTTCTGATGATAATTTTGGGGCTAAATATATCATACTTTGGTCCTTCGCACATAACCCGGCACAATGGATTCCAAATTTATGACTATTGCCTCTGAGCACTTCTACGACACAACAGTGGATACTGATAATGTTATTTATTCTTCAGTTAAAGTTACCTGGAAGGAGTGAGATCCCTCAAGTCGAGTATCAAGAAAGTTTTCCTTTAACACCCACCCCTCCTCTCTGCCCCCCTGGCCAATTCTTGCATGGTTCATTAATGGATTTTAACTATGTAAGAGTACTGGAAGGAAGGAAAGTTCTTACAGGCAACGACGATGGAGGCGCACGACAGAATAAGTGACTTATACAAGGTCATGTAGGAAACCTGATGCTGTGCCAAGAACAGAGTGTAAGTTCCTTGAGTTCTAGTTAAGCTCTTTGTCCATTTACCCATCCTCCTGCCTGCTTGCCTAAGCCAAATAAACAATGACAGCCACACACACACACACACACACACACACACACACACACACACACACACACACGTGCACCTACGTACATATGCACACATTACAAGGCAGTATTCCTGCAAACAAACTCAAATGTCTGGAAGCAGCAGGCAAAGTGTGCTTGTGCCCCTTTAGTTTAAGCAGCCCTGTCTGTATGCATTCTAATGCATGGTGCTTAAACAAACTCAACAGTTTAAAACTGCAGCCCGTTGAGCATATGGTCAGTGCAATCTTCGAAAGGATTTTCATCTGGCAACATCTTGGTGGAATATGGCTCATCCCAGGAATAAAGCACACTGGGTTTTAAGTTCCTTCCCCTAAGTGCATGGGGAACAAGGGCTTTTGAAGGAATTATCACTAAAGTATTTTAACATGAGAAACAGCTGATTTGGCCCTTGCCTCATTGTCAGAAATCTTTACTTGAGGCTGAAAAGTAGCACAAGCATTGTTAGCCTGAACCATTATAGTCTGGCAGACACAAGCAATGGTAAACAGGATTGTATAATGGTGTCAGCAGCTTTAAGAGTTAGCTGGTGCTATTCAGTCTATATTTAATTGTACACTGAGTTTGACTGTCTCATTAGGCTCTACTCCTGTATCCCAGCAAACAGCTGAAATATTGTCTCCTGCCTTAAATAAGAGGAGGATCAGGCTTTAAAGAAAGGGGCTCTTATTTTTTGCAAAGCTGTACTCAATGAGCATGTTTTGGAAATACATCAGCATGACCTTTCAGCAATGTGCCAAAAAATGGGAAAAAAAGGGAAAGACTTTGGGAACTGCCAACCAGGAAACATTGTTTTGTTTGTTTAAAAAAGAAAACCAGAAACCCGTCCAAGAATTTTTGTGTAAGTTAGAGGCTAAGTCACTCTCCTTTATAATCACTCATCTTTTTCTGGATACTGTATTTTCAGTGAGGGTAGATAAAATCTGGCAACATGCTCATTGGCTGTGTGTTTGGACTCAGTCCCCTTGACACTCATCTGCCTCCATAAACTTTCATCTCCTAAACTCAAAGCAAGTTCACCCAGGAAAGTAAAAAGAGGGAAGGGGGCTGGGGCAAAGGCTGGTAAATGGAACATTAAAAATCCAAATTGCAGCTTGTGCCATTTCTCAATGAAGAAAACATTAGCAATGGCCAAGAAGTGCAATAAAATGTCATAACCATGCAGCTTTTATTTCCTGTGTATGAGCACTACATAAAGATGAATTTCTGGCAATTTCTAGATACACACAGGTTTTGTAAGTGTGATTATTTCTTCAGGTTGTGTTGCACTGAGTAATTTCAAAACATGAGCAGAGAGTGAATTGAAGAGAGACCAAAAGGTGAAAAGCTATATATACTACTCCTTCCCCCAGCTCCCTTCCCCCTGCGCTGGCTGTTTTGCAGCGTCAGCCTTCCATGCATCATCAGCTCTCTACAAGCGGTGGAAACCCCCTCCCTAGAAGTCAGAGGCCTTGTGCAAAGCCATAGGATTTGGCTATCCCAAATGCACTCTGGTGCATTTCTTATTCTCCTCCTCCCCCCTGTTTACATTCCAGCTCATTTCTCATTTTCCATGGGAAAGAAAGAGATACTAGCAGGTATAACAAGGGGCCCTTTAAATATTTCCTGATTCCTGCTTGCTAATGGGACCCTGAAACTGTGTTTTACAGAGGTTCTCACACAATGTATTTTAATAGGAACAAAACTTTTACTGAAGTTTTGTTAAAATGGGGAAAAAAGTTAAAAATAAATTGTAAATTCTTTTAATGCTAATTGTCAATGCAAAGTGGAATAACTGCCATTTTGTTAAACACAAGCAAGTCTGACAAACCCCGCCTTCCAATTTTACTTGGAGCTTGGTAATTTTTCTTAGGTGACTGTTCAAAGGGTTTAGATCCCAATTTAAATCACTTTAAGGCTTATTTTAATCTCATAGGTAATTAGAAATACTTTTCTTCATATTAAACATACCTGATGTCACAGAATGATAACAAAATCCCCAACAGCCAATGTTTAAATGGGACATACTAAAACACCCCCCAACATTTTGTGCCCCCTCTAGCTTCACCAGTTGGCTAGTAAGCACTGAGCCAAATTGTGCCTCAGTGACACATATGCAGCCAGCCTCCCCCTGACCTTAATAACAGTTCTGTGCCTACATCTAAGGGCAGAATTTGACCCATTTTTTCCCAGGGTGGTAAGGGGCTCAGATGCATCTTCCTTCTCCTATTTTGCTCTGCTGATGGATGAGTGCAGCGCACCGGCACAAACAATCGTGGTATAGATCCTAAACATAAATGCGATGTTAATTTCAAGGTCTATTAGCAGCACCACGAAAAAAATATAAATGTTTGACAGGACAAAATCTGCAGGGGAAAAGAAAACATTATTCTCAAGCTTCAGGGAGGTTATTATTACAAACAATGGAGAATCGATAAATTATATTTAACACTATTAAAGGCAGTTGACAGTGTTCCTTTGAGTGAGCACACCGAGGTCCCGAACGCCGTGTGACTGCTACCCGAGTGCCCAGAGCTTGCTAACTCACCATCGGGTCACGTTGGGAACACTGTGCAGCATTTGTGGAAGAGCTGCTGGGAAGTGCACTGTGCTGAGCACACACACACACACACACACACACACACACACACACACACACACACACACACACACACATCAATAAACTGAAACACAGGCTTCCCCCCCGCCCCCCGAGCTTGTTATGCTTAATTTCTGAGTTGGTGAAGTGGGCTGCTGCGCACTCTCAGGGTTGTTTTTTGTTTCATTTGAAAGCAAGTGGAAAAGCAAAAGCAAACAGGGTTTTGGCTACGAAAGGATGACCTTCCTTGTAAAGAATTTAAGTCTTTTTAACTTCAGAGGGGAATGAGGCAGGAATGCTGTTTGTATCTGAACACTAACATGGTGAAGGGGAGTGGGGGGAGGGAAGCGGCATCTTCCTCCTATCACTTCGGTGCTTTCAAAGATCCCCATTTCCCAGAAGTACTTCTGAAGCAGGATAATATAATTATTAGCAGCTGTTAAAACAAACAACAAACAAAAACAAAAAGCACAGGCCAGGACTGGCATGTCTGCACATGCCTGAATGCTCTGACCGCTGCACTGAAAACTCCGAAGAGGCCCCTTTCCCCACCGCACCACTCGGGCTCTGGCCTGGTGGAGCCGGAGCGTGGAACAGCAGGGCGAAAGCCGCGGCCAGAGGCGTTTATTTTCATCCATTCATGTTATGAATGCCGAACACTCCTCCATTTGATGAGGGGAGCATTGATTCTTTCGCTTCTCGAACACGCTCCCCCATAAACAAAGGGCAGAAGAGATGACTTATTTCAGATTTAGAGAAACACGGCGGGGACAAATGAAACAATAGAAGGAGCAAATGCAAAAACTTCCAGGCTTTTAAAGAGGAGTATGGAGAGAGGGGGAGAGGGGGAGAAAGAGGTTAAATGATTGTTTGCTCTGGTGGCTTCAAAAATCTGACAAGTGGTAGGATTTCTGATCACATCTTTTGTTGTCATGTGGCTCGTTCCTGGGATTGCGGGGGGGGGCGGGGGTGTGGTTTGGGGGGGATGCAGATCTTTCTCTCTTTCCCTTTTTAACAAGAGCCTTCAGGGCCTTAAATTCTGGCTAAAAGTTTATAAACATGATCCTGGGAATCTGTAAAATCCCAAAGCAAATAAAAGCATTCCCATGCGAATTGTTTATTAAAATCACATGATTTTAAAGTAGCTCTCATGATTCCTTGGGCCAGTTTGACGATTCTGAATGCTCAAGGCTGGCTGTATAAATTCTACCTGCTCCCTGGGACTACTTTTTCTGATTAGCTGGCTCTAGGCAGCTACTTGGTCTGCAAATTCCTGTTCAGAATCCTCCATTCATTTATTAACAAGGCAGAGGGGCGCAGGTAGAGTGTCAGCCCCATGAATATGAATGCCCTGCTTGACTGATCCGAGTGGCAGGCACCAAAGCAGCGACTCACAGCAATTTAAAACGTGACTGCCTCCAACAGTGCGCACCCTCCCCTCTCTCACTGCCTCCCTCCCACCCTGCTTGGAGGATCCCGTGCCCGGAACAGCGGTCCGGTGTGCTAGTGCAGAGCCGCCCCGTATTTAAGCTGGGGCTGCAGTGGCTGAGGCACCGGCAAACGTTTGGGTTGTGCTGCCGGAGCTCCAGGGGAAGGCAGGCAGCATCTGGCCCAGGGGCAGGGCGGGCAGGAGGGTTTGAAACCGCTGTAGCAGAGTGCACCGGCTCTCATCCCTGAGTCTGCAGCTAGAATGAAATGCAAAATGGCACATATCGCATGCATGTCCCCTTTGTCTGGGAGGGAGAGACTTCTCTCTTTAAAGGGGCAGTACGCAAAAGCAGCGAGCTTTCTGACGCTGCGAAGCTTCCTGGTATCTTTCCAGGCTGGATAATAATTGGCAAATGTCAAAGTCTTAAACAATATTTATCGGTAGTTAAAAATGTGACTAAACCCCGAAGGTTGGTATTAAATCCAGTCAAATCCCTTTAATATACTGGGCCAGACCTGCTGTAAGTATTTATGAAACTTTGCAGCTTGGACCCCTCTGCACTGATAATGACGGTCAGTCTTGTTATCATGGACCTCTTCCTTTGTCCTTCCCTTGCCTGCCAGGCAAAGAAGCTCTGCTGCTTACATTTTCTTCTTGACCCTCCTTGTCCTTTTCTCAAGTACCTCTTGTGCTGGTTAGATAAAAGGTAGCAGTGTTCTAAAACGCTGCCTCTGTAGTTTTGCTATGTAAAATGACATTCATTCTGAAGAGTGGTAAGAAAATAATGATCTCATTAGAAGAGAGTTTAGCTGTGTAGTGGTTCCTCTCTGTAGTGGAGATTAAATAGCAGCTAACTACAAACAATAGTCATTTAAACAAAGAGCCGGCATCAAAGTTATTATCTCTCTTTCTGCCCTTCAAGAACATCATCAGAAATTGATCCTCTCACCACTGCACATTTTCATCAAAGGTCCTGAATTTTAAGCTTGAAACACTAATTGTTTTGTGCATGTGTGTGTGTGCCTATGTGTATTCTAAACTGGTTTCTCAGGTTGGTGTTCTTAACTAATTATTGGTGACATTTCACTTTTTTTGGTCATGAACTTTCTCCATTGTTGTTTTTTATTTCTTTCTTCCTCAGAAAGAAAGAATACAAATCCTGTCTCCAAAAAGAGAGGTGAAGTGGCAGAAATAAAGGAAATAATAGTGCAAACAGCTTTCTTCTGTGTGTGAGGAATGCTAGGAGCGCATGGTCACTGCACATTTGGGAAATGGAATAAAAGAGATGGTTCAGAGTTGCAGATTCTGCCCGGACTGTAATCAGAATAAGAGAAGGATGGGAATGATGAACCTGGGATTTCCAGTTTCGTGCTGCATCTAGGAGAATATTAAAAGTAAGACAAGAAGTAAGGAAGCCTTAAAAATAAACAGCCACCCCTTTCTCCTCTGACCCAACACTCTCCACCTCCTCAGGTGAGGGTACATCATTTATTTCCTTTCTGAAACGAGAACCTACTTTCCTTAGTTGATGCCTGCTCACAGCAGAGTGTTCACTCTTTACACTCATGCAGCTTTTGAGCTGTGGAAGGGGAGAGGCATGAAAAGCAAACCATCCAGGAACATGTTGCTTGAAACCGGAGCTGTCTGGTTGCTGCTCGTGCTGTTGCAATTGCTGCCATGCAACACCACTGAGGGGCCTACCTTTCAGGGATGGCAACAAGCAAAGGAGTGGTGTATAATGATGATTATGATGCTGGTTCATATGGTTCATACAAGCAGCAAACCCCAAGTTGTTTGATTTGTGGTTGACTGAAATTCGAGCATACATTCAGTTAGGAAAGAACAGCTTGTGAGAAAATTACGCTCACTGTAGTGCATGAAAATGCTTCATTTTTCTAAACATCTTTGTTCAATGTGAAGAACCAGATTCATGTAGACCCAAAATACAGAGCTGTCACTGTTTTTTTAAGGGCAGATGTATGCAGTCACCTACGTTTATCGTGACCTCCAAATGCCAATTATATCTCTAGGAAATCTGAAAGAAAAATGTCAGGCTTTTTGTTTGAGATTTCCTGTGAAAAGTGAAAACTGAAGCAATAGCTTGGTTAAAGCCTCAGTCTAGTTGGGGTTGGTCTGATCTGAAAAGATTTTTTTCTGAAACAATTCTCTTTGCTGTGGAAAACATTGTAAAGTATGTATTTTTCTTTCCTTGAAAGTACATTTTTATTGAAAGAGACTCTTTTGTCTTTTAAATGAAAATCATTTTGACCAAGTCAGCTAGGGATATAAAAGTGCCCAAATACTAGCGAGTCTAAATTCCTGACCTCTGATCTGGAGAAGTTACTGAATGCATAATGTTGAAGAATAGCAAAAGGGGAAGAAGTGTAATAAAAGATAATAGCAGTGACTTCTACTACCCACATCCAATCGAGAAAGAAGTTATCTAAGGACATTGTAGCACTCACAGAAGCAGCTAAAAAGAAAGCAGGAAGAAAGAGAAAACAAATTATGATTAAATGGCGAAGTTCAAAATGCTGTTTGAGGTAAGCAAGATCCTCTGGAAAATGGAGAGAGAGCAGGAATGAAGCCAAAAGTAAAGAGTGCAAGCTATGATAAGAAAAAAGAAGATGAAAATTCTGAAGAATGGCAATTACTTGATAATAAGGGTTATTTAAATATGTGAGATACTGTAAGCCCATCTGTCCACGGGATTTCAAGGATGCAAGGAAAGCAATTAAGGGGAACAGGGTTCTTCCAGAGAGTTTTGACAACTCCTTTGATTGCCAGCAGGGTAGATGGTACAGAGGAATTCAGTGAATTTGTGGAAGAGTCAAATTAGTTTTACATTGGTGCTGTGCAACAGTGCACAAAAGATGGCCTTGCAATGCCAGGCCATCTGTGCGACCTACCTGGGGTTGTGGCTGGAAACACTTCTTCCAGAGCTGGTGACAACCTGCAGGATGGGGACTTGGGTGGATGGGCTGAATCCGTGGGAGCTGCCTCTGCTATTTCCGAAGGTTTTTTCATGCTGTTACAAGCCTCTGGTTGTTCAGCTCTGCTGCTTGCCCTGCCTCTCTGGGGAGCAAAGCAGTCAGGACAGCACTGGCTAATGAACGGAGCACAACAGCAGGAGGTCTTCCACCCTGGTTTATTCATTGTGGCCCCAGGTTTTACTTAGCAAAACTCCTTCACTCACAAAACAAGTTTAATGCTGTCTCTGATACAGTGTATGGCTACTGTACCTTGACTTTCAATTACATTAAATCCTATTATAATCACTTTCTTTATAACAAATCCTCTTTAACACCTGAAAAGCTCAGTTCCCATGGGTGCAGTGCTGTGTTCTTGAAATAAAAAACAGTGGAATTCTAATGGAAATGCATTAACTGGGAGAATACTTTGAAAATGTGCCTGGCATGAAAGGCCTTTAGCACACAGCTTACATTCAAATAGCAGAGGAGAAAAAAAAATTTCCAGAGCCAAGCACTTGTACACCAGCTGCCTTAAGATAGAGTGTCTGAATCACTGTGTTATCACAGTAAAACATCTTGTATGGAAAATCATCACTATCCAAAGACAGGTCAAGTACAGGTTATCTAAGTACTGTTATTATAGAACTGAATGTTTTCCATCAAAACAGGAGCAAGAATTTGAAGAGATTTACGGTGATGGCCAAGAGGCTCAGTGGTATAGTTGATAAACCATGGAGCTTCTTTGCAATTTTTTTATTTGTTGTTGCTGCTTTTTTTTCTGGCTGGCAGAAAGGCACCAAAAGTAGTATGCCACTGTTTGTTAACAATTCTTTTCAGGGTTCTACCCTTCCTGGAAAAATAAAGGATTTTGTGCATGATTCACATGATGTTTGGTTTTCTTTATATAAAAATTACCCTGCTGTTTCCTATTAAAAGGAGAAATAATGACTCAGTTGCACTTCATTGGGGGAGATGGGGAGAGAGGGGAAGAATATTTCTAATACAGATGCAAATCTGGTACCTCCATCCAAACAACTGGGTCTTTCTCAATGCATTTTACATACAACTTGAAAAGGAAATGCCCACTCAGGGGTTCTAGGAGATAGCAGGTAAAATGAATGATGTGAATAATTCATGCCTTTAGGGTACCATAGGCATCTTGGTCTGTTTCCCATGACAGCTGGGTTTGCTGAGGGAACCTGAAAGCCTGAGCTACACCTTCATGCTTACAAACTACGTGTGGGCTCTCTCACACACTGGCCAAACACTGAAGAATAGATAACACTTTTGCATACAGTTTTCAGCAGCAGAAAAATCCTCAACCCTGTTCTTATCCTATCTGAGTACTGGTTCATGCCTTTGCTTTCTTGGCACTGCCCCTAAGTGGGGAATACACTGCAGACACAGTTTGTAGTAAATGTTTTCTTGCGTAGATCTTGCTTGTGAAATAATTTAACTTAACACTTTAACTTACATGACCCCTCTTGGTACATACATACCTTCTTTAAATGCCGCCAGATTTGGTTGGATTTCAACCAAATTTCTGGCAGTGATGCTGGTAAAGGCCATGCCGAGCTGGGAGGACTACTCACATGTCCTTCTAGACCTCATCACCAATAAAAAAAATGAAATAATGATCACGGTTTCCCAGTACAGGCAACTGCCTTCTGACCTAGATCTCTGTTTTGGTGATAGTGGGGCCCCATATCAGCTTATGATGACTGTGAAACTGCTCCCTGAGAGGCTGGAGTCTGTCATTAAGTATGTGCACACATTTCTCCTTGATTTTCAAGCTAGGGACACAATAGTGTATGCAGGCATGTTCTGCTGCTAGAATATGGCAAAATGTGATGGCTTTGTTGAATGGTGAATGTGCACTGACATAAGGCAATACTCTCTTCCAAAGGGAAAAAACCCATTATTTTTTTCTGTATAGAAATCTTTTTATAGATTATTGTGTGTATAATTCTGTGGAAGTAGCATACTTCTTCTTGCAAAGTGGAGCTAAAAAATTGTCTGAATTTTGTGGAAAGGTTATGTAACTGTACTCTTTCTTTAAATAGTACTTTTTATTCATACTGCTTACTTTCTCATCAGTAGGAAAAAAATATTTTCCTAGCACAAAAGGTAATTTCCAAAGGACTGTAATTAGTTCATGAAAACTCTGCCTTTTGTCATATCTCCTCAGCTGAAATGGAAAAAAGGATGGACCTTTTTCTTTGTTAAAACAAAAACATAGCATATGAGGTAAGGGAGCCTAAAGGAATCATATGACAATTTGTGTCTTAGGTCTACAGAAAATGATATTGCAGCAGTACTGTAGATTCATGACTTCTCACTTTGATTGCCAACTTTTGGAAAACCTAGAAGTGGTAACTGTCATCTATTTCTTTGCTCATCTCTCCTGAGAGAGAGCCTGGAGCCTTATGAAAAAGAAGTATAGTTCAAGTGCTAATGGGGAGATAAGAAGGAAGCTATAAAAGCTCTAATACTGCAAGGTGACTCTAGCACAGTCACATACACTTTTGATCTCTGAGGATCACCTGAGTTCACCATCGGTTTTTGGTCCCAAACAGGAGGAAAGGGGTACTAACAGAAGGAAAAAGACTGCCAGAGATTTGGGTAAAATGAAACGAAAGAAATGAGGAAAGAAGAAAAAAGAAAAGGCAAACATTAATGACAGTGGATTATAAAGAATGGTTCCCAAAAAGAATGGCCTGGCAGAAAGAATATTTAATAAAAAATGTAATAATTTCATTTTGGGTGATTTTTTTAACACTGTGTAAAAAGATCATAAACTTTAGCAATAGTCAAAGACAAGAAGAAAATAAAGAAATCATGGGAGTAAGAGGAACTAAAATCTTCTCACCCTCTCACGTTCATCTTTCTTCTGTGTTCTTATTGTGAAGCACTGCCAATAAATGGTTTCTTTTTTAATAATAAACATATGATGCGACCATTTCTGCCGGATCCCCTAGATTATGGTCATGGATGAAGAAGGGAGAAATATCTTCTGAACAAAGGCTCTTATTTACATAAAGATATAGCTAATCCTAAAATCATAAAAAATGATACTGTAAATAAATTTGGGGCTTATAAATAGAACTCAATTTTAAAGGGCTTACTTAAATAGGTTCAAACCACAAAATAGAAGTTTATTGAAATATGGTTTTAAATAGAAGTTTATTTGAGTAGGCACAAGCCATAAATTTCAAATCCAGATTTAGAAACCCCCAAATTTTAGGAGTGTTTGGAGCTATGGTTTTTGTTTCATCCCATTATAGTGAAGGTTGCTTTTCATTTAGATTAGGGTTCATATTTCATATGCATCCAAAATCTGGAGCTTGGTTATGTGCTCTGCTTAAAAACTATAACTAAAGAATGAACGAGAACCTCTTTATTTTTGCAGGTTGTATCCCAATCAAATACTATGATTTTCTTTTGTAGTTCTGTTGTTCTGTAACAACCATTTTCAATCTGAGGTTTTTCGATAAGCCTAAAGACATTGACCATTAAGTTAATGAAATTAGTGAAGGTAGGAAAACTATAAAAAAATTATAAGTTATTACTAAACATGCATCTAAGGAGATTGGGAATACTATATGGTTTATTACTTGAGGAGCAATGTGGGATACTGTAACTAAAATCTGCTTCATAATTCATACACACAAGAGGATAGACTTAGGGTTGCAAACGGTGTAACTCAGCATAAATTTAATGGAACTATGCCAATTTATAACAGGAGGCTCTCTGCATCTCAGAGGGGTTGACTTTTGCTTCTGAAAAAAATTATCAATGCAGTGACAATGTCTCCCACTGCAGCTGGCATGGAGGTGAACGTGGAAAAATCTGATGTTGCCCTTGATGGGAGCTGGTTCTGACAGCAAGCAGTGGCCATGCTTTGACTAAAGGGCTGTCCATGTGTCCATGTCTTTGACTAAAGGGTTGTCCATGTGTCCATGTCTTCTTCTAGAGAAGAAGAGATGGGGTTTGATATTCTCTGAAGTAGGAAAGGCAAGAAAGACAGTGGTAGATAAGCACATTGCCAAAGCTGCAGCACCCCAGCATTGGTCTGCCTGGTTTCTCTGCTGGGAAGATGGGCACAGGGAAAAACATTCGTGTAAGGAGGGCAAGGTAAATATAGCAGTAAATGGCAAAGCCATGTGTGACTGAAGCTTTTTGATAGGGCTCCTGGCTACATCTGATGAGTCATTATGCTTTGGGGCAGCAGAACAGCCCATGTGAAATACAGGATCATGTTCATAGGGAACTGCATCTTTCCTGCTGCAACACAGGCTGCTACTGTGGCAGGTAAAGAGATGCCTCTTAAGAAATGACACCAGGTTGCTTGATGTATCTACTCTGTGGACTCAGTTCTGGTTTGTAGCAGCAAAGTGTGCTATGGGGTCCTTAAGTGAAAGCCTGACTGTGATGAAGCCCATGAGTTTTTTGTTATGACCTGCAGTGTAGCAGGATTTTAGCCCTAGGTCGAATTTGCTCTGAAAAAGTAATGTTAAAAAAAAAAAAAAGTCTAGGTCCTTTGAGACAGGAAGTTCTTAAAATTCCCTTACTAAGATTACGCTATTCTGCCCTTTGAATACTTTGCTTACACCTTTGTAGGTGGCCTGGCTATAAGAGTTGGAAATTAGGGTGAAGGGCAGTCAGTATTAGCAGGTATTTGTTGATTATAACAAAATAAACTAAGGGAAATACAGAAAAATGTCGTAGTTTGTCTCAAATTACATGGCCATCCTTACTGGACTTCTCATAGACTCCTTGAACTTTTACTCGTGTGATTCTGTATTTAGCCATGCCTGCCCTCCAGTCAAGAGGAATGAAAAGATCTTTTGCTTACCATTCCATTAATTCTTTAACACCTGGTCAAATGCATGATTCTCCAGGCTGTAGCATGCTCAGAGATGAGAGCCTGCAGGATAAATACTAGCTAATACACTAGAAATAATGCAGTATCCCTGTGGAAGCAGAATTAAGTACTTGGTTTTGGCAGGATGTATGGTGAGGCTGTTAGGAATAGAAAAATAAGACAAAAAAAAGAGATTGCAGAAGTGTGATACAGTGTTTTAGAAATTTTATATACCTTCATGTGTAGCTTTTGTAGCGCTGCTGGAGACCTAAAGAAAGCTCAGTTCGATTAATACAAGGCAGCCAAACCTTTTCAAATAGCAGATAGCCTTTGAGTTTCAGAAATGTATCTTACGCTTTTGGCAAAGGTTGATGAGTCATATATATTCCTTGTGTGTTCAACATGAGGATCAGGCTAAAATTAACCCCATTCTGAGGCAGAAGGTAGGCAACTTGACACTGTGATCCATTATGCTAAAGAGAAATGTTTCTGTCTAAACCCAGAGGTAAACTGCTCAGACAAGGAGTCATTGAAATGAATTATGTGGCCAATCTTGTTAGGCCTAGGTCAGAAGCAGAGATATCTCTCTATTTCTGTTCCTCCACCTCCTAAGTACATTTAGCCTTTACACTATTAGACTTCCCTGGGCCCTTTTTAAAAATGTCACCTGCTCCACAGATTCCAGCATTTTGTATTTTTAGATGCTGGGGTCAGGATGAGTGCAGAAATAATGACATTTCTGCCCTTACAAGTAATTCCTTCATTTTATTGCTTGTAGGAATGAGCCATAATACAGAGTGAAGGAAAACTGCTTAACCATTTTAACCTCTCACAGTCTGAGAGAGAAATTACAAAGAAAATGAGCCTCTTCCTAACCCAGTAACCTTCCTTGTATCTACCACCATCATGAAGAAGTCCCTTCCTGGTGTGCTTTTGAAGCTACTTGCATGGTGGACAATGGGGGAGTGTATTGTAAGGCATTTTGTCCCTCTAACCATTCTGGAAAGCAGCTTTGCCAGAAACCCAGCTGATCTGATACTCTCATTTCTCCAATCACATTTTTTAAAAAAAAAAATTCATTTAGCACTTACTATTTTTTCCCTTCAAAGCAAGGTCAAATGGTTGTTCTAGGTTCTCTTTCTGTCTTTGAATTAAGATCCTTTTCTCCCCCTCTGCCCCCCTTAATGTGCAAGGCTATGTCACTGCTCCTGAACAAGGAAGTGAAGCTGTTTTATGTGGAATCGATTATCACTGGCAGACCCCATTTTCAAATGGGAAGATCTGGCTTAAAATTTTTTTCTTCCAAGACAAGTCTGGTGCTGAGCCTACAGTAATTCCCATTTTATGTGGGGGGAATATTTTCTCAAATGAACATCAACTTTCAAAACATAAATAAAAACCCCATTTTTTAAAATGGTTTTTTTAAAAACCATTAACAACCCATTTTTCACTTTTTAACTAGAAGGTGCATTATATTTGAGACCTGGCCATAAGTGTGATAAGAGCTTCTTCTCAGTGTTGCCTTATTTTAAGGTTTGGACCAGTAATTCTGGTCTTTGGTGCTTAATTGTGTCAAAATGGTGTTTTCTGTTCCTGCCTTTAACCAGCTGAGATTGCTTCAAAATACGAAAAGCAAGACTATCAAAGGGAAAAGACAATCGATCTCACAGAGGTATTCTCAGAAACAGTGTATTAAACTGAGTCTTCTGGGAATACATTTTTTACAAAGGATCCGATTTACCATAAGGCTGCCTTGCAGTGGTTAGCCTGGTGTAGTTTTCCTCAGGGGAGTACCTTCAAGTGTGGTGGTGGGGTAAAGAAAAGCATGTGTTTTTTATTAAGAACTTTTAGCCCTTCACCATTTCTGTAAGGAAACACCACCACAAATGATAACTGAGCAAAGGAAAGATCATATTTTAAGTGAATTCCTGTGCAATCAGTGATGATTTTTCATGCCTTTTCATCACTTTTATTAGTATTTTAAAGGAGCAATAAAGAATATATAGCTATTAAACCCATGGAAACCTCCACAAACCCTCTGATGCAAAAAAGAAAGAAAAACAATCTAAACCATTCATTATAATTTCAACGTTTGTCAAAAACTTGATTTAAAAATAGAAAGGAAGGAGAAATTATGTGTTGATCTATATTTAGTGTAATCAGGCTTTTGAATGAAGTTTTGAGGCCCATGTTTTCATAATTGTGTGTGTGCAACTGATTGGAATTTTATGGAAGGCGAGCTTTCCTTGAGGGAGGGAGATAGATTACTGAGTCAATATTTGAGGCCTCTTTTGTTTTGCTTTGTTTTAATGTTATTGGAAAGTCTGGGTGGCAGCCATGATAAGTGCTTTACAGCTCACAGATTATTAAAAAAAGAAAGAACTAATTATATAAAAAAAAAGAAAAAAAAGCAATCAATTGGTTGCACATGGCCAGTACAGGAGAGCAGTGGTTTAAAATATTTGTCGTGTGTGCTTTACATCCCTGGAAATACCATATGAAGCTGTACTAATGATCAGGATAATTTACTTGAATAGAGACTTCTGGATCAAGTTAGTTTTTATTAGAAATTCAGACCTCATTTGAATGCTACCTGTGAGGCCTTTAGTGAAATGAAGAGGCAGGGGAAGAAGGGTGTTGTGCTGTCTGCTAAATATTAATAAACAACAAAGTAGAAAGTTTTGCTCAACACAAAAGCTTTTAAAGTATACTTCTCCTGTGCTAAAGACATCCTTGGTATCTCAACAGCTTTGAATAATTCTAAACAATCTATTGAAAAAAAAAAAAGAGTATATCTTTATATATCATTACCCACTTCTATCCATGTATAGGTAAGTTTATTCCAGCAGGATGCAGGTGACCCTTAGACCACTACTGCCTACATACAATATTTTCAGAATTCTGGGAAACGCATTAAGAGGTTACACTTCTGGAAACAATACTCCTCTGTCAAATCTCGTAAAGCAATACAAACCAGAGAGATTCCATAAACTGTGCAAGTTTTGTGCAGCCATGTTTCTTGAAAAAAGCAACTCGCCTGTTGCCCTTGGCTCCGAGTAAGCTTTTTGACTTGTCTTTTGCCATGCACTTGGAATAAAATGAATCCTTCAGCTTAATGAGATATTGTCAATTAAAGAAGCTGAGAGACCAGATTTTATTCTTTTTTATTTCTTCTAAAATGCTTTACAGAACCAAACATTAATTAAAGTATATAGGTGCACGTGTGCCCACATATACACACACATATGCAGAAGTAGTCCTAAATGGAGCAGCATTTTGTCTCCTAAAATTTCAACTAAATATTTTTTAATATACATAAAATGAAACCACCTACTATTTCAAAAACTTGACTTCAAATGTTGCGTTTGATTTTTTGGTGTTTCCAACCCTCTCTGTTTCCCAGAGTAGAGTTGTGTAAACTCACTAGACAAAACATATAAGACATACAAACTGGACTTCAAAATTATGAAGTAACCTAAATCAATCTCTGCTATCAGAAAACCAGCCTTATTAACCTTGTTGTTTCTCTGTCCTCTTGTACAAAACAATTTTGTGCCAGACTGAACACTGGGTAATTTGTGTTAAAAAAATTTGTAGAGTCAAAATTTCTGGTTTATTCTCATGTTAGTTTAGGCTATTCATAATAATAATATCAACACTATCTAGCTCTTTTCTGAATCCTTAAGGGGATAAGTTAATCCCTTGAGGGGTCTGGGAGATCATAGAAAAAAAGGAAATAGAGAAAAAAAAAGAAGAAAAAAAAATGCTAGGTATATGTCTTCCTGATTTTAAAGTTGGGAAACAGAGACAAAGTAGAGAAAAGTGATTTTCTCAGTGTCACCCATGAGGCCAGTGGCAGAAAGGGGGACAAAACCCAGATTTGCTGAGAACCAATATGACAATATGGTATCCACTTTGTCCCATATCATGGATGATATCACACACACTCTTCCTCAGGCTACTTGTCTACCAAGCATGCACAAGAATGATTTTTCTCTTGTTTATTATCACTCAATCTGTTTTTTCCTCTGAAGCTAAGCACAAGAGACCCATGCTAAATTTCACATCTTAGAATCAGATATTTTTGCAGGAGCTGTGTTACCACCTTTTTTATTTTTACAATGAGACTATATCCTTCATTTTTCCATTTCTCATAAAACTGACAAAATCATTTCCATCAGAATTTCTTTTTAAGAATCACCTCAGGCACAAAATAATAATGAAAAATTGAAAATAGCCGTAAGACTGAATGTTTGGAGAAATCATATCCATGACACTGGTGTCTTAAATGCAATATATTTGGTTTGGGGGGCCACTTAGGAAGGCAGTAATATTCATGGCCATGATCAGTGTTTGGGACACCCTGCAATATTCCCAACAGCCTATGTCCGAGGTGTGGCTGGCTGAGTTTTGCCCTCCAATAACAGAATGTTTCTTCTGAACTTATTTCTTGATAGCTGCCCTGCATCTCATGGCTAAGGACTCACATGTATTAAAAACTGAAAATATATAGGTGGACACCACTATAATTTCAGTGAGGCAGGTGGCAGAGCACTTGAGAATTAGGCTGAGATGGTAACTGCTACCATTAAACTAGACTTTTGGAGGTAGTAATGACCCAACAATAAAGTGCTGACTGTAAAAAAACCCCAAAACCCCAAACAAGTAAAAAACTCTATGTCTCTTACATCTTTCAAAGATCCATGTGATTCTCTTTGTCAGATGTCTGTGAAATAGAGCAGATATGGCATGATGCCTTGGCAGCAAGCTTTGGTTTGGTCCAGGGAAAGATGGAACTGGAATTTTGGCATCAAAGATGTTTTGCCTGTATAGTGGAAGAGCTTGCTTTCTCCTCTTCAGCTTTTGGAGATGACTGGAAGAGGGAGAATGTAACAAACACTTCACCTGAGTTTCTCTGGCTGTGGAGCAACAGCAGGGGAATCTGGACTTGGTGTCTTGTATCTTCATGTTTTTATTTTTTTTCAGAGGAAATTCAGCTCCAGTGGTGTCATCACCTGGCTTAGTGATGACTTTGCAGTCCTCTGACTTGTTACATTAGGATAAAATTCCCTGTCCTTACAGCCGTATCCTGCCGTGGAGTTGCATGCTACTGACTTCAATGGGAATTCTGTGTATGAAACAATGGCTGGAAATGCCTGTAGAATTGCATATAGTGACATTATATCCCATGAAAGCAGCAAAGAACAATAGCCAAAGTTCTTCCTAGGCAGTAAAATTATGTCTGGTTTCTTTACTTTTTCTCCTCCCCCCATCCTGGGAAGCTTCCATAGCATGAGATGTAAATTTTGGGGCTGTTCATTTCTAACATCCCTTTTCATTGAACGAGATCTTAAAAATATGCCACAACTTAACAATTCTGTTGACAAAGTATCCAGTGAAGAAGCTTTTCATAAAAAAATAGGCACAACTGACATTTGGTCTTGTAATTTTTTTATTCTAAAAAAGGAAATTAAAGAGTTTTCTTTTACTAAAATTAAACAATGAGCCCTAACAACAGGAATGATACTGGCCTTGATCCAAAACCCTCTGAAGTTAATGCAGAAGCTTGCACAGATTCCAGTGGGCTTTGGGTCAGACCAATTTTGAATGAAAGACAAAATATTAACTTTGTTACAGAAATGTACTTGTCCTCATTTGCTTGGTATCACACCTGCTGGTCACATAGTGCATGTATTTTTACCTGGTTAATCTTCTTCAGGTGTGACACAATTGGAATTAAAAGAAACAGCTGAACCTCCACACAGCTTGTGTGAGTATTATCCTGGAAAACAAAGAATCAACAAAATTTATGCATTCTTAGAGGTTCCTTAGCTATATATATAGCTATCTAATATATAGATATATAGATATAGATATATCTAATATATAAAGGTATTATTTTTCTTGTTCTGAGTAGGGAATTTTTCCCTTCTGAAAATACCTGGGCAGGGATTTCCCCCTAAAAGGTCTTGTAGGATAAAGAAGTGTCTTCCTCTAACTGCCCCTTTTTCTCCCACGTACTCTCAAGCACAAGCCCTTATTTGAGGAATCAGAGTTTTCTTAGCCATTTTCTTCCCAAGCTGTCCATGACAAAAAGGATTCCTAAGAGTAGTGTATTGCTCACAAATGTGTCAGCAAAATGCTCATTTATAGTGACCAGATTTTTTTTCATTAATATGCCCACTTATTTGGGAAGTGTTTTCAAAATATTTGTTCCCTTTACGATCAGTGTGGCACCATGAGATGACAGTTTCCTCCACAAGTCAAGATCAAATTACCCCACCCAGATAAACCAAAAGAAAATAGGACTCCAACAGCCAAAACAAGTTTTCCTCTCGTATGGGAAAGCATCCATATTTTAAGTTTGCATTGCATCCTATCAGATAATGTTAGACCTTATAATCTAATGCAGTACTTACAATACCCATAAATCACTCAATCTGACATAAATGCAGAGAATATTAATTCTTTTCTTTGAGCAGAATGCAATCATGCCTTCATACTGCCTTAAAACCAGTGAGGAGTCATATCCAATAACTATCCCAATTATCTCTCAGCACAATGTTTTCCACCTGCAAGGAATGATTACGTGTCAGTAATGATGATAAAGTCCTTAAAGAGATGTTGATGCCTCATGGAAAAATTTGAAAGACATATTGTTTAGTGAGAGTTCTGCTTACAGACTGCATCACATATATCTGATGTATTTCTTTTCCCTATTTTTTATTACTAAGGACATATGCATAAAGAGATATTGTGTGTCAGGGAAATAATCATTATATAGCTAAAGTAGAAACTGGCAATCATGTGTGTTCTATTCTTGTTTTGACAGAGACTTCACAACGACCTTGGGGAAGTTTTGTAACTGTTCTGTGTCCTACTCCAATGTGGAGACAAAGCCTGTACGAGGCTGAGTGTCAATTCATGGCAAGATGTTCCATGCTGTTGGATGGAATGTGCCATGAAAGGGTTACAGCTTGTTCTTACCATTTATACCACAAGTTGTAGTTCTCTTCCTATTGAGCCTAAATGCAGAGATGAACATCTGTCCTTTACTGTTTTAGGTGACATAATAGAAGATGTACTGAAAAAATTGCAATTTAAGTAGTAAAAATCAAGGAAAAAAGGGACAGAGAAGGCAGTGATGTTGAGTGGGGACAGTTTTTTATCAAAGTTACAATAGTTTTATGTATCAAAATAGGGAAAAGAATCTGTATTTCATGTCTTGGTTGTTACCTCTACGTGGGCAGCTAGAAATAGAGCTGTCCTACTCCCACTGAAGCTCCACCCTGGCAGAGATGTTAGATCATTTCATTAGTTGGAGCCTGGTGTTATGTGAACATGGCTGGATGGCTTTTAGAGAGCAGCTATCAGAGGAGCTTTGGTCTCTCCGTGTGAACAACTCTGGGTCCCACAGGAAAAAAATGTTTGTTAAACCACAGCCCCTCTGACTGCAGGAGGTAGTGAATGTGCTTGTGTTGCAGAATTCAACTGATTTGCAGACCTCACCAAAATTCACTCAAAATCTGCTTTTCTAGCAGCACCATTATGAGTGTGTTGTAATAAGCTGTACCTCCTGCAAAACAAGCTAAGTACCAGAGACATATTGCCTCCAGTTCCCTCCCTCTTTTCTTCCCTCTGTTTTTTCCCCCCTCTCTCTCTTTCTCCTGGAAACCTTTGAAGAGACTCTCATCTTGTTATTTAAGGGTTTTCCAAAACATAGGCTCCAAATTTCAGGGTTCTCTTCACCTGTTTCTATCTTCAAAGCAACACAAACATCTTTATACTAAGCTTCAATTTTCATGATAACCAAATGTTAATATCCACAAAAAAAAATTTCAGAAGTCAGCCTCTTATATACAAAAGTTTTAGCCAGCTGCAGCTCCCAGTAACTTTAGCAGGATTAGCACTGACTGGCATTTCTATACAGAAAGTCACCCCTCTACACAGGTCTGTGTTTGAGTTTGCAGGACCTGCTGTGGGCAGCCAGGAGGAAAGATATGGTTCTTTGCAGGGTCGCTTCAGCTTGTTACCATACGACTGACAGTCTGACAAGTCAACCACAAAGGTTTACATAATCACCTGGACTTTTAATTGCATCCCTGTACTAAATTATCTCCCCTAATTTTTGAATTTATCTATCTCTTGTTTTAATTGACAGTGCTTCTTGATCTGGCTGTCATCATGCAAACCGTATTGTTAAACGGTTTTAATAACTTCCTGCATGTGTGGCAAGTATTTTCTAGCATATGTTAAGGGACATATGTCAGTCATAATTGACTTACACTTAGATTTCACTGCTTTTGTGGGTTGAAATCAGATCCTTAATGCTCCTTGAAATTTTTTTTTGTGGTTACATTTTAATACTTTTTTCCTAAACCTTCCAGAACAATGTCCTTTCCTGGCGGGTGATACATCGAAACCACAAGTGCCAGAGGGGAAAAAACCTACCATTGAAAGCATGAAGATAAGAATGACAGATTGTTCACTTGTCTTGCACATTCAAAAATATCTAATTTGTCCTTACCAGAGTGAAATGGCTGCTTTGACATAATTGTGGTCTCTTGTACGATGTTATTCCATAGTGTTGAAGCCATTATAATTTTAGTTCAGATGTGCATATTTTTAAAAAAAATTATTAAAGAAGGTAATTTTAAATACTCCGGCACTGACATTTTTATGTTAATAATGTTGCTTTTAGTTTCTAAAAAATTTAGAAATATGTCATTATAGGGAACTTTCAGAATTAGTAAATCTGCTAGCTACAAAATTCCTTTTTAAAGAAGTAAGCTTCTTTGTAATCCAACTCTAGCAAACTAGTTATTTTCCAGAGGATGTTAGCATTCATGAAATGTATTGGGTTTACAATTCTAGACGGTCTGTTTGCTCAAAGAAAGCATTAGTTTGAACAATAAAGTGGTATTCATATTGCTCTGCTAATATTTTGGCCCCAGTTTGAAGTAACTTCCTAGTTTCAATTTGCTCATGTCCACTATCTGCTTAACTCTCAGATGCAATTCATTGTTGTTTCATGATTTATGATCTTTATACCTGTTCATTAGAAGTTGCAGGGAGTCAAAATCGAATTTATGTTGGTCAGTCATTCTTTTAGAGCAACAACAAGCAGCAATCCAGTTTCATCCACTGCTAAAGCATTTCCTGTCTGTTAACTCTATTTTATTATCAATCCCTTTTTGCACAGCATCATGTGCTTATTCTCAAAGTCTTCTTAGCACTACGATGAAATATAAGTATCTAATATCAATTTTCAAGTAATGTGAAAATGTTAGGAGGAGTATTAAAAATGCTGGGAATAGTATTTGAAGAAATTGATCCTCTGTCTTTTCCAGTGTCCAGCTTCCTGATATCACAGTGCCTAATTTTTTCCTCTCCTGTTTGAAACTATTGAAAAGATATAGCTCACTACAAATATTATCACCAAGAAAACCAGAAATTTTGACACTTTGCAGGGGAAGCACAAATCAACACTTTAAACATGAATGTGGTATCACGGTAATGATAAAAGTCCAGAGGTTTGAACTGAGAAAACTGTTAGGATTGCTCCAGCCTCAATGAGCAGAGAAACTGAAAGCATCTTTCCAAAACATATTGAACAAATGCCAGAGGAAGGAGGTCCCACACCAAGCTGGGAAAGCACTCAAATGTTTATCTTCAGGACATCAAAACTCTTGGCCTAAGCATTTTCTGTAAGAAATTACGTGATGAAGTCTGCATTGCTCAATAGTATTGGAGGAAATCAGAAAAACTTTTAAAACTTAAAAATGGGTAAACTGTGAGGGAAGGGTCCTTTAATTTTACATTATCTTGGTCAGAATCTGAAAGATGCAATACATTAACATCTGATTGTGGAAACAGGTGAAAGTGAAGAGAAATATGATTTGTCCTACATTTGAATTAGTCTCAGAAATGGGGTGGAAAAGTTGCCAATATAATTTTGTGTTATATATGTTGATGTATACCAGAGACACTGCCTGTCAGGCAGTGCACAATCTAAATAAAAACAAGGGCAACAGGTGTTTTCAGAAAGATGAAGTAAAAGAAGACGGGAAAGGAATTATACTATAATGCTGAGACTTACATTTTTGGCATAGCAAAAAACTGGTTCCTCAAAATCTATTTGTAAGGTGAAAAATTTTTTAAGATGAGCTGGTATGAGAGCAGACTTTCTGGGTATTTATGAAAACTCCTTCCAAACTAGAGTGGAGCCTTGGGTGACGCATTCAGAGCCAAGGGTGGCAATGAAGAGCCTTTAGAAGAATGAAGAAATACCTTCTATTGCAGCAACAGAGAAGATGCTGCTGAAAAGATACAAAAAAGAAATTAGTATTTGGCAGAATCAGTTGATTAGGATGGTTCATGTGTATAGGCAAAAGATGATGTGTGTAGAGAAGAGATCTGCATAGGAAATGCTACTTAGGAGCTGTGGAACACAGGACGGGGATATCTAGAGAAAGGTGCATGACATGGATCTTCCTTATAGTACACTGAAATAAAAAGCTGTGATATTTGGGATTAGAAAGAAGAATACATATCAAAGTTGATATAAAACTAAATAAGGAGCACATTAAAAGATAGAAAAGGGAGGCTGTTCTGGCTTGAGTCAAGCAGACTGCTATGGTGGGAGGCTCTTCTCTCTGCTTTCAGCCTCAGGAGTGATACACTCCTCTCTTCTTGCACATTAGATAGGAGCCTGGCTACATTTCAGACCAGACTTTTCTTTTAGGTCAGTTCTCAGCTTGCTTTCTAGGTAAATACTTTGCTAGCAACAGTCCAAGTTGGATCGGAGAATTGGATCCAGCACACATAGTATGTAAGGTTAATACCTGTTTTGAGATTTCTACTGTAGAAAAAAGTAATAATAATAACAATAATAATAATAAAACCCAAATGCCACCAAACTGAGCAGTATGATAACCTTTTCTCTAAAATAGCTTCATATTGTGGCCTTAGGCAAAATGCTGAAATTTAGATTCTGCTATTTTTATATGTCAAACATGAATTCAGATAAAATACACTTCATACATATTTAAGATAGTAGAATCATAAACTCACCATGAAACAGTGAACAAGTTTCACTGCCTTAGAAATATCCTGCCTGACAGGATATAATCAAAATATAAATTTTACTCTGTGTGCTCTAATTGTTACTGTAAACTTATGGCATTAGTGTATTGAGAACGCTGTGCACTGCTTTTCCCATGCTACATATGCAATCATGTAACTTAGGTATGGGATTCTCATATGTCTTCTGAAATAATGGAAGAAATTGTAAACGAATCATATATTTTCTCTTAAACTGAAGCAGAACTGTTCAGAATCTTGGGAAAATGGTGTGGTGACTTATAACTGACTCCCATTCTTATTTTTTTGAAATAAAGCAATAACAATAATTCCTCAAGGAGGCTAGCTATCAAGCATGTTGCAGAAAGAATGTCCTAAAGACTAAGATGTTTCTGTCTGCTCAGAATTTATACTACTGCAGAAAAGTTTGTATTTATGGTAGGTTGAAAACAAATTTCTGATGTCTTGAAGTGCAGCTGTGACCTGGGATCTTGGCTTAAGTGAAGCCCATTGCAAGTCTCAGCTTCAAAACATGGAACATATCTTAGAGTTAGATTCTGGAGGGATTTCTGGAAATTCAGAACCTCGCCTATAGAACTAGAATATGGAACAGATGGATCCATACTCTAAGTCAGTCTTCAAGAGAATACAGCATTGGTTATTACAGAGGACACTGTAGGATCACTGGTTACCTCAATTTTATAAGTGCTATATCCATAAAGGATATAGATATATTTCTTTTCTCAATGGTTCCTTTGCCTGCAACATTTATAGCTCAAAAAAAGGTAGAGTGGGGGTTTTTTTAGGTGATAAAATAATTCAGTGGGTGCATTTGTATGAGCAGCATGTTTTTCTATCAATTAATTAGCAGTTAATTAGAGGTAGGAAAAGATACAAAGGAAAGGAATGATCAAAGGGAGGAGGGAGGTCAGTATAGCCAAAGGGAGCCAGTATGGAAGAATTCTGAGCATTACTAAGCTAGCATCACTAGGACCACTGGTCCCTGGTTGTTTTATTTACTCACTGACCACTTATTTTATTGAAATTTCCAATGGCTTTTTCAGATTGAAGAAAAATTGACCATAGTTGTGCCTGTCGTGCCTATCTCAGAACTAGCTCACATCCTCAAGCTCTTCTTGGTTTATGCAGACTGAGTTAAATTACTTTTTTAATTGTATTTCAATGAGAACCTTTTCTTTCAAGCCAGTGCTCAACAGTGATTGATGGAAGGATGTAGGGAAACATTGGCTTTTCTCAGGATATACTGTAGATGACCTTATGTCCTATGTCCTTGTTTCATTTGAAAAGAATAATTACTAATCAATAGTGAAGGGTTAGGTGACACAGTAGGTTAATTTACTAGCCTTTTGCCTCTGGAGAGCTGGATTCTGGCTTAGGTCACTTGTAAAATGGGTTTGGTGGTTTCAGCCTTGTCCCTGGTGGATGTCTGGCTATATCACAGAAAACAAGCTTGGGTTTGATATGTGTTAGATGCCTGGCAGTTTCTGCTTAGGGAAATCTCAGGGTTCAAGCTGTGGGGAGCCAGGCGTGGGCAGGATGGGCGCATGCTGACATCTGCATGAGGAGATGCAGCCTGCCTGACACGGGGCACCCGACCCTCCAGCAGAGTTTGGGGCATGACTCCCACTGCAGCCAGGTGCATGCATACTTTTAAAGACATGAGCATCTTTTCCTACACGTAGCTGCTGAAATCTTACAGGGAATGCCTTCCAGGACATGCCTTTTTAAAACCAGGATTGCAGTTACCTTTTTTCTCAGAATTACCCATCCAGGAAGCTACTTTCAGTTTGTGCTTCAGTTCATTATAAGGGTTTTATGAGTAAAAATATCTTATGTGTATATAAATTGGGAAAAATAATATAGTTTCAGCCATTTTGTAAAAATTATTACATGTCTTTGCTCAGCAGCTCCAGATGTTTTATGCTTTGAATGAGCATCTTGACATTATGCGGGAGGCTACTCTGGTTGCTTATGTGATATAAACCCTTATATGATTCTTTGTATCAGGACTGCTTTAACTTTGATAGCCTTTTGAAACTTTATTTTGTTTTTAAAGTGTAACTTTGATTGCAGTCATAAGTATAATTTAGATTTTTAATGCTCATAGTTGGTCTCTCACTGAAGTTTCTGACTTCACTGAGGGTGCAGAAGGGGATTTCAGAAATTCAAATTTGATTTATGCTTTTTTCCTGTGCTCAGCGTCATCCCCTTCTTTTAATAATCTGTCTCATTAAACTGCAGAAGGTGGGAAAGGAAGAGTGAACAAGGTTAGGAACTGCAGGCAGAGAAGAGGCCTCTTGTTCAGCACTCACAGTTGCATTTCAAGTTGAGTAGAACTATAATTTGAGTATAAAAAGAACTGTAAAATACATGATGTATTGATGTTTCGTGTTGGGCACAGAAAACTAATGGACAATTTTGACAATTTTGGACCTATTCTCCTTTTTTTTTCTGCTGTAAGATGGACTTTTAATACTCATTTTTCCCTTCAGGACATTGTAAAGATTGGTGCTTGAGAAGGATTTAGATGTGACTGTGAGTAACCTAATGAGGAATTGGAAAAGATGAATAATTTTATGATCACTGCAGGTTTTGATAGGCATTAAGTAAGTTCAAATAACCAATAAGGAAGAAGAAATGAAAATTTGAATAATCACCCATTTAGAGACTGTGCCAGGGGAAGTCTCATGGGGAGGAAAGTGTGTGAACATGACTGAAGACAATCATGCTACATATACAAAAGAGGATAATGAATAGACAATCTTAATTCTGGCATTCCCTAATCCTTGTATGAGTAAATGTGGTGTCCTTCTACATAGCTTTTTCTTGTTTAATAATGTAAGCATGTTGCATAATAGTTCAGACATGGCTGCTGCTGTGTGTCTAGGCTGAATTGCCAATTGTCATCTGAATTTTCTTGTTATCTCCCCACTGAATCAGGCTGACTGTAGCACGCAGTAATGCTATCACTGCCTATATCTGCCCTGGTGGGAGCTGCTTGTGTAGGCACAATGCTGTACTGGAACCTGTTCACTGAATTTGTCTTTCCATGGGAATGAGGAGGCAACTTGGAAAATAATTTCTTAAAGGGCTAAATGCCTCAGGCTTCATGGAGATGTTGCAAAGGGACTCCCCTATTGACACCATTTTGATTTGACCCCACGGTCCATTTTCTAAGCTATGAAGACTTTTTAAAAAGTAAATTTCTAACACATATTTCTAATTTGTAATATATACTCATTAGGTTTACCATGTCTTGCATTTTAATTGTGAGTTCTAACTGACTGGTTTAACGATACTTCGCAAAGTAAACTCAACATGTAGGTCATAAGTTCAGAATGAATGAATCCCTGGATGTTTACCAAACACCAAAATTAAATTACGTTCTTAATTGTTTTGCAAATACTTTGGCCTAACTAATTAAATAGGAATGACTTTCTGCGTTGCTATAGTGCAAGGAATATTAAAGTCTTTAGGACTCATTTCAAATTAGCAAACTCAACTACTTTCATTGTACACTTTGTGGTCACCTAGCACTTCAAAAATAGCAACTCCCGTATCCTCCCAAAACAGACAAACTAAAAAACTAATAATATGTTGCAACTTCAGTTGTAAGAAATACCTCTTGAGGACAATTATTAGACTGAGTTTATTCAGTGTTATCAAATTCCACCTACCTTCCCTGAGGCTCATAGGGAGTCTTCCAGAGTATCCTGATGAGTTCCTAGACTAGGAAGAATATGTGTTAAGAAGTATTTTCTCTTTGTCTTGTTCCCTGATTCTTTACCAAATCAGTGAGACATAGTCCTCAGAATACACAGGTGGGAAAGTAATTCAAAAAGTAAGTTTAGCTGTTTGTGCTGGGATGGCTGAGGTTGTACTGTCTTGATCTCTTCCAGACATGAACTTCAGCTCTGTGTACTAGTTCCCTGTGTTTAAGAAATGTGTTTCTCTCTCACAGCTAACAATTTCTTTGCTGTGGAGTGATAAGGACAGGGCTGTAAACAGGGATACTCATGTAGGTGAGTATATACAAAAAGGTTTCTGAAACCTTGGATTTGACTGTGCTCATCAGAGAGCGAGAACAACATGAGCTGGGTATTCTCTGTGATATGTGATGCTGAGCAAGTGGACTGCTCCTCTCAACTGTGTATAGATAGCCTTTTGGTAGAAGACTTTCATATTGTGTCATGCTGCAAGGGATTGCAACCAGCCAAGGAATTATGAAAATTTGGCTTACACAGCAGCTGTGGATAGAAAGGACAGATTAAAATTTGGATGTCTTAATCTTATGGCAGATATCCTTGTATCTGCCGTAAACCCATGTGTATCCAATGTATTCTTGCAAGAGGATGATATAGAAACATCAAGGATTTTAAGAGTCCTCTGGCTCTTCAACAGAATCATTTTCCCCTCCAGGAGATATCTTTATCCATTTGCTGTTTTCTTCCAATCCCTTGCAGTCAGTGCTGTTGATGTCTAACAAGACTGTCTGACAAATGTAACCTCTTTTTTGGAACTGGAGGAGAAAACTCTAACTGAGATTGTTTGCATATACTTTGCTACTGGGATAAACATGGCCTCTGCAGGTCAAGATAATACCCTTGAGTCCTGCCTGGGTCATTTACCGACTTATTCTGCAAAGCAAATTAAAAATGCAGAAGATAAAGAAAAAATATATAGTGTTTTGCATTGTTCTCAGAGATAACCATTATTAAAATGTTAGTCCTGAACAGCCATTAAGCTGTGCTGGGAAAAAGAAAACTTGTGACCCTTTTGACCTCTCTTCTAGTATTCAGAAGAGATGGTTGTGCGTAAAGCATCTGATGACATCAATCATTAAAGTAGAAAATGGTTCTTCTACAGATGTCTGAACCAGAAAATACTAAAATACAGTCTGCCAAAACTTCTCAGAAGTTTTAAGGGATTCTGCACTAGTTGGTTAGCTGATGTTCCAGAGAGTGGCTGGGATGTTGATACAGGAAGCTGGACCCACATGTAATGTTTTCTAGTTTTTTTAATAAGTTTTTCTCTGTTTATAGGACCTGGTTGAATGCCTACAGGAAACGACATAAAAATCTTGAGTATTAAATTATGACAAAGGCCTTGCTAGTTCAGCAAGCAAGCAAGCAAGCAAGCAAGCAACTAGTACATATATTCCAAGTATAAATGTCTGAATAAGAGGATTTTAAGGAACATGTTCAGCATCTGAAATTCCACTACAAGTTTAGGTTTAGGAGGTTTTTTCTAGTGGTGTGGTTTTACCTTTACCTTAGAATAGAACCAAACAATCTTCAAAATAACGTTGTCTTTCCAGAAAGGCAAAAAAATCCCCTCCAAATCAAATGAGGACAACTAGTGTCTTTCAAAGTAAATCTTTAAAACTCTGTAAGAACAACAGTTTTGCTAAGGAATGAAATATTTGTGCAGTCACACATGCATCAGAGGTAATTGTGCTTGAAAGAATGTTTGTGCATGCTGCAACACCCTGACAAGTGCATATTCAATATCCTAAATTGGGATGGGCTGCGGAAAATTTAAGCTCAAAGCTACCATTTTTGAAATTGTGTGTAAAATAATGGATTTTGCTGTTATGAAATTCTTTAAAGATCAGTGAAACTAATCTCTCAGGAGAGGAACATAGCAACGAAAACAAACAAAAATGTACATGAGATAATAGAGTTTTGAAATGGAAGCAGAGCTTAAGCAACTTTTGTATTTTGAAGGAAGGAAAACAGAGCCCTTTTCAGTGAAATTATGCCTCTCAAATGATTTTACTTAGAAAATGAAGAAGGATTTATTTGCTGGGTATATTTCTTCTTATTGAAGAGAATGTATTTTCAGGTTTGTGTTGATGATTTTGAATAATCATTTCCTGTTTCTACTAGCAGCTCTCAAACAAAGAGATTTCTTGAGTGATAGCTAAAGAAATGCCATATTCAGCCTTGCTGAGAATGTTCATAGTAAACAAAACTTTGTGGTTTATTGGTGTCAGTTGAGAAAGGGCCTCTTTGCTCCTTGTGTTGCTCATTGTATTTCTGTTGTTTACCACAGCTCTTAGTTTTATTGTGCTAATTACTCGGTGAGAGGCTACATTTTGTGTATGTGAAACAACAGTTTCAGTGCTTGATATATTTTTTTTTTTGGTGGCAGAGCCCCACCTTGTTTTTCACTCACCATAGCATGGCATGAACTTTTTTGTCCAAAGGTCCTTTGTAGAGAGGCTGGGATCAAATATCTTGAAAAATATCATTTGCTTTAAGTAAATGCACAATTATAAGAAAAGCCAACCTATCTTTATATCAGATATCTTTTGGAACAGTTTTTTGCCAGTATTATCTCTACTTCTGTCCAGACTGAAACCTGATATGACCATGAAGAGAGTTCATATTTCAAAGTTTGTAACAAAAAGATTTAATTTTGTTAACAAAGGCCACAAAAATGATAGAGTTTCTCAAAAAATACACGAGCAAATTTGATTTCAAAGTCCAGTCACAGGTGAAAAGAAGTGAAACAGAGTCCTAATTTGTGTCTGACTGCCCTGTAATCTACAACACCTTTAAAGACTGTCAACACGGAGAATTTGGATCACATTTGCAAATTGCAACCTTTTTTTCCCTAGGTGATGTTTATCTCTAAATTTCCCTTCATTGACAAGGTAAACATATATAGTACTTAGAAGTGAGCAATATACAGTACTTGGAAATAAATTTCTGGTTTCTTTATTTGAATAACCTCAGAGTTTCAAGGCTCATAGCAGAAGAAACTCAGAGGAATAATAATATTTTTAGTGATTTTTTTTCTTCCAAGGACAGAGTATTCCATGAGGCATACAATGACAGGAATTACTATGCACAGCTTTTTGAGAAGGGTACTGATTTAAAATACTAAAACGGCTAACCATTTTTAATAGTGTATTCTAATTGCAGTAGCCTCTTTCTCTGAGCAGGCTCTACTAAGAGATAATTGACCTCTGCATCTGTTAAGCACTCTCACATTTGGCTTGGGAAGCATAATTCACATCACAGCCAATTACCTTGTGATATAGCCTACAAAAAACTCCTCAACTACTGGCATAGCCCTGCCATTTCTTTCCTTTTCCATCTTCCTTTCGTCTTTCCTTCCTGGCTATAATATTTGGGTTGTCATATTTGTCAGATGCCCTCTTTGTTCTCTTCCATCTATTCTTTACTGTAGGAATCCAAACAGAAGAAAATAACAGACTCAGAACAGCTCCACCGTCTCAGTGCATAAAGCTGAACAATGATTTACAGTGACATGGAAAATAACTCTCTGTTAAATATTGCTTTTAGTTAGTTTTGTATATAAAGCCTTTCAAACTAGATGCTGAACTGTGTGTGATAAGGAAATCTGATAAAAGAGATTCTGTGTTGCTTGCTGCTATAGAATTGTCTGTTATCATGCCAGGTATTTTTTAATAAAGTTTTAAGCAAAGCCATTGAATTACTCATGGGTCCTTAGTTGTTTCTTTCAGATCTGCTATACTGACCATCCTGTTGGCACCTGGGCAACTTACATAAATTAAAACAGTGTATAAGAAAATATGACTCCTTTGGGGATAAAAGACCTATACCTCTGTTACTAAAAATGGCTCAGAGGTCAACTGAAAATCAGAGTGATTAATACATCTAGTAGAGTCTTGCAGACTACCAGGGTCTGGTTCCCTACTGGAAATCCTTAACTATTGGACCAAGCTGACCATAAGCCAAGAAATGACAGCAAAAGATGATCTGACGGTAAATGGGTCTCAGTCCTAGCTCAATAACACATATTCAAAACCTTAAGCTGCTTTGCCATAAGTGGATATACTTGCTCAAGCAGGCAGAAAAGTTCTACTTTCACAACCATTACAAACATGTTTGAAAAGCACCGGTTGGATTTCTGCTGACATTATCTTATCTAGGCTGATTCTAGTTGCTGCTGTCCCTGTCCCTGTAACTTCTAGAAACTGGTAAACCACAGAGATACCAACACTGCATAATTTTGGATACCAAATTTTCTGGATGCTGAAAGAGTTGTGACTCGTGACCTTATTAAAACATAGATTGCCAAAAGCACTGAAATTTAGATAATAAGATTTTCAAAGATGCATCTGACACTGAAGAATCAGTACCGCATACCAGAACCTCAGTCAAAATCTCCAAAAGTAAAATACCTGTCATGTTGCTGGAAAATAGTAACTTTCTACAAGCCAGATTTTTCTGTGCCTTAACATCTCCTTGAAAATAGGAACTTAATGAATAACTTGGACTGGATGATAGGTTTATGAAGCAATCTTCTATACTCTGGTGTGTCAGGTTAAAAGCATAAGATGCAGTGCTATTTTGTAGAGTAGAATTTCTGAAGTTCTTTCCAGGAACGCATTGATAATATTCTGTGACTGAATACACATGCTAAGTCTTTAATTTGCTAATATCTGTGACAAGATAGTTAATAGAGGTTTGAATTTAAAAGGTGGTGTAATATATATTGTATATACTGTATTTATATTATACTAATCCCATGCTTCAGGGCTTCCAGTGATTACTTTTAGGGCTAGAAAAAAATTTCCTTCTTTGATCCATAATGGGAGTTCTTTATTTCACCTGCCTCTAGGCAATGGAGGTAAAGACGTATAAAGTATTTTTAGTGGCATTAAATTCATACATGTCTGATTGCTATATATTGCTTACACACTCAGGATTAAACCAGTGACCGGATTTGGGGCCAGGAAATGTTTTTCCTGTGGCTGAGATTGACTACCTAAGTGGTATTTTTTAAACCTTTTCTCGTACCATGCATGGAACATCATGTGCTTCCCAGCATTTTGTTGAAACTTTATTTGAAAAATTACCGTCTGCCAGATCCTGGGAAAAAACTCTTTATTTTGTGGCACAGTATATTTATGTTCCTTGCCTTTTTATGAAATAACTGAAGTTTGTTGCAGAGTGCAGCACAGTTTTCGTAGCTGCCATAGGTGTGGCATAAAATATAGATATTTTATGGAGTAGTCTAGATGATAGGCAAAAAGACCTTTCTGACAGAGTAGCCCATGACTACAGCTCTGGACACACTGTTGCAGGTATACCCTCCCATTCCTATTTTCTGGTGATTCGAACAATCACATCAGAGATGGGCTGGAAGTGATTTTGATGTCTGGCACCAGGTTGCCAGCTCCAATCTTTCCTTTAGTTTTGTAGAGAGAAAGTCAGACAAAGAATGGTAAGTCATGGATTATGGGGCTGGAAATGCAGTGGTTGACTGCCTGTGTGCAGCAATGTTTGGAAGAGACACTGGGTACAGTTTGTTGTAGGGAGAGCAAATTGGCTGGAGAGGTATAGAAAATTTTCCTTGTTTCCATTTCTGTTTTGCGTTGAAGAAAATGGCCTCAGCTGCTTCTAGGTTACACACAGTGCTTGCAGTCTCAAGCCTGATGCCTCATCTGTTTTTTCCTTTCTTCTACTAAAGCTAATAGTAGTGTAAATGTGGGAAATTGTAGATATGTTTCTGATTTAAATAGAGAATACAATGTAAACCTATTAGATTAATAGTTATAATGAAACCTGCATGCATTTTTCTTGGCAGTCATTTCAATCACTCCATTGTAAGCAATCCAACTTTCCTGTGTTTCCTCAGTGTAGCATATTTCTAGAGAATTCAGTCTTTCCAAGTGCATTGTCAAGTGCTGATAAATTTTTATGAGCTTCAGCTAGTGGGTGACAGCCACCATGGATATCAGAAATTATAAGAGAGCACTTAATGTGTTCTAGTCCTCCTCTGGAGTACATCTGCTTCAAGTGTCAAATCATGACTGGTATAATCTTTACTTTTTTTCCCTTGGTTGTTGGAATAATAACTAAAACTCTCCCTAGAAAACCCAAACAAGATTTCATTAGGATAGTAGATATTTCATGCTAATGTCATAAAATCCAGCAAAAGCTGGGATGGTCTGGGGTGACAGACCACTGCATCTTTCCTTACCTGTTCCTTGGTATAAAGTGAAACAAGCCAGGACCTAAACAATTCTTAAGTGACTGTCTCTTGTGCTGAATGGGGACATGTTACAAAGATTACACCTGTCACAGTAGGATTGGCTAGCCACAGAGGCCAAAATTAATTTTATCCCCCTTTAGACAACTGAAGCTCGTAACCACACCTGGAAACAGAGAGGCCTTGCTATACATAGTGAAGGAGAAAGGGGATTTCAACCCCTAAGATATCAATATTTACTCTAATATGCTTTTAAATGAGAAAAAATTGACGCACTTCTAGGCTAATGTAGATATTGAAAACAAGGGATGTGAGAAAAGCAGGATATAATGACAGGCTCTGGCTTGATTATTTTTTACATACTAAGCCATGAACTGGTAAACACCAGAAAGGAAATTAGCTATCTTATAATGTTTATCATCTTGAGAACTCAAGTATTTTGTTAAAATGGTGAATTTAAAGTGGAGATAAAATGGCTTGCATAAATATCATACGATAGAGAGAGAAGTGTCCTGGTCTATAGTCTAGTAAACCATCTAAAAGATTGCATCATATTAGGACAAGTCCCCCAAATGTGCTAGTTATAACTTCTGGAGCAATAGCTCCAAATTTTTGATATTGAGATGCTTAAACACTCAGTATGGGTAGTCCAGCAGTAATGAGTTAATACAGATAATGGGAGAGGAAGGAGAGGGACAGGAATGCCTGGAGAGAGCTTTAACAGAGGCTGCTGTGGTGCTCAGTCAATGCACACCCCTGTGTTCACAGAACAGAAAGGAAGCTCCTTCAATAAATTTTGAAAAAGGTCTACAGAGCTGGAAAGAAGGAAGAGGTTCTAGTGGAGCATGGCAAGAAGACATAGAGAAGGGGTGATTAACAGAGATGGTGAACTGGAATGTATAATCAAGAATTATGGATGGAGTGGGGGGAAATGTGGTAATTAGTTAATAGTGGCAGAAGCAGTTTCTGTATATAAATATTTGACTTATTTCTGTCACGGAACAATAATTCATAGTAGAGTTGAAATATCCACTGACACGTAAGTATTTTGACTTCCATGAAGTGAATTCTGTACCATCTAAGGGTTTTGTCACATCCCTTGATGTAATCCTTGCAGATTTGAGCACTGTTCACTTAATTTTTGACATATTGAGTTAGAGTATAATGCACATGTAAAGAAAATAAAACATCATTATATGTAACACAGATGTACCAGATTTTATTTTTACATTCCTCTGAGTTATAACACTTACATTGCAGCACCATCTGTAATGCCTGGCAGAGCTGAGGCATTCTACAGATATATAAGAAATGACAGGTACCCTATGACAAACAGCTTACTGCCGAGCACACTGAGCAAGCTGATGAAAGAAAGAAGGTACAGAATATGAGTGAACAGGCTGAGCGAGCTAGCGAGGGAGGTAACAAAAAATAGAAAATTAAATTTACATAGGCATGTAAGTCATCTAGGAACCTAACTCAGAAGTCGGTAGGCTTCAAAACTGGATTGTGCATCATTGTTTTCCAGCAGATGTTAGTTTATTGAGCACCACACTATCTTCAAAATGAGATGTTGGTTCTCATACCAATCACCCCTTTGTGGTCTATGGGGCACACCAAAGAAGGTGCAAGAGATGCTGGGAAAGCATGGGAAGACATGACAAATAACAAGTTCAACTTTATGTCCATACATTACTTACATCACTGAGTTTTAAAACCCACTACTTGCAAAGTCAGTGGGTAGATTATACCTTCAGTGTCTCAAAGTATATTTTAATAAAGCATTAATTAAGTAAAATATCAGGCTGCTTAGGTGACATGGGCTGCTAATTTGAATTAAATTAAAGGGACAGTCTCAGATTCTTACGGCTATTTTTGTGCTCTGCACTTTGATTTACATTGCAAGGAAAGTCCAGGACATGGCTTGCCTGAAAAAAAGCTCATTGTGCTTATTCATGAGGAGACATCAGAGTCCACAGTATTTTGAAAACAATTAATTGAATGCACAACACTACAGTGAAGGCATTGCGAGATCACTTGCTTCTGTGGGAGTACCAACAATGCAAGAGGTGACTGAATATTTCCTTTTCCAGGACAATACACTCAATAGCTTTTGTTCAGTTTAAGAGGACTTCCACTTTGCTTTGATTATGGTATTTCATTACTGTCCATTTACTGAAAGAAGTTTATTGATGATATAAGCTTGGTGCATGATATATGCAATCAAAAACCATCAATGAATCACCATGAAATCAATGCCGTGAACATAGAAGAAGCACCAGTCAAATGATGCTTCTGTGCTATTAAGTAATGTGTTTGTATCAGCATCCAGCCCTCCCTGAGGGGATGACTGATTCTACCTTAATTTTTTCTTCAAGATGTCTGAAAACAAAGAATTACTTTGCCATATTTATATACATTTAAATAGAATCACCAGTTCTAGAAGTGTAGGCATTTACTGCTGGTAGAAAATCTAGAGGATTTATATACTTTTTGGCATTCTTCCCACAGTGACAAATTGTCCTTTATTCAGGGATTCATTATTCCAGGTGATGAACTCTTGCCAAAACTTTCAAGCTCAAGTAACTAAAACTAGATACCGGGAGAAAAGGTTCCTAAATTGTTCACATGGAATTCCTATTCCTGACAACAAATGAGATAAATTAAGGAGTCTTGCACATGCGAAGCAATTTTGAAAATAATTTTATTAAGTCATTTAGATGACAGAATGTGGTTGCTTAAGTATGGAAATGCCTGCAGATTTTACCTGAAAAAGCAAAATCCATAAAAGATACATAGAGAGAGGACAAGTGAATAAATTAAATGTTTTAATAAGCTGGAGAGTGATATGGCAAGGGAAAAAAAGTAAGTAAGTGGTAAATGATTTATCATTTTCTAGGTAGCACATTTTTTTATGGTTCATTTCCTCCCCAATGTGAAATCTATAAAAAGAATCTTCAAGGAAGTTGTGCAGAGTGTGGGGTTTCATTAACATATTACAATTACCCTGTGGCCATTCCTTGCTGTTAATCACAGGACCACAACAACTTCTAAAAATACAAACCCACAAAAGGGTAGCTGTTATGAACAGATTTCTCCCCTCACCACAAAAAAGCCTGGAGTTTAAGAAAAGAACCCAGACTCTTCATCATAAGTAGGCTTTAATTTCTGTTTACACCATGTGCTTCTCACTTCTATAGCTTCAGAATTTCTGACTGAACAGCAATATTTGTGCAGCCTATTGCCTACTTGAAGATGTCAGAAGCAGTTGCTTTCACAGATTTAAGATTGTGTCATACAAACCAGACAACACAACTGAGGCTATTTGTAAAGCATTTAATCATATTTTATCAATTGTCCAGAGTTTACATCTCACCACAGATTATATCTCTCTTTGAATGTGATCAGCAAATGGAGAACCTTAACTAAATGAAGTTGTCTCTGTATTTGAATGGCTTTCTTGAACACTGACTGCTTGCCTGAGGCAGGGAAGGCAAGGAGACAAGGGTGGGACCTGCGATGTTGAGCAGTGATTAAAACATTAATGGTTCACACACAGCTCCTTCAGCGGGAAAGACTTCAAACAAGCCACAGAAAAACGGAGCTGGTGAAGTGTCTGGAGCACAAGTGCTACGAGGAGCAGCTGAGGGAGCTGGGGGTGGTTAGCCTGGAGAAAAAGAGGCTTCTCTACAACTCCCTGAAAGGAGATTGTAGCCAGGTGGGGGTCGGCGTCTTCTCCCAGGTAACAAGTGAAAAGACAAGGAAATGGCCTCCTCTTGCACCAGAGGAGGCTTAGATTGGATATTAGGAAAAGCTTCCTCTTTGTCAGGGCTGTCAGGGAACATGCTGCTTAGGGAAACGGTTGAGTCACCACCCCTGGAGGTATTTAAAACTCATGCAAATGTGGTGCTGGGGGGCATGGTTTAGTGGTGGACTTGGCAATGCTGGGTTAATGGTTGGACTTTGGTGCCCAATGCACTTGGTCTGATCTTAGAGGTCTTTTCCAGCTGAAATGATTCTGATTCCATGTACATGATGTAAATTACGGCCAGATTTTCATACAGGGAACTGCAGTGGGTTTTGTTTCGTATGCAGATGTTGGGTAGTGCTGATTGTAGGTTTTTAGGTAGTGGATTTGGAAGAAGAGCTGACAAAGGAGAACTGGTCTCAACCATGTCTTCAACAGAAGCTGGTGTTATTAAGATTTAATTTAGATGAGAAGGTTGCTAAAAGGATTACTAAAAAGTTGGTGAAACTTTACTCGTGCCATCTCATCCAATGTCACTTTTAATTCCATCTATCTCTCTAGAAAAGTGTCTGTGATTGTTGCAGTTATACCGGTGGCATTGGTACTAGTCCAGGAGCAGCTTCTCTTCCATCTTTACCCCTCCATGTTTATTTCAAAGCAAATACAGAATAATCTCTATCAGGGCCAGCAAGCTCATTATGTGTGAGCAAATTTGTTAAAGTCAATATTTTCCTTATAAACTGAAGCCATGTTTTGTAAGCTAATTTTCATTAATATTTCTTAACAGTGCATCATGATACTATTATAGAAACAACTTTTTTTTTGCCATGAAATTATTTTGTATTAATATTGTACATATTTTAATATCTTTGAACACTAGGAGGGACATTGTGGCTTATTAAGATTTCCTCGAGTTTCTTTATAAAAAATTTCTATTTCTATATATCAGAATATTGCTTTTCTTATTTACCTTTAGGTCTGGATAACTATAATTCATTAAAATATTAAAGTGCTTGGTTAGCAATCCATTTTTCAGCATATTTATTTTCCTTCAATTATAGTACAATTTTTCCATTTTTGTCTGTCAGTAATATCACACATTCACATGTATTCAGAAGACATCTTGTTCACACATTGTCCATGAACAGAGATATTTTATAGTATATTTTTCTTTTCTAAGGTGTTCTATGAGAATAAATTTCAGCCTTAGACTGAAAGAAAGGGTTTGTAGTAACAGTAGATATAAATTCTTGATTTTCCTTGTTCTTGCTATTCTATTTTGTGGCTGAGGGCCTAATCTTCATATTCCTGACTTAAACTGCAATAAGTTTTGTTTAAGTATGGCTAACAAATGGGTGATTAATTATTAACTAGCAATCCCATTGCCCGAAAGCCTTGTACTTGGCACCCCAAGTATTGGTTTTGTTAATTTTATTCTTATCTGATAAATCTGACCTGATGTTTTCATACTTAAGAAAACACTGAAAGACCCGAAGCTAAAAGCAAGCCTCTGCTTGGACAAAAACATACTTATGCTAAAGCCATTTGTTTAAAAAACATTTAAACTTATGAGTTCAATCATAATAAACTGAAGTCCTTCAGAAAGTCATTGAAGTTCTCCATGGTTATACAAACAGAGTGGACTCTGATTCTCCAATCAGATATACATCTGCTTAAAGGAACATTGACTTTAGGCAGTGTTTATGGGGCTTTCTCAAATACTTGCTAGTGGTTTTACTAACCTTCTCCTCCAGATGTAAATTATGATATCATATCAGAAAATACAGGTAATTTCATCATTTGATAGTGCCCTCCCTGGAATTTATTCTATCTCTCCTCAATACCTCTTTGTCTGCCTCACTTTAAAAGTGAAATTATCAGTCTCGTCACCTCAAACCTTGCTACTTTTTTGCTACAGAAAATTATTTTTTTTAGGTCTGAGGAATCACTGCAGTCCGGATATGTGGAGATGGCCTCTACCCACACAAAAGGCAGAGCAACACGTACAGCCCAGCCAAAGGTAACTTCTCCTAAATCTGTTATGGATAATCAGATAATCTCTCTGGTTTTNTTTTTTTTTTTTTTTTTTTTTTTTTTTTTTTTTTTTTTTTTTTTTTTTTTTTTTTTTTTTTAAGCTACTGGAAGTATTAGGAGTAAGAGTTAACATGGAAGAGGAAGAAGGGAAAAAGAAAGGCTTGGCTCTTGCAATGGGAAGCAGATGAGGCTACTACTCAGGATAGCAGGGCAGACACCTGGGAGCATAACCCTGGCTCTGCACATATTGGAGAATGCTCCGAGGCCATGGCCAGGGAGGAAGTGATAGTGCTTAGCTTACAGGTCCTGTCCTTGTAAACCTTTTCTCTAAAAGTTCCTACACAGACAACATTGCTTCAGTTTGCCTGATCTGTATTGGGTTTGGTGGATTTCTTTGTTCCTTTTAGTTTATGGTGTCATGTGAAGCGACGCTTTAGGTGTAAATGGGTAGCAGGAAAGGTAATAGCTACTTCTTAAAAATGATAAATATGAGTAAAACAGGTCCTTTTGGGGCATTCCAACCATCCAGGTATCTGTTGGAGGGACAACACAGCAGAGCAAAAGCAGTCCTGGAGGTTCTTGGAATGTGTCAATGACAATTTCCTTACACAAGTGGTTGAGGAGCCAACAAGAAGAGGTGCCATACTGGACCTTGTGCTCACCAACAGGGAGAAGCTGGTAGGGAATGACATGACCAAGGCAGCCTTGGCTGCAGTGACCATGAGATGGTGCAGTTTGAGATCCTCGGGGCCCTGAGGAGGGCAAGCAGCAAGCTCTCTGCTCTGGACTTCAGGAGAGCAGAGTTTGGTCTCTTCAAGTACCTACTTGGTAGAGGATGATGGGATAGAACACTGGAGGGCAGAGGGACCCAAGGATGATGGCTGATATTCAAGGATCACCTCCTCCAACATCACAAACAATGCATCCCAACAAGGGAGAAATTGGAAAAAAATGCCAGGAGGCCTCCAAGGATGGACAACCAGCTTCTGAGTAAACTCAGGTTGAAAAGAAGCTCTCAGGAAGTGGAAACAAGGATGCTTGGCTTGAGAGGAATACAGGGAAATTGTATGGGAAGATAGGGGCAAGGTTAAGGAAGCAAAAACCCAGACAGTATGGAGTCTGGCCAGGGATACTAAGGATAACAGGAAGGGCTTTTATAGATATGTTGCCAGCAAGGGAAAGACTAAGGATAATAAGGGCCCTCTCCGTAAGGAAATGGGAGACTTGACTACCCTGAACAAAGAGAAGGCAGGGGTTCTCAATTACTTTTATGCCTCAGTCTTCAACAGCACGTGATCCAGCCATGCTGCCCAAGTTGAGAAATGCAAATGCAGGGTACCCTATGTCCTCTGTAGGAGAGGATCAGGTTTGAGACCATCTAAGAAACATAAATACGTCTGTGGCACCCGATGAGATTTGTCTGTGGGTCCTGAGGGAGATGGCAGATCAAGTTGCTAAGCCACTATCCATGACTTTTGAAAAATTGTGGCAGTCAGGTGATGTCTCTGATGACTGGAAAATGGGAAATAAAACCGCCATTTTTAAAAAGGGGAAAACAGAAGACCTGAGGAACTGCAGACCAGTAAGGCATATGGAAAACAAAGAGTAACAGCCAAATGGTAACAGCCAAATACATGGCTTTAGAAAGGGGAAATCACACCTGACAAATTTGGTCACCTTCTATGATGAGGCTACAATATTGGTGAATATGGGCAGAGCAACTAACATTGTCTACCTGTAGTTATGCAAAGTGCTTGAGACTGTCCCACAGCTGCATCCTTGTCTCCAAGTTGGAGAGACATGGATTTGATGGACGGGCCACTCAATGTATAAAGAACTGGTTGGATGGCTGCACACAAAGAATTGTGGTCAACAGCTCATTGTCCATGTGGAGACCAGTGACGATGGTGTCCCTCAGGTGTCAGTACCTGAGCCAACGCTGTTCGACGTCTTTGTTGTCGACACAGATGGTGGAGCCCAGAAAGACAATGCAACCCTTGGTTACATGGCCAGCAGGTCAGGAGGTGATTCTGCCCTTCTATACTGCTCTTCTAAGCCACCACACAGAGTGCTGCATCCAGTTCTGGTGTCCCTGACATAAGAAGGACATCAACTGTTGGAGCAACTCTAGAGGAGGTCCATGAATTTGGTAAGAGGACTGAAGCACCTTCCCTATGAAAACAGGCTGAGAAAGCTGGGGCTGTTCTGCCTGGAGAAAAGAAGATTATCTGTAGACCTCATACAAATCTTCCAGTATCTGAAGTGGGCTACAGGAAAGATAAAGAGGGAC
Source organism: Promerops cafer (assembly GCA_013398275.1). Classification (NCBI taxonomy): domain Eukaryota; kingdom Metazoa; phylum Chordata; class Aves; order Passeriformes; family Nectariniidae; genus Promerops; species Promerops cafer. Next base: position 738,102 of record VZSE01008217.1, on the reverse strand, counting down.
TCTTCATCAGGAGCTGGAGTGAGAGGACAAGGAGTATTGGGTACAAAGTGAAAGACAAAAAAATTTAGGTTAAATATTAGGAAAATATTTTTTACTGTGAGGGTGGTGAGGCACTGGAACAGGTTGCCCAGGAAAGCTGTGGATGCCCCAACCCTGGCAGTGTTCAAGGCCAGATTGGATAAGGCCTTGAGCAACCTGGTCCAGTGAGAGGTAGTCCTTCCCATGGCAGGCAGATCGAGACTAGGTTGTCTTTAAGGTCCATTCCAACCCCTTAACTCTTTATGATACCATGACTCTATGTATGTACAAATTTATTTGCTAGCCAAAAGCACAAACAGAATTCTTGCCCTAAATTGTCATGCTAAATTCAGCTTTTTGATTTTTCTGATGTTTTCTCTCATACCTAACATATATCAGAAGGAACCACCCATGGGTGGTTCACTGATGCATCTTTAAAGACAGGAATTACTCATCATCATCCATCCTAAAGAATTAAAGTCATTCTTTTCTATTCTCCCTATTAGATTTGCATATGCTGCAGAGCTAACCAACTTTAAGAGCAGGGAATAATAATAAATAATTCCCTTTCCTTCAGCAAAACAACTTAATTTAATTTACTCAGCCACAGGGAAAAAGAAAACCAACCCAAAGAAATAATCCCTTCAAGAAAAACATCACTCTTCTGCCAACTGTGTTTCCCAAAGTGTCACAGACTGAAAGCCAAAGTTAACACTGCCTTCTCAGTCATATAATGGCAAAGCAGGGAGTCCAGGTTGCATACAGGTCATCCAGTGTGAGAAACAGCTTCTCATCTCACTTGCCCACACTGCTGCATGACAAACATGCAATATTTAAATGGCAAATGCAATATTTAAATGGCAAGCCAGATAAGGCATCCCTCTTGTTATGGTTACATTTTGACCTTTTCTGAGTTGCATAATATTAGAGTAATTGTATAATCGGTCTCATGTCTTCTGTGCTCTCCCTTGAAAGTACCCAACCAACAGTGATTCTCACCCTCTTGTAGGCAAAAGCTATTTCAAACCACCCACCCATCAGTTTTATCACCTTCTCTCACTCTCAACTGGTTCATGCCCTTATTGGATACAATATACCTTCCTCCCCTATGGCAATTTGATGTTACTTAAACTGACTGTTTCTGAATGTTATGAATATAGCATGCAGCAGCTATGAAATAGTTGAAAGATTTGGATCACTAAATCTTTAAAAATTATTCCTGATTAGCAGGTAACAGGCTTCAGACTAACTTTGTCTTTCTATAGCTGCTCTACTTCCTTCAATAGTTGCATTTTTTGGCAAGTTATGATGTAATGACTATCCATATCGTGGTTTGAACTAGCGGTTAATCAAATTGTGTGTAATGAAACAGCAGGGTTTTTTTGTTTCCTTCCTGTAATGCTGTTTGCTTTGAATTCTATGCTTTTAACATTTGTGCTGTAGCTTGGCTATTACTCTGTTATAATTATTTCAGATGTTCAGTTAGCCATTTGAGAGATAGGCTGTTACCAACAGGAATATTGTCAAGGACACTTCTAAAGCAAATAACTAAACAGGACTTCTTAGGCGCTTTGATGTCCTTTGTTTTTCAAACATTTGCACTGACATATTTTCCTATATAATTATCACAATCACAAATGTGATCTGATCAAAGCATTCTGCTGCTTATGAAGGTTGAAACTTTTAACTTTTCATTTTTGGTTTTTGAGATCTTGTGCTTATGGTTTTAAAAGCATCTGGGGAAGCCCTAGTTGGCAGGTTTATATAGATTTGGGTGTCTCTGATACAGTCATTTTTTTGGTGATTTTATGTGCAGAGCAAGTACTGGATCTACATTCTGAGTGGATGGTACTGCACTGCAGTGTAAATACAAAAAAAACAAAGTACTGTATTACATGATATTACTAAGAAGGAAAGCTGTATGATGGCTGAGTACAGTGATAATTTCTTCTGCCTTACTCTACATTAAAATTAAATATCATACATGATTGACGTAGATCTACTGGCATGCAGAAGTAAGAAAACACAGTACATGAAAGTGGTTTCCATCCCCGTGGTCAGGCAGCCCATGTACTTTTTTCCTGTAGTGGGGAAGGTGAGCTGTCACACCATCTCAGTAGGCTTCAGATACCTCACAGGCCATGAGCTGAACACATCCCCACAGGACTTCAGGAAGCAGTCTTCCCACCAGCCTGCCCACAGCTCTCCCTCATCAGCTGGTTGACTGTGTTACCTGTATCCAGAACTATGGTAATCTGTGAAACCAGTCCTGCAACTTCATGAATTGTGAGCACTTTGGCTGTGCTGCAGTGGGGCGAACAGGATGGTGCTCTCATCATGTGGCCTGTCCTTGTCAAACCAGTTGTGTTATTGGCATTGCTACCACTCTTCCTGTTATCATGACTGTTTTTCTACTTTCTCCACTCTTCAAATAGTAACCCTTTGTTGATCGTCATTGAATCTTCCCATCTTTCTTCTGTTTCCAGCTTTGCTTTTCATGTCTTTCATAACAAACACAGGAGAAACAAACCTGTCATTTATTTTTGTGCCCATATACGTTGTTGCCCATCCTCTTAAGTGCATTCTTTCAATGAAATTTAATTTAGCTGCTGCAGCTGTACTCATTGCTTAAAATAAATATATTAAGAGGTGTAGAATATGATCAGGTATTCCAGGAAAGTGCTTGCATTTATGCTTGTTGCTGACATTTGCAGTGCTCTTTAAGAGGCCTGAGCTGTTGCAATATGTTTCTGCAGGATAAAATGACTTAAGATTCTATTTCAGTCTCTAATTTCTATCATTAAATGAATATCTCTGGTAACACTGAGATGGAACTTCAAGTTTCCAATGCATTTTCCAAAAGGAATAGGAGATAACCCAAGTGTCTTAAGCAATGTTAGAGTCACAACATCCGGACTGGAGATGAGCCAACACTAAGGTCTGTGTGGCAGCTGTGCCTACCTAAGCAAGTTGACTTATTGCTCAGTGGGCTGAAATTTAAGAGAACAGATTTAAAAGGTCAACTTTCCATGTGACTTTCATGGAACTATTGAGATGCTTTAAGAACGGCACATAACTAGAAGTTTTTTTTTTTTTTATTCGTACCTTTTGAGTTGTGCTGGACATTTGGCTCCACATTGTGTTTTCTTGCTTTCTAGATGTAGCACCCTGCATACTTCTAGAGTTAAAATAAATCGCTGTTTTTCAATGTTGGAATAAAAAGCAGATTAAAAAAATGTGGAGAAAGAAGTGATATGCTCTGGATAGACATCCAAATGATACACATAGAGAGAATTATTATGTTTGAAGCTTAGGATGACAAAGTAGAGAAAGAGATTTCATACTGCCCTATTGTATGTGGGGAAGTGTAATCCATCAAGAACTTTGATAAGCTTTACCATTTTTTTGGAGATTGCTGTGAAATGATCTCATGAGATGAATCAATTTAGACATTCCAAACAAATGTATTTTAAAATGCCCAAATGATGTATATGAAGAAACGATTGTTGTGTTTGTGTCTAGAGATCAATGCATTTTTCTTCATTTGCATTATGCTCTGACACAGCTGTAGCTTCTGGAGTTGAATTTCAGTAGGACTTGCTGTTGATTTATTTTTAATTTGATCTTAATCAGCTCTGTATTTTTATCCCCTTTCTTTTTGTCATTTTATTTACTTAAGTATCACCACAGTTCCTCAATAAGAGGCTTGGAAAGAGAAAGCTCACATTGTCTGGCTTCAGTAACCATCAGCTGTATTACCACATGCACATCTATCAAGATTAGTTACTTTTCCAGTACATAAAATCCATTTATGTAACAAGAAAATCAAATAAACACGGCTGTGTTTTCTTAAAATCTCTAGTGTCCATGTCTTTCTTTGGCCACATAAAAATGATTTCTGGGAATTTAACAGCATAAGATTTAGTTGTTATGTTAAAGTCTCAAGTGAACTGAATAAAAAACTGGACCTGTCAATATTCTATCTGAAAAGGGAAAATAGGTGAGGTTGCTTTTTCTTTGAACAATGTGAATTTAAGTAAATGCTTTGTTATTTCAATATCATTTTACATCTGATACATAGACACTTGCCTGGCTCTCTCACCAATGAAAACACATTAGTCTCCTCCAATTGTTCTGAAGCAGACAAGTGGAGCAGTCTCCCGTTTATACATGCCTCCAAAAAATACTGATCATCCAAGACATCCCCAGGAGGTGAGTCAGTGACCTATCACAGTCCAAAAGCATGAACTTAGTAGACAATATAGCCAAATTCAGAGTGAGGGGCAAGCTTGGCTGCAGGGAGTCTGGGAGATGTGTCAGACCTGTGGCTGGAGACCCACCTGACTTGTGGTGGACGCCTCATCTTGGGGAGAGCTGTGGAGCTGAGTACAGGTGAGAAGAGGGGCCAGTGCCACGGCTGAGACCACAGGCACAGGTAAGATGACATAATGGGGTCTCTCTTTCAATGATGAATTATGGCAGGAGTGTCCTGCCTGCCTCCTTCTCTGAGACCTTGCACTGAGTAGGGGGAGTGCAGGGCAAGGCACTACAGATACCACAAAGCAGAGCAGCCTGTTTCTTCCTCAGACCATGGCAAATATTGACAGAAGGGCTTTAAGTTTAAGATCTCACTAGGCAGCTCTATAGAGGGGCACCTTCCTTTCCCTGCCCCAATTCTTCTTCCTCCTCTTTTCCATTAGCCTTTCCTCTACCCAGGATCCTGACACTCTGTGCTTCAAGTGGAGCAGCTGACTGGGCTCCTGGAGTCCCTCACACCATACAAGTGTCTGTGCCAGTTGGAAGTTTTCTGTTCCCCCCAGTTTTCCAAGAAGGACAGCTCTAGGGAAGGTTGCAGCAGTTCCCTGAAAACTAAAGATTATTACTTCTTCTTCTGTTTTCTTTATTTCAGGCATGTTCATACCCTGCATGAGAAAAGTTCCTAGTAAAGTATGAAGATGGACATTTCACAGAATCAAACTGGTGCCAAGACAGGCTTTTAAGGATAAAGAATACTGTGCATGATTTATTTTAGGGCGGTTTCTGATTAGCTGCTCATCACTATTATGTCTGGATCACAGCATTGGCAGTTTTATATAGTCAGCTGTTTGGATAGCGTGCTCATTATCCAAAGGTAAAGGAAATGTGGGAAAAAAATCACTCTAAGAATTTCTTTTTTGCACCTTTTTTCTCTGTCTGATTATGTTCCTTTATTGCATATAGATTCTTTCTGAAATTAAGAAGGGTTTCTAAATGGATTCCCTGTCAGCAGCAGTAGAAATGGATCAAATTTTTAACTTTTTCCTTGGATTTATGGATATCCGGAGCTCAAGGAAACATAGTATGAATACATGGAATTTTTTTTTATGCTGGTCTTTTCATATTTGATCCATAAATAAATAGCATTTGATTCTCTGGTCCTCATTTGCCTATCCACCAGTATCCATCTTCATTTCCCAGTGGAAGTCAATGCCATTCACTTTGGCATGTTCTTTTTTGGGGTGGTATTTCTACATGGGAACCAGGATATGTGAGTCTGTGTGGGGAGGGGAATGACGGTTACCAAAACTGGGAAATGCTCCTGGAGTCCACAGAGCAGACATAGGTTATGTCAATATCACACTATGGGGCACAGTGTAAGGCATTTCCCAGAAAACAGTCTGAAATTATTCTATTCAGGTCAGATCCAGTTCTGGGGAAGCATGAGAGGGGATTGTTTGGTATTTTTAGGGCAAGTCCTTTACATGTTCCCTAACATGAATTCCATTTTTGGAACCTCTTCCTTGAGAAAGCAAATGAACAAATATACATGTCTGTGTGAAAGGTGATCTATGGGGCACACCTTAATTCAGAAGGTGTGTTCAAAAAGAAAGGTAGTTCCTTCTTCGCTGAGCATTCACCAAGTATAAGCAATGCATGACAGTGTTGTGAGCACTATTTTCATTATTTTTAAGCCAATAATGTTAATTTGAGGAAGGACCAGGAATTTAGGGTGTTTCAACTTAGAGCTGAAGAACTTGTGCTGGCTTCTGTGAACATAAATTTCTCCAGTGTACTGTGTTTGACTCTAGTTAGGGTTATAAATCCTTCATTTTCACAAGCGCTAAATTCACTGACAAATTTTGAAAAGTACCTTTCATTTTTTTCTGAGTGTTGTGTCACAGAGGAAAGTTGAAGACATGAGAAAAGCTTGGGCTAAATGCCTCCTTTAGAGTAGCTGATTTGGGTGAAATATCTAAGGAATGTTAATCCTTTTAGTTTTAGTCATGTTTACAACCAGCCATTTTAAAGTGATGCAATGTGAAAATTCAGCTATCACTAGGCACGTTATATCTGCGGAGGATGGAGAATGATTTGTCAAGTTATTACCCAGTATCCTCTTAAGCTCTCATCATTGTGCGATGTTGCCAGGTTTGCAATAATTCACAAATGCAGCAGGTTCCTTCAGAGAGTTGCAAACCACCACTCACAGGTAGTGTAATCTGACACGATCCTTGTAGGCTTTTGTTTACTCTCCACATGCACTAATAAATCCTCAGCAAGCTCTTGTTTACAGTTTGAGGAAAGGTGGTTTTTGAAGATAGCAGGGTCACACAATCCATGGTACTGCTGCCCCTTTTAACTGCAGGCTGGAGCAATCCATGTCAAGCCTCCCTGAAGTATACTGCACTACAAAATGCAGCAGTAAAAAGACAATACTTGGACATTTAGAAGTCAAGGATTTAAAGAAGCAACCAAAATCAATTGGACCTTGATCTAATGGGTCTGAAAACAGACACAGAGAAGCTTCAGGCACTTTGACTTAAAAAGTATGCTGTATAGTGTAGCTGGTGTCTTTTATGTTTCACAGGTGGAAAGCTCTTTTATGTTTCTAGAAAGTAATGTTCATATGTGTTCTCAGCCTCATGGCCTCCCCTTGTACTGCTGCCTGGAAGGACACACATACTCCTGGAAAAAGAGTGATGACCTCTTTCCTCATATCTGGGTCTGCACTGATATGGGAACCCTGATGGCTGGAGCAAATTACTTTACTTCAAGTAATTATCCAATTTCACCAGTTATTAGGCCACTTGTGGGGGGTTGACCCCGACTGCATGCAAGGCACCCACCAAAGATGCTCTACCGCTCCCCTCCACAAGTGGACATGGGAGAGAAAATATAATAAGAGGTTCATGAGTTGAAAAAAGGTCCAAGGGAGATCACTCACTGAATACCATCACAGGTAAAAAATACTGAACTTTGGGATAATAATTGAATTTATTACTGACAAAATCAGAGCAGGATAACTAGAAGTAAAATGAGTCTTAAAACCACCTTCCTGTCCACCCTGCTCTGTTCCCAGCTCTACCTCCTCCCCCTCAACAGTGCAGGGCGACAGGGAACGGGGGTTACAGTCAGTGCATCACAGGTTGTTCCTACCTCTGCTCAGGGAGAAGAGTCCTTCCTACATGAAAGGCTTTGGTAGGGTTGTGTTCAATATGAAATGCTTTCTTTGTACTTTGCTGAAGTTCAGGTCCAGGTGTGAACAAGATGTGTGATGCTGCCTGGTTCAGAAGCTGTAGTCTCCTCAAGGAGCCACATTATTGGACATATTAAAATATTCATGACACTGTGATTCTTTCTATCTGTTTTTTTGCATTATTTCTCACCATGTCTTAGATTGTTCATCTTGATTTCCTGTTTAGGTTTAACTGCTAGACAGAAGCTCAAAATATGTGGATACACATTTTTCTTGAAGACTGTTGTTTTTTTAAAATTAAAATTGAAATCCAGTCAGTAGTATTCATTACAGAATTTTGCAATGCAGACACCCTGACTCTCTTGAAGTTTGTGGAGAAAAATAGATATTCCCAGAAGGCAATTCACTTGGCTTGTGTGGATGCTTACTCTGTGAGGTGATTTGTGCTTTAAAAGTTCCTTTTTTTTTTCTCAATGGATTGTAAAATACTCTATATGATTAACTTAGACCAGTACTTTGTACTTCTAAGTCATAGATGTCTAAAGTCTTATCAATCTTACCCTAAAGCTCCCCTATATGCAGGGAAAACAGCATATATGGAGTAAAGGATTGGAATTAATGTGGGTTTTTTTAGTTCCAGCATTATTTTTCTGAATTTAAGTTTTTCCATGTCTGTCTTAAGGATAATATAATAACAATTAAGTAGGAGCATCATGTGTTAGGTCCTCTGCACCTGCAAAAGGTGTAGCTCTTAGTAATAGAAATTTTCTTTAGCAAAATTGTAGACAACACTTAAATGTAATTGCATATAACCTATCTATTAAAACCCCATATATAAAAAAATAAAACACAGGGAAAAAACACAGACATGCAGGTGTAGCCTAGACTAACCCACAAAAATAGCAGTTTGAAAATTGAAAAGTCAATAGTAGAATCAAAAATTTCTCCAATGGTGATACGTTTATAATGATTTTTACATTCAGTTCAGCTTAAAGGGGAGTTGCATTCTAGTCCGAGGTCCCTCCTCTAGGTGATCTCTGAAATAATCAGTGATTTTATTTCCCCCAGAAGTTCAGTCCACTGTTTCTTGTGCATGCCAACTCTCCAGTTACTCCCTACAAAATTTCAGAGTTCACTCAGAGGTGAAGTAACTTTATAAATTGCAACCTGGCACTTTGTATTTCCAGACTGATTTTACTGTCATAACACTACAAAATCATAGAAATCTCCTCTTACTTACCTGTAAAGCATCAGCCAGAAAGGGTGACTGATATTTTGCCAGCATAAATACTCAGTTTTTAATCTATCAATAAGAATTAGCAAGTAGGATACCCACATGATTATTGGGAACCCTTTTTCAAAGCTATTCTTCAAGAGAATAAATGCATGCAGCCTGCCTTTCAACCACTCCACAACTGCATTGATTATGGCTCAAGGAGGAGACACTTGGCACTTAATTTGTGAAAAGCTTTTTGTCTGAGTTATGTTATGTTTATTATATCGGTATTATAACATTCTTTAGTCCTGCAGATTTACAGTGTAATTTGATGGAGGAACTTCTGGCAGCAACCCACATACACTGTTCCTGCTCTTTTCCGGGTGTTTCTCACATTGCAGTGATTAAAGAAAGATCGTGAAAGTTGCTGCATGGAGCAGCCCTGCTTTTAGCAGGGAAAGGATATTCCTTCACTGCACATTCCATAATTGCCTAAGTATGTACAGAACATGAGCGTGCACTGTGCTTAGTAGCATGTTAGAGGCATGTTGATATGTAACATTAATTGATGTGTGAGATTAGACTGTACTAATTAAACTGATTACATAATTAACTGGAACAAAAGTGAATTGTTTGCATTACCTGTATTTGGAATTTGTAAGTTTGCTGTGGATGTATTGGATGAATAATTTTCAAGCTATGTGCTGTTTGTAGACTGTCAATTTTAGCTACTCACTTTTCAGGGCTTGCATTAATCATGAGGTTCAGTTTCTGTTCTTTAATTGGATGACTGAAGCCATTTAACAAATGAATTTTTTTTTCTGGAGGATGCACTTCAGGTATACAGTTTTTAAGATTCAGAAACTTTTCAAATGAAATTCTCATTTCAATGTTCGTGCATAATGCATATTATAAGCACAAATCTAGTGTATTGAATTCAAGCTGTGTGCTAGATAAAGCACTTTGGGGATCTTTTCCCATCATTCAGCTTTAATTAATATACCTACATCTTGATAATGATTGTGTATGTCAAAGATCTATTAGAAATAAAGATCATCCAGTGTGCAAGAAACATGTTTGTGAAGCTCTTCTTTTCATTTTAGAGAGTATCTGGAAAGTGGATACTAAGTCCTTAAACACTGACATCCAATAGCCATCTCAATATGGCCCTGGAAAGTGTGTCAGATGGAACAAGTAATTAGTAAGTGGCATGAACAAAGAGAAATCACTCCTAGTTAAGTAGAATATTGTAAATAATGGATTTTATTCAAACAAGCAAGGTTCTGAATTACTATAAAGTAAATATCAATTATTAATTTAGTTTAATATTTTATTGCATCCCTCATAAACATTTACATTAGAACAGCAGTGAGCGTACCCCAGAGATTCAGGCTGAGCAAACAAGCTCCCTTCCTGCTTCCCAGGCTTGCAGCCTGACTGTCCATCACCATGCAAACCCTGGATGAAATGAGCTGAAAATTGTCCCACTTGCTGAAACTCCAAGTAGTGCCAAGCTGCTCCATCATGTAGGGAGCCAAAGAAGTATCTGGAACTCTAGTACCTTGCTTAGCATGAGATGCCTGGTATAACAATCTCATTTAGATGGCATGCTTGTCTAGAAGTGAAGCAGCATGAACAGAATTCTTATAAGCACCTCTATATGACATTTTTGAAGAATCAGACTGAGAAATTACTGACTTACAAGAGTCTTGCTGTAAGACAAAAGTGCCTGCCTGAGAGTGAAGGACACTGATATGCTCTCATTTGGGGCAAAAGGGTCTAGAGTTAAATGAAACCCTTGCACAGGGGCTCTGTGTGTGGGTGAAATGTCCCAGGAAAGCTGCCAGCAGGAAAGTTCCAGGAACTTTTATGCTTACTTTCCTACCGTTGTCTGAGCCCTGCTTGGAGAGGATTGACTCTGAGGATATGCAGGTGGTTCAGTTTTTGTGGCTTCATTTCACCAGCATTTTCATTACTGTATCTGTATTGCAGGTTGCAGCTTAATATACCCTCACTTAATGCTGGAAAGCACCTAGCCATTACTGAATTAACTTCCACAAAGCCTGCTTTATTTTGCTTCTTAATTAGAGTATTTCTGAACAATAATTCAGTCAGCTGGCTGTGTAGATGTGCTGCTAACCAGGGTATTAAGTCGTGGCTATTGTCCTAGCCATGCTGTGCAACACCTACAAATACGCTGTAAGAAGTGGACTTAGGCAATATATTCACTTCTCATGGGTCATTACACAGGCATGGCATCACAAGCTTCCATCAGTATCAAGTTAGGTAATGCTGAATATCATGCTCAACTTTAGTTAAACTATCCCTTGATTCATTTGGAGCACTTTTGTGGGGATGCAATTCCTTGTTTTAATACCACCTTATTTAGCAGCCTTTCCCCCCAAGTTTTCAGGCTTCTAATCTCTGTTTTAATACATGTGATATACTGCAAAATAAAAATAAATGAGATTGAAGGAGCAGCTGGTTTGAGTGAAATCTTGGACAAAACATCCTGAGAATAAGAGAAAGCAACCTTCTGGCAATCTAGCAGAATGATGTTATCATAGAGTACTTGTTCCAGAAGAAGTAGCTAAGTAATCTGGACAAGCTACTCGATGCTTCACTGTTTGACTTCTGTGACTGAGGACCAGGGTTTCATAGGGTCTAAAGTTGAAGAAAGTTGACCCTAAAGTTGAAGAAAGGTATTTCAGAGGTTCTGCCAGGGTTTGCAAATAAATATTTTCAAGCACCTAACTCTCATGGAAAACCTCAATCTGAAGATTCTTGGGAAAAACACGGGTGTCTTCATAAGATCTTCATGCCCTTTGGATTGCTCTCCCAGCAACACAGTCAGAGAGAGATTTAATTTTCTATCAGAATTATGGGTTTATATGGTAGCACAGTAATCTTTAAAAAGCTCTTTACCCCGAGTGCAAGCTGCACTGTTTGATGGAGCTCTAGATTGACACCAACCAGACAGCCAAGAGATCTGGGCTGTGAACCTAACCCACTCCCTGCTTCTCTGAGTAAACATGAAGGAGCCAACTCAACCAACATTATAGTAAAAGGCCAAATGATTTTGGCTGTCTTCTTTTCCAGTCTTTTAGATTTATCCGATTAACTTATTCCATCTACTTCCGAAGCTTTTATGAGTGAATTTTTCAGATCTTAAGCTCCATGGCACGTGTAATGACCATGACTACATGTTTAACTATCATTACTTGGCAATGATTTAACACAACACAAAGTTCTCCATCATAATAATAAGAAAAGTGAATCTATTCTGAAGAACCAGCTTTCACTCAATTCACCAAAGACTGGGTGTCAACTGGACATATTAAAATTAAATTCACTGTAAAAGCTCTTGTCTGGGATGTATTTTTCCTCCTGGGATTAATTTTGTTGTTATTCCATTTGAATGAGACAAAATGCCCTTTGGGTAACACTTCATAATTCAGTTGTTTTAAAATGCTCTTGTGGAAAATTGCAATGCCAGTATTTTATTGAAACAATGATATTTGGACAGCTGAAAATGGTGAAGATTTCATGGAAATAAAAATGGCATAAAAATTCTGAATTTTTGAACACTGGAGCAAGCGGGCACTGACAGTTGTCTGTGGGTGCCTGAGGATGCAGAGATACACTTCCTGGGCTATTTTCTGTATTAAATCCTAAGAGGTGGTGAATAAAGAAAAATGGGCTGTTTCTCTTTTCAAGACAATACCAGGGTCATGAGAATGCTGTACAAAAATTTGCATCAGCCAGTCAGGTCTAAAGAATTCTTTGATACTGGAATTCCCACCTGCAGTTATTTTACTATCTCCTGTAAGCTTCCTCCAAAGCTAAAATCTTTACAAGAGGCAAATGTCCCTCCTCTCTGGAGGTGCACTGGCAGGCATGTTTTTATTCCTGCAGCACAATGAAGTGTGTTTTACACCCTTGAAGAAATATTGCCTGTCTGTAGCACTGTGTTATGCTTGAAGAGGGTGAATGAAAGAGCCAGACAATTTGACTGTGATAGGGAGAAAGAAAAAGGAAGGAAAGGCACCTCACTTCAAAATGGGAGGTAGAAGGAAGATGGATGAACTGAGGAAGATGCATTTGGGAAGGGAAATGAGCTCTTTCAAGATGAGTGACCATGCTCTCCCTTTCATCTTGCTCACTGATTTCCTTAGGCTCACACGTCCCTAACTCAGGTGACAGATGAAGCAGCCCATCCATGCACTTCCAGCTGGAGGAGCAAGGAAGAGGATTCAGAAGGACAAAAGGCTGGGGAGATGCACCTTTGTGTCCCTTGCAGTGGCTAGCAAGGGGCGAAGTCTCACTTTCACCAAAGGTGGGTTACATCAGCCCTTGATCACCAGCAGTTGTGCTGTAGGTGCTACTGGAAGGGGTGAGTGTGTTGGTCAAAGGTGTCCTACAGCCTCCACTACACCTTCTGTGTGGGGAGAGCCCTGCCATGGCTGCATCGAGCTGGGAAGGCAGAAGAGAGAGCACGGATGTGGCAATCAGGACATCGCTTCTGCAAGGTGCTGAGACATTTCTCTGAACCCAAGCATTCAACAATGTGCTAACAGTGGACCCATTACTGAAGTGCCCCTGAGAGCTGGGTCTGCCTTTCCAGTTCTGTTTTTTATTGGGTGAAAGCAGGAGAGCAACCTTCCTTTTTTTTTTTTTTTCCATGTTTACTTAGTAAGTACTTCAGCTAGAGACCATTCCTATTTTGTTTGTGGGGTTATTCAGTAAGTTTAGTTGTTTGTTAGGCAAGCTGAAATTCTTCCATGGTGAAAGACCTTCTGCCAAGTATTAGTATTTTGAAAATATAAACTGTATTTTGTATAATACAAGACTTTTGTGCATAATTGTATTAATTTTGGCACCGTAAGTTCAAGGACAAGCTTGCCAACTCAGTATTCCTGGAATAATAAAAATAAAATATGTGATTTCTTAAGATTCTGTTTTCAATATATATTTTGAGGACCTCATCTTAAACTAACAAGATGATGTAACCTGTTTTTGTCTCTTCCTCAGCAGATGTGCCTCAGGGCAAAGGTTGGTGTTCAAAGAAAGATTTTATTTTTTTAAAACAAAGTTGATTGTAACATGAACTGCCTAATCTTAAGAAGCCTTAACAGGATGTTTGGTGAATGTAAAAAATGTTAATTTACAACCAATGCCTGTGATATGCCCAAGAGTCTCAGTTAAGAGCATATTCTTACTAGCTGTACAACTCCTATATTGCTTAAACTAATTTTAAGATCAACTGAAGTTTGAAATTCCTGAAGCTGACTAATGCTATTCTCTCTAAAGGCTGTGTGCTACTGGCATTATGCTTTTAATGTTAAAGCTCTTTTACCAGGAATGTAAGCACATGAGAATGAGAAAAGGCCCTTCTGAGTTAAAAAAATAAAAGATCACCAGTCCTTCACTCACAAAAACCATAATTTTTTTTTCCCATTTAATCTGTGAAGGAGTGAGGGTATGTTATCCTTAATGATAGTCCCAGAAAACATCTAGGAGCTGCAATGCTGCAATGAACAATGGCATTGGGTATAATGGTGCATGTGTCACCAGTTTGGTGTGTTCTACCTTCAGTATGTCTGGTCTGGCCAGAAGGTTCCATCAGCACTGTCAGGCATCTTGGTCCATTTCTGATGTTTGTCACACTGTTCCACTAGCCACAATTGTTTTCCCTCTTTCTCTGTAGTTTTTACAAAGATATTATTAATTTTTTATTTTTCAGAGACAAAAAGGATAACTGAAAGAAACTCAATTATGATTTCAGGGTCTTGGAGATTCTTCAAAATTTTTTTTTCTAAACCAGAGGGATGCATCTCTATAATCTATATCTATCTATATCGATGTAGCACAGTCCAAGATAGCATGGTAGTCAGGTTTTATGAGGAGTTTTTAGAATGACTCATACAACTCATTCAGCACATGCAGATATCTCCTTGATACCCCATCACAAGGTTGTGTAATCTCTCGTAGGCCCCTCCAAGTCCCCCATTTACCATGTGCACACACACCCCACCTCTGCTGAAGCAGGTGCACCACAAAGTTTAGCCAACAGCTTCTCCTCCCCCATTCTGCCACTTATACCTGTTGACCTGGTAATTTGCTAAATTGTATGCCAGCAGCTCAGAAGCTTTAGCACTTATTTTCCCCTTCATGATAGCAGAGTGCTACAAGTGATCATATGTCCATAACATCAGGATAAAATATTCCATCGCTTTTCCAACATCTTAACAGCTCTGCTTTCCCTAAGATTAGGGGGTGAAAGTGGCAACAATAATGCAACTGACATTTATGATAATGCCACATGCTGTCACTTAGAATCAGACATACTATAGGATTAGTAGTAAATGTTGTAAAAATGCCAGAGCCTTCCTATGTATTGGGCCCGATTCCTTATTTCCTTCTACCAGTGTTAATTTGTTCACTTTCTTTATATGCCTACCATGCAGGGATTTGTCATAGTCTGAAGGAAGTCTTAGGCAAGTATAGCTCATGTCACTTCCCACTGATTCTTGTCTGATGTCTTATTTTGGCTACAAGTTCTGGTATCTCTTCAGGATGATTTTTTGGGTCTGTTTTACTTTGTTGTCTGAAAATTGATTAAATCATTTCTGGGTACCAGCAGGCTTTCTGCCATCCACGTGTCTACCAGAAAATAAAGCTTTCAGATGTTCAGTCTCTTCAGCTGGAACTTCATATAGAAAGGCTTTTGTGAATTCTCATGAAGAAGTTTAAGCCTGAAAAAAATTATCAGTGATGTGAAGGGAGTTATTTGGAGGTTATCAGAATTTTCTTCTCTTTCTCTCTCTGTTCTCTGTATGTGTTTCGAAAGACACTGTATTATGCTCTGACACTGTAGAAACCTTCTGTCTCTCTGAAGCACTTGGACTGAATCTGGAGGAATTAGAGTGAGCAATGACCAGCTCAATCTCTATTCTCTGATTTGGCTAAGTAGAGGCAACTTTTTCCAGGACCCCTTAGGGCTTTCCAGATGAAGTAGGATACAGTAGGGAAAACAGCACTATTTTTTGCTTTCAATAGGGCCAACAAAATAATAAGTCACATCAGGTAGCTCTTTAAATTGCATGCAGAGTGTGAAAATTGGTCTGGAAAGTAGAAGCTTTTTTTATTCAACAAACCTTGTCCTTTAGTGTGATGTGAGGGAGAAAGAGGAAATTAATCTATTTCTTCATGTGCATTGTGCATTGTCAACAGTCTAATACATTCCAATCAATTTCACCAATAATAAGGCACTGGAATTTGAGTTTTATGTGGGTATCAGAAAGAATAATTTGAAGCCAACAGGGCTGCACAGGTATAAATGAGGAGTTACCTTGGTCTGCAGCTCCCTTTTTTGAGGATGTTCAGTGAAATGAAGGAAGTTCAGTGTCATTCTCAGAATCCAGCTTTGCAAATTGATGGAAAAGGCGTAACTAGAATGAATGCATTTGGTATGGAATTGGAAAGATGATAAAAAGTTGGCGATTTTTGGAGAGCAGCACTATAGTTTAATAATTGTGAGTAAGCTGTAAAAGACTGGGAATTTTGGTTCTAGTAAGGAAAGTAATTGATTGCAGATGGAGAGATCTGGGCAAAATACATATGTTGGCAGTAGGAGCTTTTAGATTCAGGGGTGCAGTGTTTGGGATTGTGCAGTGTGGTTATTCGAGTTTATAAGCACACTTTTATTAGAATGTAAATTTGAATGCCAAAGGCGTAAGCCACACTGCTTTTAACCAAACCAAACAAAACTTTATTTGCCAAGAAGATTTGAAAGAAGGCTTTAAAAACATTCCCCTCTATAGTGTGTGCTTTTCTTACTTTCTTGAAATACTTTTTCTCAGAAAATAAAGTTTCCTTCTCTTTTATTTTTCAGGCTTCCATCTGTGCACTGGAGTGGTGTAGTTCAAGTCCTTTGGTTTCAACTGGTGCAACTCCTTATATGTAAATACATTGTAGTAGTCAAAATACTTCTTTCCCTCTCCTACTCCTCTGTTCCTTTATTTCTCCCTCATGTTTAGAATGGTATCTAGGGAAAGAAATGAAGTGATTCGGGGCAGAATGTCTATTTGAATTGGAAACTCCTTAACAGATATGTTGTTCACTTTAGAAGTCATCAATTAGACTTCATTCGAGATTACTAAAACCGCACTGAAAATGCAGGTTTACTACTTTTTTTTTTTTTTTTTTAATTTGGAAAGAATAGGAGCTTGGTCTCTTTTACTGCTAGTGACTATGACAAAAGCATGAGAAATGAAAACAGGAATGAGAAAATGTCATCTTTACAAAGAGGAATGGAAGACAACTGGGTGTAATTACTCTTGGTGCCTTGCTGGCAATATTTAATAAATAGTTTCATCAGTTATTCTCACATAAACTGGCTATCATTTCTTCCTGCATGTTTCAGCTGAAAACATTTTACATATTTCTCTGTACTAATGAAAAAGATTGCACAAGGAGAGAGGCAGATTTTGGCAGTGCCTAGTGTTGAGTGAATAGAAAGTTAAAAATAAAAATATTGCGTTCAACATCTGGATTGGCCTCAGCAGAGTTGAAAAGAGTCCAAAATGTTTCCAGTCTTGT
This sequence comes from Promerops cafer, assembly GCA_013398275.1. Taxonomy (NCBI): domain Eukaryota; kingdom Metazoa; phylum Chordata; class Aves; order Passeriformes; family Nectariniidae; genus Promerops; species Promerops cafer. The sequence goes on along the minus strand of VZSE01008217.1, from coordinate 720,811 downwards.
GTGCTGAGTACAAATGACATAGAAGTCATACTGGAAGGGAATATTTTAAGGGGAAAGCATTTTTTTGGCATTCATATATCTTTATTTCTGCAGCAGAGTGTTACTTTGAAGCTGTGGGAGATAAGAAGTTTTTAGAATTTACCCTCATCTTATTCTGAATGATTAGTATGTCTAAACACCATTATAGGAGGCAAATAAAATGCTAAAGAATATTAAAGAGCTCTTAAAATAAATTATTCAAGAAACGTACCATGAATTATCCATTGATATGTATATAAATAAATAGCTTTATATCAGTTGCGTAAGCCATCTGAAACAGTTTGACCAGCTACACAACATGAGATTTGCCATCAGGTACCTAATCTGACATGAAGTATACTGCCTTCCCTAAATCCAGCTTTGTGCTTGACTTACTGTGCTGCCTTCTTTCTCAGATATTGTGTTGGCATTTGTTATGCCACCACAGTGCAAAACAGGATGTCAGATAAGCAGTGTAAGTTTCTCAAGGTGTGTGTTTTAGAACAACAGACTTTTTTTTTTTCACCCTTTTTCATCAGTAAGCAGTAATTTGCAGGGTCTAAATGCTCTCATCTGGAATATGAGATCCATAAAGCTTAGGAGGCCTCTTGAAAGAGCAGATTGTTAGGAAGGAGCTGGGCATGGGCAGCTGCTCCTACCTGTGTGTTGGAGTCTGGTTCCGATTGACTGGCAACACAAAAAAAATCAATAGTTTTCCTTAATTGAGGTTTTCTTGGGGTCAGGAAGTGCCTGATAACTTACTAAACTGTGTGTCTGGCCACCACCAGCAATGCCAACAAATTGAGCACAGCCCACAGCCAGCAATAAATCCCAATTTGTTCCCCTTTTCTAGGTGACCATGAATTAAAATTGTGTGAAACTGGTATGCCTGAGGATGAAGTATGTGAAGCATGTCAGCATGAGTGTTTTCCCACATTTTCCCAACAGAAGCAGTTTCCAGTTTCAGTGCTATTTGGGATTTCTGTTTGGAACAAACTTTGAATTCATATGAAACTTCACAAGTCCTAGGTTTCAGGACTGTGGTAGTGAAATCTATGTTTTCTCTAACTTGGAGACACCTGAGAGTCTCAGGGAATATGATAATCTCTTTTCTGGGATTAGAAGAAAGAGAAAAATTAGGTTGACTGAGGTCAAATAAGAGGATCAGACAATATATGAAGCCCAAATTCAGGTATTTGGTGATTTGTGGAGAGTCTGATAATAACAATAATCAACACATACCTAGCCTCACAAAATGAAGTTGGATTTGGCACAGAAACCTAGCAAGGATCAGAATTTGACTGCCCTCTTCCTGGTCTGCTGCAATTGCTGAAATCTCAGCAATCTCAGTGCTGCTTGTGTTTCCTATGGCCAGGAGAGGTTGTCTTCTGACCTTGTACAGAGGGTGACTCTAAAGGAATGTATGTGTTGACTTGGTTTCAAATAAGATCCATGCAGGCCATTTCTGGGTGGTGCACACAGATGAAGCCAAGTTTGTTCTCTCCATGACTTCTATAGAAGTTGGAGCTTTCTAGAGCCATGACATCAATTTTTGGTGAAGAGGGACATCTGTGGGGGATTTTCTCCATGTTGATTTCTGATGTGTCCCCTGCAGCTGCAGCTTAGCCAGTAACAGCCCTGCAAAGTCTCACTATTGATTTCTCTCTCTCCAGTGGTTCTCACAAACAGTCATTAGATTAATAGTCTACAGAGGGTTAAATAGAGGGTTAAACTTAAATATCATATCTATTTCACTGTTTGATTTTATGTTTTGAGGAGCCTTTTCCATTTTATTTTTCTGGCTGAGTAAGTCCAATATTTAAATGCTTTTTTTTGAGTCCAGATACTTAAAAGAACAGGCAAAAGCTGAGACACTGTGATTGTCAGGAGGGACATGGTAATAAAAATAAACAGTATTTAGTTTTTCAGATTTTTGTTCTTTAAAAGCTTTTTTTTTGTGTGTGTGTAAATGGTGAAAAGGGGGAATGAATATGTATTTCCATATTTACAGTAGCACAGTTAACTATCCAAAAAATTTTATGTGCATATGCATGCATGTGTATAAATATATTTATATACCCATATTTACTACATACTGACTTGTGAACTTTTAATGGTATTGGTTCAGGCTATGTTGAAGTGTGTGAGGGTATGTGTATGTGTGCCCATACTGGGACATATTGAGGAACTGGGAATGTGTTAGTTGTTTTACTTGCCTGAACCATGACTGACAGCACTGTTGTTTTTCTCACTGGTAGCAAGGTCAGCGGGCTGCATGACCAAATTAAATATACTTTGTGGGAACTGCCACAGTTCACTTTGCAGTGAGCTGTGAGCAGAGCAGGTTTTGCCTAGAATATCCAGGGCCAGGATATTACCCTTTGTCATCATGTGCTACTAGCTGTGTCTTCTTCTTCTTGGGCCCTGAAAATGAGAAATATTAAATACACAGTTTGTCTGTTCTGCCTTTCACTTTCCTTCTGTGTATTAAGTAATAAATTGGCTCACTGTGACGCAAAGCTGCAGAGCTTGGCTCCCACTGGGACTGCCTATCAGAACATGCTATCACACCAGAACCTTGCTATGACTTTTGTTTGGAACACCTTCAGTAATGGTAAAGCTACTGCACTATCTGCATATACACCTGGAGCAGTATTTGGTGTTACCAGGTGTCTTGTCCTGTCCATTCACAAGCCTTCAGGGAGCTTGACTAATTAATGCACTGAAACATCCACAGATTTTTATATGATGCACTCAATGATTTTCAGTAGAGGTCAGGTTTTAAATACAGGCATCGAGGACGGGAAAAGAAGCTTTTGGAGCTATGTTTGAAACTTGCAAACTTTGTCTTGGGAAAAGAGCTAATTCAATAAGGGCCCAATGCAAACTCTCCAAAATTCAGTTGAAAGGATCCCACACAGTTCAATATGCTTTGGATTTCTGCCTAGTCGCAGTGTTTCTTAAATAGCTCCAAACTTACTACAGGGACTATTTACAATTTATAAATACTGTGATTAAGTTAGTTATCTAAGGCAGCTGGCAAAATTTTAAAGGGTGACCATACATATGGTTCTATTTATAAATAAGAAGCAATTTATTGAATTACATTACTTTTTTTTTCTTTTAAGAATATCTACTTTATAAGACTCTTTAAAGGACAAATGTCAAGACATTTGTCTTTTTTAACTAAATGAACAACAGAGAAGTTACATACATCAGATTTTTAGAATTCTAAAGGATTCTAAAAGCAATTATTTGGAATTGCCAAAGAAGGTGCACCTGAGTAGCAAGCAATAACGTTTAACTCCATCTGTTGCACGTACATGTTGGACATTCATTTTCTAGAATGCCTTTTTGTAAAGAAGTTCTGATTGTAATTATTTCAAAAAAAGGTTTTAACTTGAAATTTTAAATGAATGTTTAAATAACCAAAAAAGTGAAAGCATGATGAATATTTTATTTTCTAATATGGAAACAGATCTACAAAACCTCTTCAGTAACAGGCATAGGGCAGGCTACTACCAGTGACTATACAGTATAGCAACAAATTTTGGGCAAACATGGGGAGGAAGCTTGCTGAAATCTCTTCTTGCATGGATTTCTTTCCCAGTTTAGTGGCAGCTGTCCCTCTTGCAGTTCTTTTGTATGTGCAAAGCTTGGATGCACACTTTTGACGAGCTCTGTCATTTCCTTTCCAGAAGCAACTTCTCTGAATTTCCTCATTATGGGAGCACTGAGCTAACAGCATCAGTAATTGCCCTCAATCATTTCAGACACCAACCATCATCAGAAAGAATTGTCCATCGGTGTTGCTTGTTTGAATTGATTTTCTTCTTCCTTTGAGATTCTTCTTGTTAGGAGAGTTGTGAAGTTTAGCATGTACTTGTGAAATGCCTTACAATTAATAGGTTAAAAGGGTTCTTTGAAATTGCATAGACATAAAGCGTTTTTTTCTACTAAACATTCTGTCATTATGCTCCAGAAGTCTCTAGGCCACTGTATGTGTATTAAACAAATGAAGTGAATATAAAAGGCAGATGTCTTGGGACAACCAGTTTTGCTTTTACACAGATAAATATTTTTAAACAATTTATGTAAAACTTGGAAGCCTTAACCAATCAAACTTATAAAGATTCCTGAACTAATTGCAAATATGTTATTTCTGCATATTTCGGGATGATGGGTATAATAGTCACATCTTAGCTTGGGTTAAAGCAGACTGCATTTTGAAACCAGACAATAACAGGTAGTACTGAGCAATCTCTGCAGAGCACAGGGCTGGCTGAGAAAGCTATCATGTATTTGCCATGCTGCTCAGAGCCCTAGCATAACCAAATGAAAAGGAAATGTAGGCAGGCCCATAAAACTAAATAGGAACTCAGTGAATTGCCACTTAAAAGCCTGGTGGCCACTGACTTCAATAAAAAGCTTAATTTTATTTTATTTTTTTTTTTCCAAATTAGGTTTGTGAATGAATGAACATGAAACTCCATGCAGGTTATGTACTCATCCCTTAGCTGGCCATGCAAATTGTCACTTGGACATGCATTGGTTTGGCTAGATCAGCAACGTGGTTGAGCTTACCAATCAGCTTGGAGATGAGACAAACTGGCATGGAGTATCAGGCAAGTTTCCACAGCTGCAGTACCACCCCTTTAAACAGGCAACACTGGTTTTGTGCACTTCTGCTTTGGCACCTTTTACTAAGTTTGCTTGCATACAGAAATGTTTGATAAAAATAAATTTTTGGGTGGGATTTATAAAGCCTGGCCTCCACTGCCTTTGAGTGGCAATATCTAACTCATTATGAACAGTGCAGTTTTCAAATAATCTCCCGTTTGCCAGTCTGCTTAGATGTATTGCTACATATGGAGGGCTTCCCCCCACAAAATACATGTAAAAGCCTTGTTAAAAAAATAAAAATGATTCCATGAATATGTGGTTAGGATGGTTATGAAAACAAATTGGGTTTTTGTAAGTGCAACCAGTCTATTAGTGACCCAACTGATCACTTCTTGATGCAGTTATTTCCACACAAATCTGTGGCAATTGCCTGGAAAGAATTATGCTCAGTGTAGTGTCTACATCTTGGTGATTCTGAACTTGAGGCATCAAGAGAAGCCAAAAGTTCAGTAGGTTTCAGAAAAGCCTTAGACATTGTTATGTTTAATGAGCTTATTCCCAGTGACATAAAGAAAAATGAAAACAACTTGTTACAATGTCTGTGAAAGTCCTTTCACCCAGTGGGAGCAATACTACTGGGTCACTGTGATGGTGAAGAAGAAACAGTTTTTGTGAGCAAGCTATCCCATAACTGATCAGTAGAGGTTTAGCCAGATAATCCTAGGACCATTCTTAGAGAATGAAATACAGAATAAATGGGTTTGTGGCTCAGAATTCTTAGCTCTTGTACTTCTTGAGAGAAATGATCATAGTTTGTGTCTAATTAAACTGATGCTGATATTGTTTGACCTTTCAAAAGTAACACACAGTTTTCTTCCTTTTTTTAAATTTGTGGTATGGATACATTTGAAAATGTTATTAGACAACCATGTTTATGAAATATCTTTCAGTAAATGCTTCTTGTTTAATAGGTGTATTTTAACTTTTCTATGGCAAATCATTAGCATGTGAAGTCCATATAAAGGAACTACTTTGCCATTACCTGTTGTGTAAGTCTTGACTTCAGGTTGTGCATGTGATCCTCAATAAGAGTGAATTAACCAACGCAAATACAGTTTTTATAAAGGATCCATAAATAGTTCTGGTTAACTCTTGAAATGTGGAATGACTAGGTTCCTTAATTTTTGATGAACAAGTTTGCATTTTAATTTAGACTTTTAGGCCAAATCCAACTCCGTTATGTGCCTGCCTAATCCCTGATACATATCTGTGATAGTTTATGGCTTCTCATTTTTGATGATATTGGCAGTAGATCCCAATGAAAAGTTCAACCTTTTCAAGGTTTTTTCACTTCCTTTATAAGTATAAACCTCACACTTGGCTCCACCTGATTTTGTTCTGTTCTCTGTGCCCATTCCTTGTGGACAACTGATGGCAAACTGACAGACTTTGGCACTGATGCTCTCTCCAGAAAGAAATGGATTCCCTTTTCCCCAGAAGGGAAAAGTCCTGGTTAGGAATAATCAGCTGCCCAAATATAAAGTGGGAATAACTGGCTGGGTGTCAGTTTCCTGTGAAAGGCTATGAGGAGTATCATATCTGAATATGAGCCTGCATGCCCCACTGTTACCAACCAAGGCAATCCTTGCATTGTTCTCATTGAACAGATCTGTGGTGTGCAGCAGGTATGAAATGAGCCTCCTTGGTGTTGGTGAGGCTTCAAATAGAGCATGGTTTCCACACTTGGACTTTAAGAAAGGCATGGACTAGCCAGAGAGCCTGGAAAAGGGCAAACACCATGATCAGAGAGCTACAAAACATGACTGTGAAGAGGTTTTACTAAATTGGGCTTTTTCAGTCTATTAAGAAATTTTTGAGGACTGAGGAGGACATAGCATAGTAATTTGCAAATAAATGACAGATGTGGAAGACAAAGATATGGAAGGCAACTCTGAAAACCTTGTAATAATGAGGACAGCAAAGAGCTAAAATAGGTTACTCACAGAGGTTTATGGCTTCGCAGTTGGTGTATCTACTATATAGAACATTTAAAGAAATGACACAGATATAGCTGGTTGTGTTTGGGGTGCAGCAAAAGGAACAGCTTCAATGCTCATTTCCACTCCTGTAATTTTTTGATTTACCAATAGGTTGGTATTTATTGCTGTATCAATTTAAGACAATATTGTTTTCAGGATGGATTGAATCATACTTTCAGTAAGAATGTTAATTAGACACATCTGGTAGTTTTACCATATGAAAATGTACCTTAACTACCTTGATAAATGTAACAAAGATAGGAATAGGAAAGCTGGTGGGGTTTTTTTGGTTTGTTTTTTTCTCATTTTTTTTCTATAATGCGGATGAATTTGCTGGCTGATTACAACTGGAAACATCTTGTTTGCATTTTAACCTTTAATGATAGCATTGCAACAGTATGGTTATGCTCCTGCCTATGTGCAAGTCAGATTGAACATCAACCTCTTGGAAAATTGAATGACTACTTTGAATGAATTTTAAAGCCACAGATGATTGTTTAGCTGCATTATATTCTTTTGCCTATTCCCAGTGTAAAGCCAGCATCACGGGACTTGGTCAGTCTCAGTGATTTCTCCTTCTGTCTGAGCCCCTCATCCTCAGCTGTCAAGATCCAGCCCATTCACCACTTAAGCTGTCAGAGCTATTGTCTGTATCTGAAGGAGAAAAGATGGTGCACATGGAAGACTCTGGACAGGTTGTCTCCAAGTCCACCTTTAGGAATGTCAGTTTGTTTTGTACTAGTAGCATTTGGGCTTCCTCAGTAGTGTTTCCAGCAGTGAGAAAATGCAGTCTGAATAAAACCCACACAGCTGAAGGAAGAAAGCTTGGCTCTTTGTGCTACTGCTGCAGATGGACCCCTTTAGTGTTTCTTTGTAGCAAGGTGTTAAGATGCCTTCTACTCTGCATGCATTCTTTTGTCCTGTTAACTGGAAGGAGCTGTGGGAATAACTGGACTTTTGGGCTATTTTTTATGCTCAGTGGTGATGACAGTGATTTCAATTAACTGCTTAGAAAGTTAGTAGTGTTTTCTTCACATAAACATGCAAATGAAGAGCACTGATCCACACCTTTCCTTGACATGTATAGGTGAACATTCCAGAGAGAATAACATCACATAATTTCCTCTTACTCTTGAAGGATGATCAAGTGGAGGGGTGAAAGATCATTCCTAAACAGCAAAAACCCCAGGACCTATAACAATTAACATAGCCTTTGTATGCATATCATTTCACTCTATTAGCTTCTGCAACAGGCAGACAGGATTCAATGCTAGTGCCTTCCTGCTTCATATGCTGAAAGTCTTCTATGTGACAAGTAAAGTCCTTCTGGGGCAAATGAGTCAGATGGTCAGTTTTTTCCAAAGAGACAGACTTGGCAGGTTTTTATTTGGTGCCTCAAGGCAGGAAGCTAGAAGAAGATACTCAGCACTGTGAGTGTACACAGTGGGATCAGTTTTTTTAGCAAAAGCTACTCTCTGATGCCTCACAATTTTACAGTAAGGCTCTTTATTTCAGATTTCTTAATTTTAGTGTACTTGGGTTGTCAAAAGACCATTTTAAGAACACGAGTAATTGCCACTAATTCCAGAATGAGTTCTTATTCTGGTAGGTGTCTGGAGCTTTCTCTAATTGGTCTCTGACAGGGGGAGCACACAGGTCTTCCTTTGATTTGAATTGGAACTGAGCACTTGTATCACTGAAAACATTTGACAAGTACAGCTGTCCTATTTGGGATTAGAAAACTGTTATGTGACAACAGTAAAAAATATCATTCAGAGAGTATTTTTTTTTTCTGGAAGTGTATGATTAGGCTTCATAGAAAAATAAAAACAATGTCTTGAACCTTAAAGTTAGCCTATTCACTTGAGTGAAGAGCTTATTTCTTAAATGCCTGTTCTGACTGTCTGCCAATTAAAAACTCAAGCAAACCATATAGGACTTGCATATTATTTCCTTGATCACACAGCTTTCTTGCTGACAGGTATGAATTTATGGCAGCAAACCTTAAGCAAAAGCATGAAGATATTGGAGGAAATGTGAGTTCAAAAACTGTTCCGATATCTCTGGAACATTTTGACAGTTTAGAAATGGTCTGTTTTCAAGTATTAATAGCAGAAATTCAGGAATTTAAGTACTGAATTAGTAAAGTAGCAATACATGGTGTCTGACTGTCTAGGGATCAATGGTCATGTCGAACCAAATCACTTCTGTACAGTAAAATAAATGGTATCATTACCATTTCTTTGACTTGTGTCCTGTTGCCATGGTCTGGCTTCCCCATGTGACTTCATTTTGCTGATTTACAAGGAAGGAAATAATTTTGGTATGTCTAACATGTAACTGGAAAAGCTTTTGAGTTAATTTCTGATCCACACCTGGGAATTGATTGGGACAGTTTTGGGTGATCTGAGCAAAAAGCATGCCAGGGACTGTTTTTACCACTTGGATTAGGGAATGAGAGCAGCAAATCTGAGCTCTGAAAAGTATTTCCTGCTATAAAGACAGCTTGAGACTTGGGTTGGTCTAAGCTAAGTTCAGCGGGGAAACAGTGGGGAAAAGACGTTCCAGCCACCTGAGTGAACACATAGTTATTCACTACAGTCTGCTTCAAGGCTCTTCATGTTCTGGTTCTTCTCACTGCAGCAGCTTGACTGAGGCTCCTTTTGGGCTTCACTTTCCCTAGCGGACTCAGTATTTGATGTGATTACTTGATAGAGTGGTATGGTAGAGTGCAATGGATGTGCTAAGGTAGAGGAGAGGGGTTATCAAGGTTTTGTCAAAGGTAAGGTATTGTCAGAATGTTTCAGAGATGTCAAATAGTTTTTGAACTCATGTTTTATCCATGTCTTCCCTATTACAGCATAAGAGTAGTGCCGTGAAGAGCTCTCACTGAGACTTGGTTACACAGACAATGTCCTCTCTCATCTCATCTTGTTTGAACTCACAAAAATCCCACTGTCTTTGGGCATATAAAGTGATACCCACAAAGACAAACAGGACAGTTTTTCCTTTTGGGGATCTGTCTAATTTTGGAAACGTGGCCAGTCCCTAATGCATCATGACTTGAGCTGGTCTCAGGATGAGCCTCATGACTGTGGCTGACTCAGCAAACACGACAAACTAAAGACCCCGATAAAAGCTGCCCATGGTGTCCTGTACCCCACTAACACAATGCACTCCCTCTCTGTTTTCCTGGGGAAACATCATGAGACAGTTTAGCCTCCCTTCCAGCATGTTCCCAGCTCAGGCATAACTGTGTCTGCCCCAAGTTTTGTGTGTGACACTGAGTTTGTCACATGCGGTACACCTGCACTTATCCTGACCTGGATGAAATAGTATAATTTCTGAAGATGAGGATGAAATGATGAAATAGTATAATTTCTGAAGTGAGTTGCTATCTCTTCAGGGACCTGTGCTTTGTGGGCTTTCTGGGCAAACCAGGTCATCTGGAACTAGTTTGGAATTTTTATTGTACATTGTAATGTACAATATTAGCATACCCTTGATTGCTGTGTCTCATTTGTCCGTTTTAAAATAGGACTAATAATACTTAATTTCTTTTATTCATTGATTGTATTATCTATTTGGATATTAAGCTTTTCAGGAAAACATGGCCTTATTCAGTTTCTAGCACTACATAAGCCAATAAATATAATACAATTATTAATATCATTGTGACGACTGACTGGTTTTAAGGGATGGTGGATCATTATTAGGAAGCTGTGAATTGCCTCAGATAGGTAAATGATTTTGCAGCAAAATTTCGCTTCCTGCAACTATTAGGTTACTCTATTTTTCTTTCAGGCAAAATTTAAAGTCTTAAGTGGTTACTGTCCCTCAGCTTTCCTTCCCTAATCCCTTACTTCCTCCCTCCCCTCTTGCCTCCCTTTCTCATCCTTCCCTCTTTCCCTCCAGGGTGGGATTAGACTAGCTTTTTTTGACTTGTGAATTTCCAAAATCTCCAGAGAGTGAGGACTACAGAGGAAGCTTCTTGTATATAGGTTGCTGTATGGCATATGTGAAAATATACTTCTTGGGCATCACTCATGGACCTCTTTGGAGTATGATGTAGATCCCTAGGAGTCCACGGATCAAAAGTTGAAAAAAGTTCACTTAGACAATTATCACAAACACTAATGATTGGAATGTCTATTTTTTTGGTGAAAACACCTCTCAAACTTTGCGAAGGTTTATCTGTGTGCATGTATGTATAAGTGTATTTCTGAGACTTGTGAACTCATACTTTTCCTTCACAAAAATTGCAGGATCTTTATTGTATTGTTAGAGTATGTTATACTTCTTGGTATTATTGCTTTAGGTGTTCACTGGATAATAAATAAGAAATTGAAAGTTCTTATTCAATATTTCCTTATGGCTGAGACTTTTAACCCTAGTCCCTGGATTCAGAGCATAATTACTGTCATTATAAGACAGATGATAGCAATCTATGAAAACTTTTCTGAGGGATGAGTAGGAACAGAAATAAAAACTCTTTCCTTACTCGCAGTTCTGGAAATCCAGTGATGTAATCTTTATCTATTCAGCCTTTAGGTGGGAGGGATGGGATGAGATTTGACTGAGTGGCAGTGCTAACTATATTATCTTCCAATACTATGTCGTGTTTTTCTGGTCACTTATGAAATATATCCACTGTTGAAGAAATGTATTCAAATGTCACTGGAAAAAAGTCTGGCAAAATTCTGCCAGACTCCTGCTTTCTCCTCATCTGTTTTGTTAGCACAGCCAAATGGAACTACAGTACATTGCATCTGAAGAAGTCCCATAAAATTTGTGCGACATAAATTACCTCTGTAGAGTTTCTTTGTTGAGTGACTCTGCAGTTGTTAAACCTTTCTTTTCTTCATAGAATCATACAATTGTCCAGGTTGGAAAAGACCTCTAAGATCATTGAGCCCAACCGTTAACCCAGCACTCCAAGTCCGTTATTAAACTCTATCTGTAAGGACCGCATCTACGTGTCTTTTAAATAATTCCACGGATGGGGACTCAACTACTTCCCTTGGGATCCTGTTCCAATGCTTATCAACCCTTTCTGTGAAGAAATTTGACCTAATATCCAACCTGAACCTCACCTGGCACAACTTGAAGTAATTTCCTCTTGTCCTTTCTCTTGTTATTTGGGAGAAGAGACTGACCCCACCTGGCTACAACCTCCTTTCAGCTAGCTGTAGAGAGTGGTAAGATCTCCTGTGAGTGTTCTTTTTACCAGGCTAAACAACCCCAGCTCTTCATAAGACATGTGCTCCAGCCCTTCCACGAGATTTGTTGCCCTCATTTGACACCCTCAATGTCTTTTTTTTACTGAGGGGCCCAAAACTGAACACAGGATTGAAGGTGTGGCCTCACACACGGGGCAGCTTTCCAGCCACTCCAAACTTGTAGTGTTGCATGGGGTTGTGACCCAAGTGCAGAACTCGGCACTTTATGTCATTGAACCTCATACAGCTGGGCTCAGCTCATCAATCCAACCTGTCCAGATCCTTCTGTAGAGCCTCCCCATCCTCCAGAGGATGAACATTCCTGCTCAGTTTAGTGTCATCTGCAAACTTACTGAGGGTATAGTAGATTTTTTATTACAGTAGCATGATTAAATTCTACCTGGGTTTTGGCCTTTCTAATTTTCTCCCTGAATAACTTCATAACATCCTTGCAGTCCTCCTGAGTTGCCTGGCCCTTCTTCCAAAGGTCGTAAACTCTTTTTTTCCCCCCTAAGTTCCAGCCAAAACTCTCTTTACAGGCAGGTCATTCTTCTCCCTCAGGTTGTCTTTAGGCCCTTGAGGACATCTCTTTTGGATACCTTTCTTGAAAAATATCCACCATTCCTAGACTACTTTGCCTCTGGACTGCCTCCCAAGGCACTCTCTCAACCAGTCTCCTAGAAAGGCCAAAGTCTGCCCTCCAGAAATCCAAAGCAGCAGTTCTGCTGATGCCATCCTTATTTCTGCAAGAAACAAAAACTTCGATCATTTTGTCCAAGATGGCCACCAACCATCTGGCACATCACTCACCAGGTGAGTCAGTGAGAAGACATTGGGACCCACAGCTCCCTCACCAGCTGTGTCAGGACGTTATCTTCCACACTCCAGGAACTTCCTAGACTGTATCTTCTCCACTGTGTTGTGTGTGCAACAGGGAAGTTGTACATCCAGTAAGCTGATGCACCCTACAGGATCAAGAACTAGCAATTGTGAGACTTCTCCCAGCTACTCTAAGAATACTTCATCTACCTCTTCGTCTGGGCTGAGTGGTCTATAAGAGACTCCCACCAGGATATCTGCCTTGTTGGGCTTCTTCCTGATTCTTTATCCATAGACACTTACCCTGTCATCACCATCATTAAGCTCTAGACAATCAAAACTCTCCCTAACATACAGGGCTACTCCATCACCTCCCCTTCCTTGCTTATGCTTCTGAAGAGTTTAATCATCCACTGCAGCACCCCAGTCAGGCAAGTCAACCCACCAAGGTGGCAACTATGTCATAGTTGTCCTGGTGTGCAGTGACTTCCAGCTCCTGTTTGTTGCCCATGCTGTGTGCACTGTTGTAGATGCCTTTCAGTTGGGCTATTCCTTCGGGTACCTTTTTAGAGGGAGAAACTCTAACTTCTACATGACCATTTTCAGGGACTTCTCTGGTTCTCAACACATCAATAACCCTTGTGTCTTTGCAGTGCGTGTGCTCCATCCCTTACCTCCACTGAGGTCAGACTGTAGGGCCTTGCTAGCACACTGCCCCTCAAATACTGGCGTGCTGACCCCAGGCTTACCTCTAGTGAGCCTGGTTTTATACTTTTCCCCCTTCAAATTTAGTTTCACCCCTTTAAATGAGTCTTGGTAACTCCTGAATGAGAAGCATTGTTTAATATATTTAATTTCTCTCTCTTTTGTTAGCACAGGAGAGTCAGGGGGACGGCTGCTTTGTCTGACCTCCTCTCCATGGGAATAGTAACTATAATGGGTTTAATTAACTATGTGGTATTGACGTAATTAGTTATCCCAGTGATTATACTTCTTTAATAAAAGTACTTCATTTGGGATGCATTTCTCTTCTGCATGTGCAGAGCTCTACACCTATATTTCATAACTGTCTAGACATCAGAACTCTGTGCAGATTTTAGCATCCACCCTTGAGAGAGAGGTTATCTTGCATGGCTTAAGATAATTGGGAAGAAATTATTTTGCCCCCTGGTTTCAGACTCACTTGCCTACTGAGAGTAATAGAGATGGGCAGAGGCACAGTAGCTCAGTTTGGGGAAACCAAAATGGGGAGAGAGGAAGGGCTGGGTTTGGAAACTGCATGCCCAGGCACTGGCTCTTTCTAACTTTTCCAGTCCAGTGTCAGTAACACTAAAGGGAATGGAGAAAGTTTAACTTATAGGCAAAGTAAATGCTGTATATCTGGGGTTTTTATATGTATTTATGTACATAGAACTATTACTGTAGGTGTTTATGACATAAACGTACATCCATTGAGCTAAATTTACATATGCCAAGCCTCAGGAACTCTGTTATTTGTATCACACAGCCAAATCGACAATAAGGAATGAATTTTAGTTTTCAGTTTGGTTTTGCCTTTTGTTGGCTTTTTTTTGTTTTCCTGGGAAGTCACTGTTCTTTGTGTTTCATCCCTCTGGGTAATCTTGAAGAGCAATGCTACAAGGAGGAGAGATTACCATATGAAAATGTCATTTTGTATCATATGAATACTGAAAGAAAAAAACCCCCACAACTCAAAGGTAAAAGGTCTAAGGGAGGAGATTAATTCACTGTTCATGAATCAATCTACCACAAAACACTGTGAGAGAACTCCTTTAGCTTACATCTCAGTTCATAGCTGGGGGGAGGGATTCCTATCTGATAAAATATACTCAAAGATTAATGCATTCTGCACACAGCCTACTTCATAGGTAGGAGGTGTTATTCCTGTTGCTGTTGCTGTGTTTTATCTAACATTTTAAAAGTTTTTTTCCTCTCTCTCTCCCTATCTGCTCTTCTTCATCTCTTTAGTTTACAGAACTGCTCTGCAATCCCTTCAGTCTTTCTTCCTTTCCCTGTTGAGAGAGACAGACTGAAATCACTGCGGGCATTTGAAGCTTCATGCAGCACAGGAGTGAACTCTGTGGGTCATTTAACAGCCAAATACATAAACAAGTTCTCAAGAAATGGGGAAAGCCAAGCAAATGGGGAAGAACTGGTTGTGAGACCTGCAAACATGGCTTGTTCCCTAATCATAAGGAATGCTCCACTGAAGCTTCCATCCCTCATTAAATCAATAAAATCATGTGTCCTTTATTTTAATCCAGTATTCAAGAACCAAGGATAGAGACTGAGGCTTTTCATTTCATTGTTTCTAAAAATCACTGAGATGATATTGACAAAGGTTGATTCTTTTACCTTGGTGTTTCAGAAAAATGTCAGTATGGAGGCAGGTGCTGGGCATTCAGCCACTTCTTTCAAAAGCAGAAAAGGGGATCTGTGACAGCCTCATTGCAAATGCTGTAGCTTTCTGAGACATTTTGTTTGGTTTGATGTTGTGCTGCAATGACGAGAGAGGAAGGATCTGTTATGTACAGCTGCATGAATCTCTGGATTGAAGTTTTTACAGCCTCAGATCCTCTTTTATACAGTAAAGGGGAGATGAAAGCAAATAACTCACATGCCATGAAACAGGTACTATGGGATTCTGAAAGGCGTAGCATTCCTGGTAAGTATTTGATCAAAATTCAGACAAGGGAACTTTGCACTGTCATTTGGTGGAGTGACAAACATGGTAAAAATACCTCCAAAATCTTCATTATTTTGTCAGCTCCATCTTGATTGAATTAGCAAAGAATGAGTCACAGTTTAAAAAAGAGCCATTCTCCCCTGAAATGTATTAAAGTTTGGGTGGTAAAGAAACACATGTTTATTTCCTAAATGAAATGCAGGCAGAATATGTATCAAGCCATGGAAACAGTAGTGCTAGTTTCCTATGCAAGGCATGTTCAAAAATTATCTTTTACTGAGATCATAAAATGGCTCCAAATCTCACTGTAAATGGGGTTTCTGTTCCCCACAGTTATTTATCCAGTGTCAGATCTTGTATATCTTACATGAAAAAATGCTTGGGTGAAAATGGTGAATAATGTAAATACAGGCTGGTTGTTTACCGAAGATTGTTCATGTTCAGGGAGAGTTGCTTTGTTTTTTTTTTCTCTCTGAAAACTGTTCTGTATGTATTTCTTTTTTGTAAGATGCCACCAACACTATTTCTCTGGTCAGTTTAGGTAGGGCTTAACCAGTGTATATGTTAGTCACAAATCTGATATAACATGTGCTGTTACTTGTGGTAACTTCAGGCACTGTGGTTATTGACCTAGTCTGCTGTTTACTTAATTTTTAAAAATGTTACACAGTGATAGAATAAAAAAAAAAAGCCACATTCAGGGGATGGATCTACTGATTCTCAGATAATGCTGGGTGATAATAATGAAAGCAAAACAAACAAACACACAAAAAGCATGAAAGAAGAGCCCCTTAGAATAATGTGGATCATTCTCACCTTCAAATAACATATGCCACCACACAGCCTTTCACTTGATTGATGAGTAATTGTAGTTTGAAGTCAATAAGACCTCAGTGAAAATCCTTGAAATCTTCAACATGTACCATGTTCACAACTGCAGACCTATTAGGCACTTAAATAAGCTAAAATAACATGAGTCAGCAGAGTTCTTTACCCACAGATTAGCTTTAACTAGTAATTTGCTTCCAAGAAATCATTTAAAAAGTACTTATAATACATTAGTTAAGTTAGAATGTAACTCAGGCAGTCAAAACTTAACTGATTGCACTAATGTGTAAAACAAAAGTGCAGTTTTACCTGTTGTAGAAGCAGTGAAGACCCCCAAAGATGACTATGGGCCTGGAGCATCTGTTGTATAGAGTGTCTGAGAGAGCTGGGGCTGTTCAGCTCCTTCTCTCAGAAGAAGAGGAGACTGAAGGGGGATCTTACCAAAGTTTATAAATACCTCATGGGAGAGACTGAAGATGAGAGATCTGGGCCCTTTTCAGCAATGCTCACGGCAATGTGCACAAATTAAAACATGGAATTCCATCTGAACACAACTGAACACAGTGCTTTTACTGTGAAGGTGATCAAACACAGGAACAGGTTGTCCAGAGAGGCTGTGGAGTCTCCATCTATGGAGATCTCAAAATTCAACTGTGCATGGTCGTAGGCAACCTGCTCTAAGTGACCCTGCTTGAGAAGAGGGGTTGGATGAGTACAGTCTCAGGAGGTCCCTGCTTACCTATTGAGTTTTCAAAGTAGGACTTCAAGTGCTTAGCACAAAATTAAAAAAAAATCTTGAACTGCAGCAGCTGCTATGCAATGCTCTTAAGCAAACTAGACCAATACGATACCATCAAGGGATATCTGTCTCTATTTGCAGACCATAACATATTGATTGATCACCTTTCAATCAGTCTTTAAATCAATATAATATGGTACTCACGAATATTTGTGTCTGCTTGTGATAAACCCATTTGGTATGTTATACCTCATGATAAGTCACTAATCATCTTTCTATTCTGTTGGCTCCTTTCTAAGGATATTAACTAGGGATGGCTAGAAGAGTTCTGGTTGAATAACCAGAAAATGTCAACCACATACCACAACTCAGTATTTTTTTGAAAATTTTTGAGATTCCATTTTGAAGAAAAAGGAAACAGCAAAGTTGTGATGGAGTCAAACTGTCTTGTTTTTGATAGTGTCAAAATGTAGTCCAATGTCTTCACTCTTAAATACTTTACATGTGCATTGTATATATTACTAAACCAAATTGATATTATTGAATTAAATCAGTGTTTATTTTATTTTCAGTAGTTTAAGTTCTGATTTGTCTGAAAGGTACAGAATATTTAGGTAATCCCAGTGAGTTATCTGAATTCATTGAAAACAAATTCAAAATTCTCTAAGGACTGGAAATCCCCATCTTCAGTGAGCTCACAGAATGCTTTCTATATGCATGAATCAAACACCCCAGCAAATCAGTTTAATAATGCTAAGCTGCATGTTGGCTGTGGAGGATATACAGGACTCTGATGCATTTCAGATTGTACAAGATGTGAATATGAATAGTGTGAAAGATGTCACATAACAGCAAGGATGATACAAGTAACAAAAGACTGTGCATACTGTTATGCAATGTAGTCTAAAGCATAACTGAAATAGATATCTACTGTGCCAGACTCTACCTATTGATAGTCATAGATTTGCATGAGTTAACTATAATCTATATTCCATTAAAGATTATGGGAGGAAAATATTATAAAAGTTAACACTGCTTAAACGATGTAATTGCAGGCTTCAGTCATGCAGCTCCTTTACTAGCATCGCTATCAGTGATGTGAAAGTCACCACTGCAGAAGGATAGAAGTGGGAAACCATATTATTATCACCCTCATTACTTCTGTATTTTTGGTTAAGAATCATGGGAAGGTTCCATTCTGGAGAATTTCAAGAGCTGTTTTACAATTTAAATGGTATTTTCTTATTCAACCCGTTTGAGCCTTGAATTTAGTCCATTCTATTTATTCACGTTACTGGCATAGAAATAAATCTGTATCTCTATCTCCTCTCTCTAGCCTTGAAGAGCCACTACAACTGTTAATGAGAGACCCAAACTTTTCCTGTTAAGCCTATGAACAGAATAGCTAACATGGATTTATTTTGGCTTTTGGCTCTGCCAAGGAAGGAATAGCCTTGCACAGGTGTAAGACACTAATATTTGGCTGCAAACTCTTACAGTGCACTGAGTCAAGAGTCCCAAAAGACACACCTGACAGTCAGAACCAAGGTTAAGTTGAAAGAGCTGCCTGTTAAAAAATGTGTCTTTTTGGAAAAAGAGAGAACAAATGTGACTTGGAAGTTCAGAGGCTTTGGTGACACAGCACCAGAATACATACAGTCATCTGGTTAGAGCAGCATGCAGAATTGATTAATATACCTTATTTTTAGAAAATAAGTTAGAATCACTGAAATACGGGAATAAGACTGATCTTGTAGCTGTAACCATAAGTACTGGAAAGTGCAGCAAAACTCCTAAGTTTTCTAAACTAGCACTGGTACTTCAGTCAAATTTTTCCTGTATCTGCATCCTGGGTGAGAAGTAGTAACAGGAATCTTTTGATGTGCACTGCTTGGTCCATGGAAATCCCTGGCTGTGCATTTTAATACAGGTACTAAATTGATATCTGAAACAATGTTTTGCAAAGCAAACACCAAAGTCTGGTGAGCTTTACAGAGTTTGTCAAATCCTGTCATGAATGATTTGTCAAATACTTTAAGACACAAACCCAAACAAATAATCAAATAAGTCATAGAAATATTATCCAATGAACTCTGCCTTTATGAATTAGTGTCATTCTGTTATGCTTCAAAACAGCCAAGTTTCATGAACTATTTAAAGAGACCAGAAGTGAGATGAGTTCAGTGGGAACACAGAATGGTAATCTGCCCAGTCTAAGGGTACATCTCAACTGGGCACAGTTCTAATAGAAGACCAAGCATCCTATAACCAATACAATCCCAGCCAAATGTAACGCAAAACTCTCTGGAGCCATCCATGTAGTAAAAAGAAAAAGAAATTCTTTAGTAGGCTGGGAAATGGTGGTGCACAATTAAAGATGAAGGGAAAATAAATGAACTTTGGAGACCTTTTGCTGTATCAGCTTTGACTGCATGAACATCTTCCAACTACTTTTAATATGCCCTCAATGCTAAGTTGCACTAAAGAGCATTAGGAATGCCAAAGTCGTATGCTAAGAGTTGTAGCCACTAATTCAAATATGTTATATTAAACAGGAAAGACATATCAACAAATACTCAGAGAACTCATAGACTCACTAAAGGACTGAAAGACTGAGATCATGAAAGTTTCTAGTCAAATCACAGACCTCTGAATTGCACCTCTTACTCCCTATACTGAGTCTATAAAACTCAACGCTTTCTCTGACTTGAGCAGCTAGCCAGAAATCCAGATTCCATTGAGTACTTTAAGTCAGAAGGAAAGAGAAGTTGATACAAAATCCTATTTATAAAAAAACCCCAACAAAACAAAAGCTTCTTTTCTTCAGTACAACAAATATCAAATGTGGCGAGATGCTACCTTTCCTTGAAGCTCTGAGCTCTTTTCTAATCAGCACTTATCCCATACAGCTCTCTCTTGGCTTGGCAGTGGGCTGTGTTCCCAGTTTGTGTTCTGGCTTTGTCTGCTGCTCTTTTAGTATGTCTTTTTTTCCTACCTACATTTCAGACACATACTAATTCACAATTGTCATTAGCCACAGTTACACCAAACTATCTAAGAAAGAGTTAGCTAATTTGTTCTAATAATTGATTTTTTTTTTTTTTTTTGAGTTTCTATCTTCCAAAGAGATAGCTACATTTTCTAGAAGATATCATGATATGAAGGCATCAGGAGATTGAGTCTTTTTCTTCTCTTGGCAGGTTGTGCATATGGTTAATCACCTTCACTAGCAAATATCTGTGCTTGATTCGTCTTGAGAATAGTTTTCAGCTTCTGATGTTTTTATTCTTTCTTTACTACATTTAAAGGCCTTCAGTAACTACTGAGTCCTTCTTATGAAAGTACTTACACACTATGATTAATTAATTCATCTCTTAGCATGCTTTTTGATGAAATAAATAGAATGAGCACTTTCACTGTTAAACATTTCCTTCAGTACTCAGTTTCTGTGACTCTTCCTTGTGCCTTTGCCAGTTCATCAGTGCTGCGAAATGTGGACACCAGAATTGAAAAATAAGTATTATTTCTATTGGTATCCTATACTGAGCTTAGCTACCTATCTCTGCTCTGCTTTTCTGCATTGGTCTTCTGGTTATACATGCAACAGCTGAATTAACTTCTTTGCAGGAGCTCTGGGATTCATGCTGAGTTACTTATCCAGTGTAGGCTTTACAGTATTTTGGAAGGCCTCTGCTTTCATTAACACTTCTAGAGTAATGAGGTTCTAAAGCTTGAATGACTGGGAGAAAACAAGTAAAGAACAGTCTGCTGGGTTGCTTAAGTTACAATTGGTGTAAACGAGCAAGTGCACAGCTCTGAGTTTACCAGTAACTATTTGCAATGAGATGCTGTGTACTGAAATGGCTCTGGTCCGTGTTGCGTGTAAAACTGGGAAGCTTAGATGGCCTACAGAAGGCCTTGACACAAATATCCATGGCTGTGAATTGTGGTCTATGCAAAATCTTATTCCATTGCAAAGGCTTTAAAGAAACCATGCTGAATAATCAGCCTGCTCAATCACCGACTAGAGAAGTTTCTTGACTTCAGGATCATGACCTAATTTGCATTATTTTTTGAAGTTCGATTAAGAGAAAAGGGAGCACATCTCTCACTACCACCAAGGAAAATATATAGCACTCCATAATGAAGTGGCCAAAGGATAATATAAATTGGAAAACCAGAAGATTACTCCCCAGGGACTGAATTTTTTTCTGTGGGTTATTGCAACAGGAAAAGCTAGTTTGTTTCTTTTAAATATCTATTAAACATCTGGAGAAGTCATGTGCCAGGTGTGACCTAAATGTAAACTAAAAAGTTGGGGGGAAGGTGTGGTCCCAAAGTTTGTATCACCAACTCCATTGTGCTAAATGGGAAAACAAAGGCCACTATTTTCACCTCTGGTCTGGAAATATAAGCCCACAAATCTGAGTAATATCCTTTTCACTGAGGTCTTCCACTTATCTATATGAGCTTCTAGTTTTTTCACTCTGTATTCTGGACTATCTCATGTAAAATAGAGCTAGGTAAAAAAGATAACCTACACAAAGATTTGATGTCAAGATGAGATCATTTGGGTAATTTCTATTTTGTCATGTTCTTCCATATGTAATCCAGGATGTGCAACTGGCCCTCTCCACAGAACTTTCACGCTAACTCCATTATATTAATTTGAATAGGAAATCCTCATAAGCATTGCAATTACCATTCAGCTGTACCTATATTTGAACAGAAGTAATAATTCTGTTACTGATTGTGTGATGAAATACACACAGGACCTTTTATTTTCACAGGGAGAGATCAGAGACACATAGAGAGCTAAGTTAAAGTAAAGCTAAAAATGAAGCTAAGTATATGGCCCTTCATCTAAAAGCTGCTTTATCCACATTCTCAATCCCCATTTTATTTCTGACAAAGCCTCTCTGAAATCCATGGCTTTGACAGAATTGAAGGAATCCAGGTTAGACTCAGTTTGAGTTATGTATTTAACCATTTTTTTTTCAAATGGTTGGTTCTTGATGTATTACCTTTTTGTAGAATGTATGTTGGAAAACAAAATGGTTTACAGCAATTTAAAGTGGAAGTTCATGAGATTTACAGACTGTATACACTGATTAGTATTTGAGCTTATTTAAAAGGGATTCCATGGGCTTTGCCAGGATCATATATTTTGAAAAATCCATATCAAAGTACTGTTATTAATACCTTGGATTTTTTTTTAAAAGTACATTACAATTTAGAGTTAAAAATAGAGTAAATTTCTCCTCTGGAACAGGCAAATTTATTACCGCAGTATCAGAATCAGGGTTGAAAAGGGTAAGGTATATCAAGTTAGTTTCAAGCATGTAATAGATAAAAAATACTTCCTCAATCTACTTTGTATAAATGGGTGATTTTTTTTTCCATATTATACAGATATGATTGACAAACATTCACATGTTTTGCTAAATCTGTAAAGTTATTTTGTCTGAAAAAAATATAAAAAAGAAAAATTCTTAAAATTAAGAATTTTTACTTTTAAAGTACTGTCTCACCCTGGTTTCCTGCAGTGGACATGGTCCTGACCCTCGCCCAAATGTTCATGTCCCATCTCAGCTTCATCCCATCCTCTTCCCCAGGGACATGTCTGGGGCAAGGGGCTGAGGCTGCCCTGGTACTCCCCATCTGTCCCCCTCCCGACTGGGACGCTGGGACAGGGCCCTGGCTGTCAGGGCTGTGCCCACCCCAGGGCTGGAGAACAAAGGTGGCAAGAAAATTAGAGAAGGAACAAGTTGCTTCTGACCAAACTCAGGCATAGAAAGGAAGGGTACCCGAGGTGGGAGCAGGGCAGTTTACCCAGGAGAAATAGAGACACTGTCCAAGCATTCAGAGGTGGGCTTAGTGAAACCAAAGCCCATCTGAAGCTGAATCTGGCAGGCAATGTGAAGGGCCACAAGAAGGGCTGTCACAAGTAAAACAGCAAGTCTTTACTGGTAAGGTTTGTGTTCAGCAGTTCCAAGTCCAAATACTGCCCATTGACAGGGCTGTCAATTGGCATAAACTGAGATACATGAAATTCCAAGAAATAAGGAATTATTTTTACTGTGAGGGTTGTCAAACACTGTAAGAAACCCAGGAAGAGTGGCTATGCTTTGAGATATTCAGAATCCAGCTTGAGATGGTCTTGGGCAACCTGTTCAGAGTTGACCTTACTCTGAGCAGGGGGCATGCAGTAGGTGATCTCTAGAGGTCCCTTCCCAGCTCAGTGACCCCCTGAATCAGAGAAGCTACTTATGCTCAGAACACCTGAAAACTAGGCCTTTTGTTTAGAAGCCTCTACTGGAATTTGTTTATTTCCTGAAGTCAGAGAAGAAAGGTAAGCCATTTAGACTCTGTACTAGGAATTAGCTTTCTTAATTATGTGACCAATGTTAGTCCAAGACAAAAAGCAAGTTATTGATTCAAAAATTTACTATTAGACACAAGAACAGAGACTGAATTTTAAAGCTGATATCAAGGTCTTAAAACTGAGTTAGAGCTGGTCTGGGTCATCTCTTCTGGAACTTCAGACATTCCTCATATGGCTTCCCATCAAAGCCCTTCACCATCTTTGTTGCCCTCCTTTGAAGGCTCTCTAAGAGTTTAATGTCTTTTCTACATCGTGGTGTTCAAAACCACGCACAGGACTTCAGGTGAGGCCACATCAGTGAAGAGTAGAGCAGGACAATCACCTCCCTCAACCAGGACCCAGGACACGGTTGGCATTCATTACAGCTACTAAATGGATGGTTTACCTCATCTCCTTTTACATTTCAGTAAACTGCAGCAATGGTCTGCTGGAGATAAAATCCCATTGGTTATAGAACATGAAAATGGACCCTGTTTAATTTAATAGAATGGCAGATCATGCTTTTTTTTTGGCCAAGGTTTGCCAGTAAAGCCATTATTCTGGCTGGGTACATGAATTAATTAAAATAATTGTAATAGACGGTTTTACAAGGAGGGATACTATTTTTTTTCCCTACAGAAAAAGATAGAAAAAGTACAGAAATGCTTCTTATAACATATCTTTAAACTGTACAATGGGTTATGAGAGAGGTAAAATAGAGTCTAATGCATCTTTCTAGCTTATGCTATAACAAAACTAGCCCTGGCTGGCAGACATTCAAATAGAAATATTTGAAGTTATTTCCAGATTGCTAGAATCCTGCTATTCCTTAAAATGATATGGTATATGTAGGCAATTTTTAGGCATGATGTTATAAAGAATACATTATTCCAAGCAGTTGAGAAAACTTGAACTAGAAGTTACAGTAAAATCTCTTGCAGAGATCCCACCCTGTTTGTGCAAAAGAAAAAACCTTACACAAAAAGCCAAATGTCTGACAGGTGTACATAAAACAGGGAAGTCTTAGGAAAACAATATTACCATTAAGGAAGTATTCCAAATGCCAACTTTTTTTGGTGCAGGTTCCTTAGCTTTTGATTTTTGATGAGTGATTCATGTGCAATGTTCTCCTTTAGGCCTGTATAACTCTCTATAACATACAAAATTATATCTATCTAGTCTAGAATTCAGATGGACATGGCAACAACAAAAGTTGTTATATTTTTCATAAGATGTTGTTGTTTTTCTCTTAGGAAAATTGCAGGTATTTTTCACCAACATGATGTAAAGTCTTGCTTAGATTTATGGTGTGCATATTGAAGTTATTTTTATTTGAAGAAATTTCTTGCTGTGGTTCCTGGAGTAACTGAAGTGCATGTTTTCATTGCAACACATACTATGCATTCCTTTCTTGGCGAGTTAACAGTGAATGACATTATCTGTGACTCTCCAAAACATGTTTATTCCAAAAGAGTGGGTTTTCATAAGTGAATAGTTAGTTTGTGCCATGCTCAAAGGACAAATGTTTCATCATGCTTGCATGGAACTACAGGAGTGTGTGAAATACTGCTTGGGTTCACAGGTCTTTATTAAAAGAGCGATCCTGTGTTGGAATATACAGATACAATGGCTGTGATTCAAATAATTCTCTTTATTCAGAAAATAATAATTATTTTTCAGAAGCAGTAGCAGTTGCCTTACAGAGTGCCTAAGACTCCAAGGGAAGATCTGTAAAGAGCCTACACTATAAGTAAGTGAAAGCCAATTGCTAGAGATAAATAGAGGAATCTACAGAAGCAGTAAGTCAGACCTATACAACAGCTTCAGCTTACTGGTACCTAAACCCTTGACAATTTTTTCTGGAAACTGACTGGCAAGATAGATTATTAAGAAAGAATTAAAATTGTATAATGAAATGTATTTTTTAGCTAGAAACTTCTTACAAACAGAAAAAAAACCATGGGAGAAAACATGAAGATTTTAGTGAATTAATAAGGGCAGTATTACTGGAATGGGAAAGAGTAAAAGACATTAATATAGGAATACTGTCTTTAGACAGTGTTATACTGTCTGAATTCCTATGCTGCTTTCAGTATAGAAATACTGTCATGCTATCTCATGCACTTGCTTTTTCTGTGTAAACTTTATCTGCAATGTAAGACTGGCCCTGGAGATGCAAGAATCTGAAAAATTTAAATATACCCTGCAAATGAAGACCTAGGGGGTGATGAGAGTTGTAGATACCTTACACAGGCAAAATGGTGGTCCAGTATGAATGAAGGAAACTGTGCTTGAGTGAACAGAGAATCAACCTGGGACTTCTGTTTGATCTAAAGAAGATAGACATATAGCAAAAAGACAGCTTTGTGAGGTGCTTGCTCAGAGATAGAAACTGAAAGAATGTTTGCTTAAGTGATTACCCAGGCTATAGGTGGTAGCTGAGTTAATGTTTGCAGAGGAGATTACCCCGAAATACAGTAGGTGTGGCAGGATGGCCATTTTCTAGTTTAACATTTTAATTTTGAAAAATGCTACCGTGTAAGAGGTGCAATGTTTTGTAGAGGAAATTATTCTTCAGTGTCAAGAATCTGACTGGTAAAGATTACAGGAATTT
This sequence comes from Promerops cafer, assembly GCA_013398275.1. Taxonomy (NCBI): domain Eukaryota; kingdom Metazoa; phylum Chordata; class Aves; order Passeriformes; family Nectariniidae; genus Promerops; species Promerops cafer. Next base: position 694,841 of record VZSE01008217.1, on the reverse strand, counting down.
TGACTTATGAAAACAGAATTTCAGTTGATTTACCAGGATTATATTTGGAGAATATCTGGCAAAAAATATACTTTTTTGCTATTCTACTTCTGGGTGGAAAAAAGATGAAGATCTCAGCAAAGCAGAAATCTTGGTTCTTATCTAGGCTAGACTCTGTGGACCCTGTGGTGACATGAAGCTGTTTCCTCTGTTGAAAATGTCAGTCCATACATGGAAAATATGGAAGAAGTGGTGGTTGTTGGACAAAGAAAATATTATTGCAGGTTCTACTGAGTGATTTCCACTGAACGGATTCTCTGCTGCGTGTCAGTGCTAGGAAGAGATGAGTGGATTGAAAACAAACTGATCTCTCTTGGACAAAATCAGTAAGACTCTGTGGGACCATACAGACAATGTTGATGCTTCAATCCCTATGAGTACTGCTTTCAGTTGCCCCTTAAAAAACTAAATATGGTCCCTTGGAATCATATTTAGGTGGGTGACTTCATGAAACCCATGCCAGCCTCTATTTAATCTCAGCCAGCCAAGGCAGTAACAGTGTTGGGATATAAAGTGGGCAGAATTCTTTCATGCTGGGTTCTACCTGTTCTTTGCTAACCAGGGTATGTGTAGGAGCTTTTCTTGAGTCCATGCAGGTTTCTGGTAGCTCTGCTGAACTTCAGAGCAGAGCTGGAACTGGGTATCACCACTTTCCCCCTGTTAATTTCCCTGCCCAGAAGGAGAAATGGAATAAACACAGTTGATATGCAGACATACCACAGCTTCCTAAAATATACCATTTTCTTGCATTGGTGGCTTTTTCCATTCTATTTGAGTATTATTTCATTTTAGCTAATTCTTGGTGTTTTCATCATTATATAAAGTTGTACAGCAGATGTGATAGGAAAAGACAAATCATATGCTGAGTAAATACTGGAGGAATGTTATATGCTCTCTGTTTTGTGCTCACTAGAAGCATGCAAATTTGTCCTAACTCAGCTCTTGCTAGCAAACTTCCATACTGAAAATCATAATCATATGAGCTGCTCATGGTACAATCATGAGAAAACTGTTTGTGTGTGAACCAGCTGAGTGTGCTCACAGGGGGAAGAATTCAGCCCAGCAATGCTATGCATTTAATAGCTTTATCCATTCAACTTTATAGCTTGCCATTGGGTGCAGATGTTTTATGACTTGTAACAGTTTAATGTGTCCTGGTGGATTACCCTCCAAGTTTCTCTTCATCAAAGCACTTGCTCCAGGTAAGTGGAATGTCAGATTTAAATGAAGTGCGATGCGAGAATGGGGATTGTCAGATTTTAAATGAAGCACACAGTGGTGCTAACTAAAGTTTTAAGCATGGTATGACATTTCCATGGCCTGTCTTACAGGCTCTCTGCACCTCTTTTTCTTTCAGTGTGCAAATTATTGTAGAGAAAGAGGTAAAACAGTCATATACTGCATTCTAGTGCAGCAAACTGCCAAGTTAAAAATGATCTGAAAGGAGATAATGTTTCTCGTGAATTCAAAGTCAGACAGAAGGTGTAACAGACAGGGCAGCACCATTTCGTTCCCCAAAGATAACCAGGCCCTGATGGGCACACTATTCTTTACAGTGAATGGTGAGCCTTTGCCTCACTCCTCCTTTGCTCCTCCTCCTGTTACCCATGTCCCTTGGGGCCATGATGCCTTGCCCTTCTTCCCCTGTCTTTCCAGACATTTCTTCCATCTTGATCTTCCAAACAGGCATCCTCTTCCTTCCCATCTGACCCCACCCCCTTCATTGCTTGTGAAAAAACTGTAGCCTCTGGAATGCTTTTGTTGCTACACAGAACTGAGTGGACAGGGGATCCATGCTGGTAGTCCCTAGGGTCTTTGAGTGCCTTCTTTTTCTCCTTTTTGCAGAAATTTACTGAAGCAATAAATCTAGTGCAATGATGGAGAAAAACTAAGGCAGGGGAACTCTCAAGACAGGGAGAGGAAAAAAGAACAGTAACTGCAATAGGGGTTTTGCTACTTTTGCCTGCCTCCTGTCTTACTGTCATGTTTTTCTATAAAGCTTATGTACTATGAGAGGGGAAGGGAGAACAAAAATCCTTTCTGACAGAGGATGAATTGCCACGAAGGTCCCACATGGCAGTGAAGTCCAAATTTCTCAACATATGGAGAGCCAGCATAAAGTAGGTTATCTGACACCTAAGGAGTCACAAAGGTGGCACCATAAATGGTATCTTTTCCTGAGGCAGAGAATGAGGTAAAGACAATCACAGTGCCAAAAAGACAATGCATGTCATGCTGAAACAGATAGAGTACAAACCTCCAAGACCTCAGAGTGTGTCAGAGAAGAGATCTTAAGGTCTTTCTGACAGGTTTTGCATGTTTGACTATTATTAGCAGAACAAAAGATTGCACATGGTTATTACTGAGGTGCCAACCTCCCCTGGTTCACTCTTTTTGTTTGTTGTTCTAAGAGGAGTGCAAAAGAGCCATTTATTTTCTGTCTTTGCACATTTCAGCTGTGATGGCTAGGGGAAAAAAGTTTTCAGATTAAAAGTCAAGATAAAGAGCCAGAATACACTCACTCATCTGAAAGGAAACAAATTACTTTTATTTTCAAAAAATGAGGGAGCTTTGGAAGTCCTCAAAGTGTTATTCTATAAATATCACTGAGAAAATAATTTGCATGGATAATATACTTTGGTTTTCATTAACAGAATACCTGAGAGCAATATTTTTCATCCTTTTGGCAATAACTGTTTGTATTTTGTAGATGGTGAGACAATCTTAGGATCTCAACTAACATTATTGTTCTGCTGTGCTAAGTACCTTTTGTAATTTATGGGTCTGCTGGCCTGAAACAACTCAAACTATATTTTAATATAATAATATTATAATAATAATATAATAATTTATTAATATATAGTAATATTTTGAGGTCTGTGAATTGTGTTGTGTTTCATTTGGGTCTGTCAACTGTACTTCCTCATATATGTGGTTTTGTTTCTATTTTCTAGGTTAGATGGAGAGAACTCACAACAATGTTATTCCATAACTGCAGCAGGCAGCAAAATTAAGATCTGAGGGAATTTCAATGTATAACCTCCAATTCTGCTTCCCATGGGTATTTCTTGCAGGTTACATTGAAACTGAAGAAAGAAGGACAGGGTGAATGTGACTTTATGTAAATCTGTTGAGAATGTGGCATAAGTATTCACAAAAAGGCTTTTTATGCATTAGTTATTCCTCCATAGTTAAATATATGACACTCATCAGCTATGGCAGGTAAATGTGCACCTGCAGAAAGAAATCTGGTGAGAATATGATAAAGGTCTTGCTTGGCTGAAGCACAAATTACCAGTAGAACTGGGTGCAGAAGTTAATGTTGTGGTGATGATGATAGTGATGATGGTGATGATGATGATGATTCACTTGGGGAAACTGTGAGGGGTTTGTAATATCACTTGTATCAATTTGTAGTTATTGTATAAATGCAAATATTTAGATGGAGTGTTCACAGTAGTTTGCCACAATAGGAAAAAGCAGTGGTAGAGGAAGGGGTTTTTTTCCATCTCATTTATAAATGTAACCGTTGTCCAAGACACTCTGTACACTCCATGGAGAGATACAGACACTTTGAGGAAGTGATTCATCTCAGTTTTAGACATCTAAAATAAGGCAGATGGAACAGTCTATCTCTCTCCACAGACGAACTTTTAGTCTGAATTGCATTCTAACAGGGAGGCCCACTGGTTAAAGAATATGACCACCTGCAGGCAAACACAGTTCATGTCTCAGCACCCTGCCACCAGTGTGGTCAAATACTAAGTGATAGTGTCTGTCTATATAACAAATTCTTTTTCAGCTGCAGCAGAAATATCTGATGAATCAGTCACAATTGTGCTTAAATGTGCAGTCAAATTTACACAATGCAGAACAGAGTATTCCAGTCTATCAGGAATTAACCCCCAACATGCAGAAAAGTTTCAGTTTACATTTGTGAAGTTTGTATTAAGGAAGAACGGCTCTGGTGTGGCAGTAAATTCGGATTTTTTTCTGCTGAATAATTGAGTTGGATTTGGATTTGATTTTGCAAAGATGCAGAGAATTTTCTGGGTGCACGTTTCCCTGACTACTTGGAAGAGAAGGACACGGTGCCTCATGAGATCAAGTCGTCGCACCATGCAGAATGCCTGTATCTGAATTGCTGTGCTCCTTAGATGTGTAACATTTGGAAATGCCCTGCAAAACTATCACTTACCCTCCACTACTGCTCCCAGATGCCAGACAGAACGAGTCAGGTGTCTAAGCCTGGCTGACTGGCCAAGCTCTATCTATAATTGATGGAGACAAGCACTTCAGAGGGGAGATTCAGCCGGTCTATGGAGACTGTGAACCACATTGCCCATCTCTTGGCTCTGATTATTTCTTGGCACCCCTGATGCCCTTTATGGGACCTTTCAGTTGCACTGATACTGCTCTTTGTGTCTGTGGCATTCAAGTAGCTTAAATTGTTTGGGTTAAAAAAGCCCAAAACAAAAACTAAAAACCAAGCACTCCTCCCCATACTACCAGTTAAAAGGAAATCTATTCCCTGCCTGTACCTTACTGTGTGTTGGTCTAGAATTTTATGAAAATCAAGTATTTTTAAAACAGCAATGGCAATCTATCCAGGGAACTAATTTAAATTAAAAATGTGCCTTTGTTGTGTCTTATGTGCTTTTGTCCAGGCATTAAAGAATTAAATAAAAGGATGTGTGTTAAACAAAATTGGCTGCTTTGTAGTTCTTCTTCTTAACCTCCAGTTCTTTCCCTGCCTGGTTCAGTCCTTCTCAGTCCGGCAGATCCTGGGGGAGGGAGTATGTACTAAATTCCTTTCACCCTCGGTAAACATACTTTGCACAATCTAAACCAGGGTAGTGTTACACTGCTTTGCTGCACCTTTTGAGAGCCCTGAAAGGGAAAAAAAAAGAAAAAAAGAAAAGAAAAAAAAAAAGGATAGCTGACATCTGCATTTTACTGGAGTAGCTACAAGCACTATCTGTTATGGAAGACAGGGAGAGGGACAATGCTCAGGATTTTGTACTGAAAGGAGCTAGCCTGGATTTTTGGGCCTTCTGTCTCCCTTCCTTCCTTGCCTGAAGGGCACAAAGACTGCCCTGCTTCTCACTGGAGGGGAGTGGATGTTCCATGACAGGCAGGCTGTAGGAGGGACTTTTTACTACGGACGAGACAACCTTTATTTCACATTCTAAATGCAATCTTCTTACAAAAAAATTAAACCTTTTTCATTTTAATAATATATGTTATAATATAATTTAAAAAAATTATGTTATAAAATAATTTTTGTTGCTGGTCTTATTTTCACAGCCTTTCCTTTCTCTCTGAAGTAAATTCTGCTCCATACAGTTTCTTAGGATCTGCAATAGCATTAGTAATTACAATGAAATACTTCATGTTTAAATAAATAAACAAACAAATAAATGAATAAATAATACTATATTTACAGTTAGGGTCATGGATGCTGCTTGTGGACATCTGAGTCCCTGTAATTGTAATTTCTGTTTTACACCTGCTTTAGAGAGAATGGGATTTCCCCAACTAACGTTAAATGCTTTTTGAGATGGTCTTTGGTTACTAACACAGGGAACTTGGTTATTTCCTTTGTGCCCAGGATGTGTGAGAGCAGAGTCTCCTGTTTAGTTATTTTGGTCCCCCAAATGCATTCATTATTAAAATTACCTAGCACAGTCTCCTCTCATACCCCTTTGGCAAGCAGCTTGCTGCGAGGGCTTGATACTTGGAACTCAAGCTGTGGTAACCAGCCACAGAATTGACTCCGTGTCTATTCCTTCAGTGGCTGAACATAGCTGACATACAGGAGAGGGCTTTGAGAATCCACTGAGGATTTGCTTTTCCCTGAGAGAGATAGCATATAAACAGGATTAGAGTATTTACACAGTCTTGAAATCTGGGTCGGCTGGGTCTCGCTCAAGGCATCCTTTTTATTTAGCAGAAAGATTTGATTGACTGAGTGCAGTGTCAACATTTAGCTTTCTATCCTCACTTCACACAAGCTAATCATCTGAATACAGGTGGCTCCAAATGCAAAAGGTGTGGTCAGGTTTTTCACTTGGTTTGTGAATTGGCTCAGCCCAATTGTGGTGGATGGTTTGGGAAGCACCATCCATACCCTCTATCAAACGGTATCTCAGCTCTGCTAAAGTTCAAGCCTTAGTTTTGCTATTGATCTTGTCTTAATTTAGATGGGAATTGAATTCAGCAGTAGATTTACCTGTGTGAAGGGTCTTTGTTAGGGCTTATCTTGCCTGAGCAGTCACAGGGTAGTGTTGAACTTCAGGGTGAGCACAGTGCCTGCAGCTGAATTTGTGTGTGCAAAACCACACTTTGGGCCTAAAGCTGCTCAAATGGCTTCCACTGGTGGCAGCTCTTCCTCCCACCCTGTCCCCAGCGTCCTGCTTGCTTTCCTTCGCCGCTGTTAGCAGATACTCTTTGCGCTGGTGTAGCTGCACTCAGCCAGGCCTCCCAAATCATCTACTTAAAAAAAACCCCTTGCCTTCTTCCCAGGAAAACAAAACAAAACAACCTTTCAATGAAGATCTTTTCTTGGATGCAGCTTGTGGTACAAAACAAATAAGGTGGCACAAAAACGAAGGGTTGTAGATGTTTATGGAAGGAAGCATGTTGTGTAGCATGACAGTATCTCACACAGCATCAACAAATCTGAAAATGTAGCATAAGACCATGATCTGATGATAAAAAATAAGTAGTGGCAGTTCTGACCTCAGTCTCCCTTTTCTCTATTGTTTCATTATTAGGTTTTTGGTTTGCGTGTTTTGGCATTAAGAAAAGGTTGTTGTTTTTTTTTGTTTTTTGTTTTTTTTTTTTTTTTCAATTGAATCAGTTTCCTGATTTGGTGGAACCCTGCAAATGGTTAAATGGTTATGGTGATGGAAACAGGAACAAGCAGCTGGGAGCAGGGAGGAGGGACAGCTTAAGCTGACATTTGGTGTCATTGACCACAGACACAGCATTTCCCTGGATAAACAGTAGCACAGTGTCTTCTCATCTAGTGACATTTCACAGGTTATCTTAATTCCAGTTAGATACACTTGTCTCTATATTTATTTTCTTCTCTATTGAAGCTGTGCTATGAGCAAGTTAAAAAAAAAGATATCAGACTCAATTGTTTTATGGTATTACCATCAGCTCTAGGAGAACAGTCTTTTTTTAGCTTTTCTGGGCAATTTCTTTGAGCTAATACCCAGAAAACTAGAACTGCAAGGAAGCAAGCAAGACACTTAGCTTTGAATGACCTGGGTGGACTGCTCACTTGGGAACAAGAATGAAAAAAATAAACCAGAGTTTATCACAAAAGATCTTTGCCTTACTGCAGTAGTAAAAGTGATACAGAAAAACATATTGATTCTCTGGATGACTGATAAAGCTACAGCACTGAAAGGATTCTTTGCAGTAAATCCGAGTTTAATTTTTCCATTCCAATGCCTTGAATAATGCAGCCTTCATCTGCTGGTCACCTGCCTACAGTGCTGTTTAAGATGATGATAGCAGTGTTTATCCAGCATAGGATCCTGAATTGTCCTGCACTATCACAATTCCCAGGAGCTTCCTTGTGTGAAGAGTGTTGCATCACATCTAGAGTGATTATCTGAGACCTTGCCCATTGCAACAACAATGGAAAGGCTCTTCATTGTTTCTTTTTTTGGCTGTTATTCTCAGCCTGGCGAAACTACTGCTGAATTTTCATTAAACCAGCGCACTTGCATGTGCACATGACACATACACATGCACTTCAGGCTGCCTGGCAATCTGAACTCATTGTATATTCATCATGTGCTCCTTGTGGCAGAGTCTTCCTAACCAAGACAGGTCCGAAATACATGACACCGGGAGATTTCTCTTGTGCGTGTGTGTGTGTAAGGATACGTGCGCACATGCAGAAGGAGAAACGCTCGGTGCTCTACAGAGCTCTGTCCGTGTATCTCTGCCTGAATGGTATCACATCCCACGGCCGTGCCTCCCCCCCTCTGCTGGACGGGATAATAACGTGGTGGAAACCTTGTGTCTGTGGGGGGAAGGGCTTAAAAGCATCATACTGAGGCTGGGCATTCTGCCAGGGGGAAGGGACAAAAGTGAAGTGCGCCTGGAGGTTTTCTTTTTTTAGACAGTGATTACTGAAGGGGAAAGAAGGCCAGTCATCACAGGACTACAAAAAAGACAAAAAAAGTATTTACTGTGGGCTATTGGCAAATACTTAACTCTCACTTTAAGCAAGAATTCCTCACCATAGAAAAAAACCCCACAAAATGATTGTGCTTTAACAACAGAGTCCAGGCTCAGCAGCTGTTTCAAAATTAGTGATTAAAATGAATGATATCTCTGTGATATCCCTTTTTCATTCCCAAACATACACAGATGTATTCATACTCATAAAATGTGTGTCCTTAAGGTCCTAGGGACTTGAAGAAAAGGAAGGTGCAGAGGGGATGTCTTTGAAAATGAGTGACTTATTTTTACTTAAAAACTGAAAATTCAGTGTATGCAAGTCCCTTTGAAGAGATAAAATAACAGAGTTATAGAAATAGCAGGTCAGTAAGTCTCATTTGCCCTGAGCTCTCTACAGAGTCATTCAGCTTCTTGTTACAGGGAAATGCAGAATATTTATACAACTCAGAACCTCTGGCATCAGCAACAAAAGCCTCATGTCTTGTTGGCAAGGCAGAATTGACAAAAAGCTCTTATATCTGGTGTTTTGATTTATTTTTTAGGAGCAAGGAGTGGGCATAAAGTCTCCCCCAGCCATGTAAACCCCGTCATTGTATTAGCACTTGCGGACAAGAATATCTACAAGATTTCGCTGTCTTTTCTGCACCTAAAGAAAATCATAATTATAAGCTTTGAATTCACATTCCTTGTTAGATGACAGCATGTTTAGGAAGCTTATGTCCCTGTTAAGCTTCTGACTTTTGAAATTAAATTAGACATGGCAGAGGGAGGGCTTGGGGGATGAGGGAATATTTTTTGGCAAGTGAATGCAAAACTGAAAAGCCAGATTTGCCAAGCATTTTTCCAGGGATGTGTGCATGATTTGCATGTCCCCACTCAGTCTCATAACACATCCTCAGTGTGAAACTGATGGGGCGTGGTTAGGGAAATGGCAGTGGTGGCTGAGAAATTAAGGGCGACATGAAAAATATTTGTGTTTTTTGATGCAAACGAATGGATCCTGGTGAATCAGTGGATTTGTTCCCTCTCTCCCCAAGGAAAGTCTTCTTTTTCTTTTTTAGTAAATGCTTAAAAGTGAAACTGTGATCATTGCATTAGCACTGGTTGGTGAACCTCAGAAGGAGGTATCAAAATCTTTTGTAGCTAATCCAAAACCACAACAATGCATTTTCTTTTAGAAATCAGAGTAAAAATCTTTGAAGATCAAATTCCCTTGTGAGATTTCCACTTTTATATGTGCAGAAAATATCATGAGACTGTTCTTGCATATCACATCATTGCAGTAATTCTCACTGCAGGAATTATAGTTATGTGTGAATATTAAAGTAAATAAATAGCCAAGATAAAAAGTTTTGAGTTCATTTCAGGTTATAGGCAATGACTTTCTATTGCTGATGCACTTTCTAAACTGCTTCCTTTGTCCTTAGGCTTTAATTTAGCAAACCACTTTAAAGCATACTCAAATATAAGCATCTGGGTTTTCCCATCAAAGTCACTACTCTATTCACATATTTAAAGCCAAGCAGGTGTTAGAGAATTTTTTCTAGGTAGATGATGCAGAGAAAGATTTTCACAAAAGAGTCGGAGCTGTTTACAGAGGAAGCAGGAGATTCTGCCCCAGTCTCCTTCCATTTACTGAACATTAGAAAGTCCTACTTACTGCTCTGCCCAAAACCTCAGTGTGCTCAGTGAGGAAGCAGCATCAGTTTCTAGCAAGACTGTGGTGATTTTGTGAAGATTTACCCCTAATTACTGTGCTGTCCTTACACGGCAGCCACCTGCAGGATGGTTGGTAGTATCAGGACAGCAGGGATTAAAGCCAACACTTTGGAAACAAGTCAGTGCCATCAGTGAAGCTCAAAAGCCTCATAAATTATTAGATTTTATTGAACTATTTTTTATACTATGGAAATGTGCAGTAGTTGAAATTTTGACTTTTGAAGGAGAAGTAGCACCCTGTTGAAAAGCAGTGTTCTTTGGTGGTGTTGAGCTTTATTCAGATATCCTGTAAAACTTTTGGCATGGAAAGGGGCATACGTAGAATCATGCATTGTTTTCTGGAAACCTCATAAAATCAGTGAAAATGCAGATAAATCAAAGGTGGAACATCATAAAAAGGCAAGAAGAATTGGTTTATGACAAAAGATTAAAATAATCAAATTTATCTAGCTTGTCCAATTAAATATCAAATCATGATGAATAAACACTAAGACTGTGAACAGCAAGGACACATTATTCAGGGGTTTTTAGAGACTTATCACTGGAAAGATCAGGATGAAAGTAAGCAGTAGACGATAGAGTAGAAATGATCTATAATGATATAGAAGAACAGGCTCACAAAACTAAAAGTAAGTCAATAATTAGAAGTGTATTGGACAAAATATTGGCAAACTATCAAATCTCTGTCTTAATATCTCATTCATCACTATGATGATACTCCTTTTAGAGAACACAATTTCACTTACACAGAAATGTGATAGTGGTCCATCTTTTTCTTATTTCACTAACTCTAATTTCTATTTCCTTTTCTGCCTCTACTGTCCATTTTGTGCTGAAAAATGTGCACTGCTTTGATGCCTAAGATTGAGATCATAATCAGTGGTGTCTCAGTTGTTACTTTTTTCTCCCTTCCCAAAGAGATTTCTGAGGGCCCTATGGTACAATATTTTTGTCAGTATTATTTTGCTTCACCCTGTCTGGTGCACCTAATAGGAATGCTCAGGAATGTCAGGATGATTGGTCAGACTCCTTCTCCCTAGCCCCAGAACTGGGGCCATGCTGCTTTTCTGTAGTTTCACAAGACTTCTCCAGCACCCACTTTTCACAGTCAAGAAGTCCATGCAGTTGATTTTGTTGTTCTGGTCACTGCTGAAACCACATCAGACTTCCTCACTGAGTTGGTTAAAAAAATACCCAATTTGAAGTGAAAGCAGAAGCCATCAGTGTATGCATCAAGTTTAAATTTCTCCTGCACTGGCACACTCTACTTCTGTTGGACTAGATCCTCCATCATGCTTCCCAGTTGCTAAATTTTATTACTCCCTTTTCAGTTTCTAACCAATTTTTTTTTTTTTTTTAATTCCCTAAGAAGAAGAAATTTCACTATGAAATGCAAAATAATTGCATTTACCTTCATGCCCATTTCAGCGTGCTCTCACAGGCACCTATTTCCTAGTGCAGCACTTCCATTTCACTAGATAAAAGGACCTTGCAGAAGCATCTGTTCACTTGCCCCAACTGTCTTAAATGCTACGGTGGAGGCGTCCAAAGCAGCAGGACTTCAGGCAGGGCAGCCAAACTTCAGTGATGATCCTGGCAGCCACAGGCAAATACTGAATCAACTCCATGTGCAGGGAGAAAGGGTTGAACGTGCTGGTGAGGTGCTTTAGCTGTGTGCATATTTAAGTTTGTGTTTACAGAGGAGTTGCAGAAAGAAAATAAGTGGCTGTCCTTGTGAGTGGCAAGGGTAAGTGGGACTACTGTTGGAAGAGCACTTGTGGCTCATCCTGCAACTGTGGCAATGGCATTTCTGCAACATGCCTGTGCTTCTACCACATGGAGCCATTACATGGTGTACAAGCTTGACTGGAGTACCCCTCTTTTGCCCCAGGCTCCTTAAACTCAATAGATTTAAGCAATTTGGTGTTCTTAGCACATTTGGCAAATGCAAGCCTCTTTCCTGCTCTCAGGTGCATCAAACCTCATGTCTTCTTTCCCCATCCTTCCTTGAGGGGTGTATTTGGCAGAGCCTGTGGTAAAAGCAAGCTGCATTGAGCCCTGTAGGACCCAACTGAACAGAGAAGTCTGATGGCACTGAGGTCAGCGCAAAATCATGGATTTATTCAGGGCTTATGTCCGTGTAAGAATGATAAAACAAGTTTCACAGTAATTCCCATGGTACTCTCAACATGAATCTGGCCCTCGTAACACTACTTACATCTGTGAAATATGGCAAGGCTCTAACACTGGCATGGTAGCTGGTACCTGCCATCACCAACTGGTGCAAATTCAGTAAGAGCAGGGTGGGAGGCAAATTTTCAAACAAGAATGTGAAGCATGTTCTGGCCATTGTTAATATAAAAATAAAATTTCTTTATGCCTCTCTTTTTATGATGTCTTAAGAATGAGGATTAGTTTACTACTGAGAAACTCTTATTCTGAAATTATGGAATATAACAGAGAAACCCCAAATCTGCCTTTGTTATTCCAGAAAAATACCTCTACTGTTTTCCGAGTACATATGGCAAGCAAATGCATACAGCTATTTTTGCTGGTATCTGAAGTTCGGAAATCACAGGCTTTAGGGAGGAAAAGTTTTTTTCATTACATAGAGTATAGCTAGCCAGTAACTATCTGCAGCTCACTGTACTTTATCTGAAGCCAGCAACAGATCTCTTACACTGAAAAGCTGTTGCTGGTTTAGTTATTGGTTGTAGCACATTTGAAACAAATGGTTTAACTGCAATTTATCCAAGTCTATAATTATTCAAATTGCTCAAGGGGCTCTGTAGGTTCCATCCCAGCAGGAATTCTTCTTCTTACTTTTCTTTAAATAACATAGAATGTGTTAAACTAAATACTCATTGTTTTTCATTTCAGAACAATCTCATGCACTGGTTCAGCTGTCCCCATTAGTCTTTCCATGCCATACTATTGCAGCAGCCTCTACTAGAGGGTTTTTTTGAAGTTTATATATCTCCCTTTTTTTTTCCCTTTCCATTTTTTCTTTCTGCCTCCCCCTTTTTTTCCCTTCTCCCCACCTTTCCACCACCCCTTCCCAACAATTGGCCTACAGGAACCCACTCAAAGCTGTAAACTAATAAACTTCTGTGAATTTGGGGATTTGATTGCATTTCTGTAAGTGTTAGTGGTTTAGTATTTATAATTTTCCTGAGATCTTTTTCTTGGCATTTGGAAAATAAATAAAAAGAGAGTTGTTAAAAAAATATTGAAAAACTGAGGATCCTTTGGATCTCATAATAACGACTTATTTTCCTATCTTTCTTAATCAGAGTATCATTAATCCTTTAGATGCAGAGTAACAAAATGTGACATGCAATAAGGGGTGGTTACTAAGTAGCTGCAAAGCAAATACTGACTAGTCCACAATTTGTGGCAGATGAAATGCATCCTGGTCTCCTTGATGTGGGGATTGCATTTTTGACTTGTGTATTTAATTAGTGGCCATCTATATTATCATACTTTGTAAACTACCAGAAATAAAAGCTTGTGCTATGATTCATGGGTAGGACTGGGGGCATTGGTTAGTAACGTGTGGCATTGTTTGGCCCTCTGCCTTCAGTGCTTCATCAGGCATCTAATCAGGAATGGTACCATCACAGTTACCATTTTTCCATTTGCACCCACATCTGCTTATTGTAGCCTCTTTCAGTCACACTGTGAGTGGGAGATATCAGGGCTAGGATCAGGATTACACAGTATTAGATCTGAAGCTTTTTTGGAAAGTCACACTGTACAAAGTGTTTGTTACAGGCTTACCTGTAAGAATATTGCCTGTAAAACCCATTCTGCACTGCAAGTGAATGTAGAAAAAATGATCAGTTCAGTTTTGTTTTGTGCCTCAGGTATCATCTAACTCATCAAATCAGAAGAAAAAGGAAGTTTGACCTTTCTGGCCACTTGCAATGAGGACATAACAGCTGCCATATGAATCTAGCCTGAGGTCTCCACGTACTATTATATGTTTTTTGACAAAGACCCATAGGTAGAGGCATGCTGACAGGTTTACATGAGGGAAAACACATTCCTGGAGTGATTAGAGGCATAGCTACTGGGCTGATACTGGAGCATTCTTTCTGGGGCCCTCTTCATCCAGCTTTCACAAGGTGGTGTGAAATGAGTCCCTTCAGTTCCTCAGGCTCGTTTATAAACAAATCCAGGAAAATTATTTTGCCAAATGTTCTTGGAAAAGAAGGTATCAGGAATGGAAAAGTTAGAATTGCTTGTCCTTTCATTTTTTTTTTTTTCTTTTTATTTCTGTCTGAAATAATATTGCTCTCAAAGCTGGGATTCAGTCATCACTGAAGCCTGATGTAGTCTGGTGGCTTAACTAACACTTGACACTTGATGTTTGCAGTGGACTGGGATAGACTCTGTCAGTCACCATGTCCCTTCCAAGGGGTGCTGAACTGAGCAGCTTCCACCTTAGAGGAAAAGGCTTCCTAACAGAATCAGCTGTGATCAATGAAGTGTAGCCTTTAGCTGTGTCTACACCATGCAGTGTTCCTGGAACAGTCAGGTTACTAAGGAGGGTAAAAATGCATTTGGGGGTATACAGCAAAACTTAAATCAAAATCATTTCCTGCACACAGGTAGATGCAATTCATTTTTCCCTAGTTTCTGAATAATTATGACTAAGTGTTCAAAGATCTGTTGCTTTGGCTTCTCATACAGTTTCAGAAATTATTTTATGGCCTTATTTTCAAACTCAGGCTTGTGCATCCTCCAAGTTACTCTTCCCAAGGGAAATGAAGTAAACTTACTGAAATAAATGAATTAAAACATCCATGGCCTTTGTGTAAGCCTAAAAACTGGCTAAAGTTTAAAACAAAAAAGTTCCATAGACGGGTTCTCAGATAAAAAAAGCTGATGTAACTTAGCTGAGAGTGGGATCAGAAAAATTCCCGTTATCCATTTTAATTACATAGAAAGATGTGAGGACTGATTTCAATTAAGTTTCATATACAGTGAGCTGTGTTCAATACAATTGCTTCCATTTACACTGCTACAAGCAAAAGGAAGGCTGGGACCATTTTTACTACTCTGGATATTTTAAATAGTTTAGTAAAACTAACACATCTAAATCTCTTATTATCACTTCACTATGGTAGTGTTTTATAAGCAGGAATTCTATCAGCAATGTCCCTGCTGGAAAGACTGTCCCCATTTCACAGCCAGGGAGCTGAGGCATGTAGGTCAACAACCTAAGCCAAAGCCCAACTTTCAGCACTCTTATGAAAGACACTTGGCTTATTTAATTATGAACTGAAGGTAAGTTTGCTTACATCTAAGCCAGAATATAATTCTGTAATTTGTTTGTAAGGCAGCTGTGCCCAAGCATAGCACTTAAGGATAAGGCAGAAAAGCTTTAGCCATAAATTTCAGTTTTGCAGAACTTTTTGTTGCACCCCTGTGACTCTTCCAGCCTATTCACAGTTTGGGGCACTGAAACCAGTAGCATCATGGAGGTCAATTTCTAAAAACACCAGTAGGGCTAGCACAGAGCTGGTTTTGGGGCTGTGCCATCTGGAGAGAGATGTTGGTGGCTCCCACCTTCTGGCTCATTCTGAGAGCAGCAGGAGCTTCTGCCTTGTACAGATGCAATTTAATGATGATAGAAAATGGTAGCATATTGTTTCTGTAAGAGGCAGTCTCTCATGGATCCCACAGCGTTCTTACCAGCATGTTTAACCTCTAATCTGGGAAAGAAAAATACCATCTGGTACACACCATCCTTGAAAGTTTGCTGTCCCCTGCCTTGATGTGTACCTGGAGAGCTCATCTAAGTGCTGCACTGAGTTATCTGTGCTGCATAAACCTGTCAAGAACCCTGAAGAAGTGAAGCAACATTAGTGTGATGTGCTGAGTCAATACAGCTGACTTTGCAGCAGGGCTTAATGACGTGGTGCAGAATGCCATGTTTGCCTGGCTAGGCTGCTTCCAGTAAGGAAGCTGGCTTATGTAGTGCTCTCTTAGGTATCTGGCCAGAACTGCACCAGGCCATGTTGGCAGATCCATAAGCTTTTAATGTTTAATGAAGAATATTTTGCTTCTTGATTTTATTTATCTCATCAGGGAAATGCCACACTTTCTGCTCTTGTTTGCCTATTTATGCAGTGTTAATCCTTTCTTCACTATTGAGGTGAGAAGGATTCTGGCACGAATGAGAATTTGCTGTTAAGCCCTGTCAACCCTGGCTCAGTGCAGCCTGTGCCTTACCTCTGCATTGTCTCTGTAGCAGAGAGCACAGAAGGGGCTGTGTGTACACTCTCAACCAAAATCTTCTGTCAACTGGCCTATGGATTTGAATCACCACAGTCTCAGTACATGTCCTTGGGTAAACTGGACTATGCTGCCAGAAACTGAGATGCTCTGTCTCTGGTCCAGGTGGGTTCTCCCTTCCTTAGGCAACCTGCTAACTTGAGCTCAGGGATCATCAGAATGATGCCAAACGTGATGTGGAAAATTGGCTGAGCACACTGCAGCCCCAGGCTCATGGGTGCCCACCCACCTCTGGGGAAGCTGGGATGACAGGCATGGCCCACCACATCCAGTTTTCTCCTTAGAGGTGGTCAAAAAATTGCCAATGCTGACTGTATTTCTGGTCATGAGGGAAGGATGTTGGAACAGTTTTCAGTGAGTAAATACCATGCCTTGGATTGACCTTGCTGGTGAAGACAGCACTGCTGTGTGAACATACAGGTTGTTCCGTTACCCCTGTGAAAGAAATGAGGTGACACTTACAGGTGTGACCTCATGAATTCCTGCTGAGCATATGACTCAGAACCCCAGCCCAGCAGTGGCATATGTCCCTTGCAAAGAAGTAATTCTTTCTCATTCCAGTTCTGCAGTTCTTTAGTAATTAAGTGTCCTCTCACAAGCAAAATGAAAGTGTGAGATAGAAGTTTTAAGAAGGAGGCTGGATTACAGGCTTTTGTGTGCATAGGAGCAGACCTAACTGGCTGCTGCTGTGGTCTATTTGGAAATCTCAGTCCTATTACTGCTTTCATTCCTTCAGCAGGTTGAAAATAGAGCTGTTTTGACTTAAAAAGATTCCTCATGTACATGCTAAAATGTGCTTATTACATTTTTTAAAAGTGTCTGTAACGTTCCATGGAAATAATTGGTCCTGATGTTTAATTAGGTAGTGTTTGAAAAGCACTTTGAAAATGAAAAATGAAGTAGAACTGCTAAATATTCTTGCCTAAGGTTGATTAATTATGGACAGTAAATCTTACATTAGCCCATGTGATAAATGTGAGCGAGTAGACTGCATAATCTATTAAAGAAACCCAGGCATATACATTTTTCCTTCTGCATATGGACCTGGGGATGATTACCTGGAGGTTGGAGAATTGTATCTCCTTTATAGCTTCTCATCCCCTTTTTCATTCAATACTGTTGAAGACTTTAGCAGAGAATTCGGGATCTGGCTTTTCAGAGCTAGCAGAGGAGCAATCCAGGGCATGGGAACTCGCTGGGCTCCTTCAGAAGCTTCCACTTTCAGCTTCACAGGAAGTTGTTAGACAGTGAGGCTCCATCTCTATTAGTAAATCAAACATGTCCATCTCTTTGCTACTGAAGTCACCTGGCACTGGTTTGCCCTCATCCACACAATTAAACACTTTCACCCTTTGAAAGCAAAGTGGTTGTAGCCAGGTGCTCTAGTGGAGAGAATTCCTGGTCTGTGCTAGCTCAAGAAATCTTGCTGCAGATTGCTTGGGTGAGTGCAAGTCAGCCCCAAGTCAAAATCATTCTAGAAATTTAACAGTGGAGATGATCGAGGCTCAGTGCCAAAGCCAGCCCAGAACTGTTTATTTTTCCAGTACAGATGTAGCTTGAGGGGCTGTAGCCTCACCTGGAGCACTTACCTTTGTTGTGTTCAGGGCACATTCCGCTGATGGAAGCGTACAAAGCTGCTTTCCTACAGATCATGTCACAGTTAGATCACTTCACAGGACATGTTCATCTTGCCAGCCTCTCTGAGCTGTGGCTGTTTCGAGGCAGCAATAGTGATGTCTGGTCTTAAAGGGCTGATGAAGCCAACCACCCAGCTTCGCTTGCACTGCAGAATAGATGATATATTGCAGGACCACTTGGTGTCTTTGACAGGTTTTAAGTGGGGCTAATGTATAAAGAGCAAATGTTCTTATCACACCTAGACCAAATATGTGAGAGGTCTGTGCTAGTTCTTGCAAATATGGTAAGTGCCTTGAATAAACTGACAATCACTTACCTCAGATAAAAAGTCTGGAGAAGTCTGTAGAATGAAAATGGAAAAGGAAGGAGATGAGTCCAGAGACACTGCATGAGAATTGGCAGAAAATACAGAGAACATATATGCCTTTTAATTTTTTTCTTATATGACAATTTGCTTGTATGCTATAGAACAGTGAACTTTTAAGACTGGAGGAGCAAATTTTCTACTTGAAATTAGGGATTAGGTCAGCTGTTAACACTGGCACATTGGAGTCAGCATTTGAGATATAACGATAACCTATGACTAGTCATTAATGTTGTCGACTTACAAAAAGAGACAGGAGATATGGATCACAGAATCAATTAGATTGGAAAAGACATCCTAGATGATCGAATCCAACCTATGACCAAACACTACCATGACAGCTAGACCATGGCATTCAGTGCCACAGCCAGTCATTTCTTAAACACCTTGAGGCTTAAACACCTCAAGGAAAAGTGACTCCACCTCCTCCCTTGGTGTCAATTCCTATATTTAATCACTCTTTTTGTGAAGAAATTTCTCCTAATGTCCAGCTTGAACATCCCCTGGTGCAGCCATGGGATGTCCTCTCATTCTGTTGCAAGCTCCTTGCGAGAAAAGGCCAGTTCCCAAGTGGCTACACCCTCCTTTCAGGCAGTTGTAGAGAGTGATAAGGTCTCCCCTCAGCCTCCTTTTCTCCAGGCTAAACCCCTCAACTCATTCAGGTGCTCCTCACAGGACTTGTGTTCCAGACCCTTCACCAGCTCTGCTCTCTGGACTTACTTCAGCACCCCAATGTCCTTCTTGAAGTGAGTGGTCCAGAGCTGGGTACAGTATTCAAGGTGTGGCTTTACCAGTGCCAAGTACAGGGGATATCAACTGCAAAACTGCCACTGAGGTCTCTGATGTAGAGTACAGTGGGAGAGTTTGACTCATGGTAGTTTGGTCAGAAAAGTACAGAAATTTTGCTTTTCAAGTTCAGGTGACAGATCCTAAAATGTTAAATTATGATCTGTTTGGAAAAGATTGCCACATGTCCTTGAAAATGAGTCCTGACTACACACATAAAGACTTCAGCAAAAGCTCTGGTTCTTTTCACCAGGCTTTAGTGAACAAGCTATAGTGTGAAGAGGTAGGGAAGGTCAGATTTAGGCATTGGGAAGTTGAGGCAAAAAGTAGGGCCTTAGGCAGAGACTTTGCAGCCCCCCAGAATTTCCCTTTCTCTGCATCTATTTGCCAGGCCCAGGCTGGTGGCAGGAGCTCTGAGGGGGGCCCATGAGCCTCAGTGTGATACCTGGTCTGCATTATAGGGGAAAGGCTTAGGTTGTGAAGACAGGATGCTTCTGGTGGCAGGGGGCTGTGAGATTGTCACAGGTGTTCTGCTGAAAAGAGGAGCTTGCTGCTTCTTCTCTTATCCCCATCCTCTTGCATCACTTTCCCATGCCAAAACATTTCTGTTCATGTTTAGGTAGCAAGGTGATACTTTTTGACATGAAAATTCATCAAGTAGATTGTAGAGAGCTCTTCAAAACATCTCTGAGAAGACTATGAGCTGGTTGTGGAGGAGCAGATGAAATGGCAAGTCACCCAGTCAGAAGTTTGAATGCATGGTGTTCATTGAAAGGAGGCAGTGGGAAAGAGAGATATTTGGAAAATACATATGAGGGCTGAGAAAAGAGAAAGAAACTTAGAGGGCAGGATCTTTTTCATGTTTAAATGGAAAATCCATATAATGTGCATCTCCCCTGTTTCTTAGACTTGTAGAAACTCCTAGAAACTTCTGAAATCTAGTTAACTAAAGGCATGCTATTTAGCACCTTGCTTTTGATTGATCCTTCTCCCAAGAATGTGTGAATGAGATGCTGAGGTGTGAACAGGGACCATGAGATATACATCTATGGTGAACTACACACACCCATTCGATTAGCATTATTCACTTGTGTCAGGTGCTTTGTGCAGCAATTCATTTATTTCATTTATTTCAGAAAGTTTCTCCATTGCAAGAGAAGCTTCAAAACACAAAAGCAAGAGATCTAAAATGTTTTCCTTCTTTTTCCATCAGGAATTCTTGATGATATAATATGCGATGGTATCTGCTTCACAGTGCTATGCAACTTGGTTGCAAACTATCACAAGTGACCTATAAACCAGATTTATTTGACACTAAGTTCAAACTGAAAATGACTTCCCAGAACTCTAGAAAAAGGAGGCTTGTATATGCTTTCAAATATGCATACTTTTATGCACAGATATAATCATGTATCATATTCTTGCTGACCATCTGTTTGCTTCCTGTGAGCTCTGAAATGATTCAGTTGCTATGTCTTTGGGGAAAGCATTGGGTAAGACCTGCATGTAAATGTGAAAGGATGCATTTGGGGATACACTGGCCCTGTGT
The DNA here is from genome assembly GCA_013398275.1 of Promerops cafer. Taxonomy (NCBI): domain Eukaryota; kingdom Metazoa; phylum Chordata; class Aves; order Passeriformes; family Nectariniidae; genus Promerops; species Promerops cafer. The sequence goes on along the minus strand of VZSE01008217.1, from coordinate 674,238 downwards.
GCTGGGACCTGTCATGCCATGCCTGGCTCCAGCTATCCTGTGAGCCCTCCTGGTTGTGAAGCCAAGGTGGCTCTAGATCCATCACCAAAGCTGGAGTGGCAGGACCACCTAACAGCAAGGATGGGTGTGAAATGTAGACAGTACAACATCTGACTTAGTTTAGGTTGCCTGCAGGAGCTAGTGGGGTTCAGGAACACACAGAAAGTAGGTGGCTTTTGGTACTACCCATCTGAGAAAAAAACATTGATCTATATCATCTATATATATAGATATCTATATATATAGATGATCTAGATATATAGATATCTATACCTAATCTATATCTAATCTATATATCTATAATCTATATCTATTGTCTCTGTCATTGTGGGACAATGCAGACAATAAACCAGAAGCATACAAAGAGGAGCTGTAGCCACTTTTATTTAGGTGGAAATGATCAATTGGGAAGATAGAACATCCTTCAAAGGAGAGACACTGCATCCAAATTGTGTAACAATTACATGTTGTCATGTATGTCACTCTGGTGAAATCTGGCTGTCAGTCGGAGCTTGATCTATGGCAAATTTACCTGTCCATGAAGTTCTGTAACAAGTGCAATATTTCATTAACAGTACATCTCTACTTATTCAAAGTTAGTGCAGTTGAGAATTTCAGCTAGGTCTGAAAAGACCCCACAGCTGGCAGTCATAAAGCTTTTAATTTATATTTCCTCAATTCCATGTTCTATGTAATATTTTCTGTATTCTTCCCAAAGCACAATGTACCTCTGCCAACCTTTATATCCAAAAGTATATTGCTGTCCCAAAAACCTTCGTTGCTTTTTATTTAATGGGTTTTATTTCTGGCCTAATTTAGGAACATACAGAAATATTGCCCTGACACAGGAGCTGAAACCCTTTACCTTACATAGATGTTCTGTTACGCTTTTTTATACCAACCATGTTAAAATCACTGCTGCTGCAAAAAACTTCCCTACAGTTCTCTGCTCTGCAAAAGGCTGGCACAGGCAGACCCCACAGTTTTGTGCAGTCACATGCAGAATTAGAGACCTGGATTTTTCTTGTCAAGTCAATTCACAGTTGCAGGCAATTGAGATTCGATATTTTGATTAGAGTTTTTTCATATTTTTCTTCTTCTGAGTCAATGATGAAGGAAGCCCTCAGATCCTCCCTTGTATTTTTGTCCCAGTGAAGTAGAGCTTTCTGTGGTATTTTCTTTCCTGCAGAACTATTCATCACTAACACTGTGTTGATAATGTGATGACAGTTGTTGCCAAAACTTTCCTGTTCACCCTAAATCTGTTTTTCTTGGTATGAAAATAAAGATCTGAAGCTCAGCAGAGAGAGAACACTTTGTGGTATAAGAGCTCAAGGTGACTGGCAGGAAGGTAGTTATCCAAGGACAAAACCCAGAGTGGGCAGGCAGCATTTTCCAGATTCCAGAGGGAAAGGGGGGAAGAGGGCTGTGAGGCTAAAAGGGGTGGGATGGGTGGGATGTGCCTACTGGGGCCTGGGAAGTGAGACAGTGCTCCTCTTTTAAAGGAAAATGAGCAGCCAGCAGAAACGAGATGCGTCTCACCATGGGGTGAGGGTGGAGAACCCACCAACTGCTGAGACAGTCAATAGGCAGATTATTCATCACACATTGCTAGGAGATTAACTGAGCAAACGTTCTGACAAAACTGATTAGAGCCTTCATCCCGTATGGGGGAACAAAGAGACACCAAGTTATTACACCCAAGCCAAATGCCAGATGATGACTGCACGTAGTGGAAACACGAACTATGGAGTGATTCCCCCCCCAACCCCAACCCCCTCACACACTGGGTTGATTCTCCCTCCTTTTGTCACTGGAGTCATCACAGGTTACAGTTTGCAAATACAGCTACCTACAGAACATTTCAAAAGCCAGATTGTTGTGATGTAACAGATAAAGACCCCCCTCCCCCCAGTTTGTTTCTCTTAAAATGTTATCTCAGAGTGTTATCATGGCTTGAGTCATCTCTTTTGTAAACTGCATTCTTTCCCAGTATTATCACCACAGCTTACAATTGCAGATACTTAAAATGAGCAAAATACCCTTATAGTAAGGTTTGGAAGACACTCCCTCAGGCAAGTGTAAACTTGGTGAGTGCTTCCAGTATCAGTCTTTGCTCAGTCGCTAGCACTGGTAATGGGGAAGTGGGTATGGTTTTTTACCGTGTTAGCTAATTACCATATTTTCTAGCCTTACCACCTCCTAAAACAAAAGAAAATATATCAAAAAAACTCCATCACTTAATTGCAGAGTTCTGAAGACCGGGAAAGTCACGAGAAGCAGCCTGACAAGGGAATTCCTTTCCAGACAACTCTGATTGTTTTCTTCTGACAGTCAAAATTTTAATGAGTCATGCAAGTGATCAACACGAAACTGCCAAATATCTATTACCTCTAACAAGTGCCTGCTAACAAGTGTCTAAAATGCAGCACTGCTAAAGCCTAAGCACCAAACTCATCGGTTTAGATATACCTGTGTAGGTTCACTGTTTCTCAGGCATGAAAAGTCTCCCTGTAGGTTGTCCTGGTAATGTCCTGACACTTTTTGAAAGGAAGGGCATTGTCTGTTAGGACTCAGATGTAAAATTAGACAGCCCAGCCCCCTGGGGAGTGAGCAGGAGCTGAGCAATGCCACTGGTGTTTCCTCCCTCTGTAAACCCCTGACTCTGAGTGTAAGGACATTACAACTAATTACATCTTTGGACTGTGCTGACATGAATAAACCATTTGAGGTTAACTGTCTTGCTCCTTAATGTCATAAAGCCTTCTTTTCATAGAATTAAAGCTTTATTACATAAAATTGTGTCAAAACATTCCCTTGTGCTGTGTTAGATCAGGGAGTGTGATCTGAAAAACTTGGTTTTCAGGAAGAGTTGGACTCATTCGCTGCAGCGGTGTCCAAGTAATCTTTTATTATAAATGTGTTTTTTCATGTGTCAGGAAAGTGAATGTCAAATATGCAGTGGTTTTGAAAAGCAATGTCTTCTAATTTAATAAAAGAAATCTCCTCTGAACATTAGGGAGAACACTGGGACAGTTAGGATTGTTCTGAGATTGTTAACTAAGTTATCATTTGCTACCTCATGGGTATTTTTTAACTTGCATTTACCTTAGCTATATTTGTCAGTGTCATCTCTTTAACATAAGCAAAGAGAAGGAGACAGCAAGTGAGAAAAAGATCTTTCTGTTTAATATTGTGAACCCTAGACAGTGGGTTAAAGAATGCTTCACATATTAGAAGCAGATCTGATAAAAATTTTAATAACAAAATCAGAAAAATACAATGTACAAGAGAGCACAGTAGCAGGTATACTATAATAATATGTAAATAGAATAGGAACTGTTATGTACATGAACATTTTATGGATCTAGCAGCAGTAAAAAATTAAGAAACCCCAGGAGACTTGCAGATAGCTTACATAATTTATAGATGATTTTCCCCTAAGTTGTTAAATAACTTTATCTAGCAAGATGTTGCATATATGATACCATTTTATGGGTAACTTAAATCTCAAAAGATGCTGCCACCAACTGTTTGGGGTTGTTTTTTGTTTGGGTTTTTTTGTTTAATAGGCAATTTATTCATCATACAAATGTTTCTCACAATTTTGAGGCCACACCAATCATTAGATGATCTTTGAAAAGAGAAGCATATACATTTGGATTGCTCTGGCAAGGCAAAGACTTTTCGAAATGAATGAAACAGCATCTCTTTTAAGAAACCTTTTATATCCTTGTAAAAGGCAATAAAATATATATCAAACATAGATGATACTGACTACTCTTTACAGTTGCTATTAAGATTTATGGTCCCTGAAGTTAAATATTGACTTTGGCATCACCTTGGTCAATATTTATCTCTCAGATCAATAAATCTCAATATTGGCTTCAACTGAAGTCACCATGCTTCCCAGTGTTACCTCTGAATGATTTATATAAAAATATTTTCCGCTCCCCTCAGTACATATTTTATTTCCTGTGTTCCTATTTCATGGGGTTGGAGGATCTTTTTGAATGAGGAAACCTTTTCTCTGCATAAAGCATCGCTATTCTCATCATCTTACTTTACTCCTTTCTTTATTTCTTTATAAGTTCTACTGTAACTGCGTAAACCATCTGAGCATGAAAAGATTTTTCTGAGTGCCTAACTAAATGTATAACTTCTGAGAGCATACTAGGCTGGATCATTTTCATTATGATGTTACATACTGGAAGTTATAATCATCATAATCATCCTAATCAGTATTAGTGCTTTCTGCTATTATCCTTAAATTCCTATATTAACATGTGCTTTCCTGCTTCTCAATGTTTTCCTTCAACTATTAAGTTACAACACAACTGAAAATTATAGTTTATCTAAAATTTAATTATTTAGTCCTGCTTGGCAAGTTTTTATTATCTTATTTCTCCAACACAATTCATTTCATGAAGAAGTTGGTGACATGATCACAACTAGCTTTTTTATATATATAATTTTCCTAATATTAGTGGATTTTTTTTGTTAAAAGACCCTTGAGGCTAATTGAACAAATCTCCTTTACTGAGTCCAATTAGAAGTGAAGTTCTAGTGAACTCCTCTGAACGTGGTACATAGATGCTTGTTAAGGCAAAAATGGGTTTCTGGTACCTTTGTTGAATTAGCCTAACCTGAACCTTTGAAAAATTCCAGTATTTTTTTACATAAAAGATATGTGTGCTTTTTCCTGAACTGTATTTTCACCAGTTGAAATCCACAAGCATTTTCGGTGGAAACAAGGACATTTTTCCCCTGTTCTTTCTGTTCTGTTCCACAATGTCTTAAAAGCCATCTTTCTTTTGTTCCCCTGTGTGAATTCTGCCTGTGCCCTGACCATGTTGTGCCTGCAGTGACTGCTCTGCAATCCCATCCGAGGGACAGAACCAGCCCAAGTGAACCAGAGCATCTTCTACCTACCCTGTCTTTGATCCAGCATTACCATTTTTCTACTGTACACCTCCAAGCACAGTGATAGCTCACTTAAGCAATAGTAATATAAAAATGGTGTTTGCATCCATGCCAATTCCAAAAGTAGGCATTTGAATACAAGAGGATACTAATATTTTTTACATAAAATTCAAATTCTTGAGACTGTAAAATGTCTATATGACCTGTGCTCACACTTGAACAAAGGACGAGTAGGAGTTTCTATAATTTCCAAGTTTTATTCCTGCAACTGGAAAAAGCTAGAGGAATGCTAAAGTTAAATAACTGAATCAAGAATACTAACCTGCTGCCAAATAATCAGCTAACCGTTTTTTTGTTGCTGTTGTGTTCCCATGTGAGGGTTGCACCCTACAGAATAAAATAGTTCTCTTCTACAGAGAGTGTCATGGAAAATTTGCCAAAGAGAAACAAAGGCCTTTCTTCCACATCCGCCTCCTGATATAAACAGCTGCACTGCTGCATGTGATAAATTATCAGAATGGATAAAAATCTTCCTTTCCTTCTGTTTTCTTTAAAATGAGATCAGAGTACTCAGATGAACACAGCCTCTCTCCCTATCTGAGAAACAGAGTGAAAATGGCTTCTGATGACCTTCCACATTATTTGGGTAGCTCAGCTAATTAGGGACACAGCAGAACTCCCTTGTGACTTGCCCTATCATGATCTTTCCCAACTGACACATTTCAACCTCTGACTGCACCAGTAAAAAGCAGCTTTAGCATGCTCCTTGTAATCAAGAGAAGAAATAAGTTTTCCTCTACTTGGATGGAAAACTAAGTGGCTGGAGGGGAGAAAAAAAAGTAATTCAGCCGTACATTTGCGAATGCAAAATGAAACTGAGCAAGAGTTTGAAGTTGAAATGCAAATAATTTTATGGTCTACTCCTTATCACTTATCAGAACTCCTAAACTTCTGCCATTAGCAAAACTGAATAATTTTCTATACTTCTTGCCTTCAACTCCAGTAGCTAGTCCAGTAGCTTTGATGTACACCTACCAGCCTGTTGCACTAGAGTCCAGGGGGAACCTGTGTTTCCCTGGTTGTGAACAAGCTGCCCCTGCAGCTACAGGACTGCCAGGGATCACAAGAAGTGCTCCAGAAATGCTTTAAAAAGTCAAGGCCAAGCAAATGATAAATCATAATTTACTAGCTCTGTTTGGTATTATTAACATCAGTACCATTGGTATTAGAGATATCATTGACAATCTGTTTTAGGAACAGGAGGTAAATTTGGTATGAATACACTGTACAGTAAATAATTTGCTAGCTGTTTAGAGGCAACAGTTAATATCAGTGAAGAGTTCTTCAGTGTCATGCCACAGTTCCAAACAGGGTGGCAGAGAAGCATTCCCTAAGTGTTGGACTGGTGACCTGGCTAACAGTATACCTTGCTTCTCAGACTGCTAAGAAAACAAGACCGAAAATGCTGGTGACTTTGCACTGCCACCCAAGCCAGATTACACATCTCCCACTGAAGCTGATGTTTGCTCATGAGGACAAGAATGCTAATGTGGAGCAGAGATGGATGCTTTTATCTTCTAGTGCAGCTCACAAGGTTAAAACACCTCATTGGATGCGGCCTCTGTTTCCTCACCTAACTGCAGCAGAGCTGGGTGAGTGAAGAGGATGGTTAGACCCTTGAGAAATTGTAAGGAGAATTGATCTGCCCCTTGTTTGTGCAAGTTGGATTTCTTCTTCCTCAACAATAATTCCTTCTATAGGTCCTAAAAATCAGATTTACAGCCACTTAAAGGCATCTGGGCACATGTGCTATGCTTCAAAGTCCTGCTTCTGAAGTTAAGAGAGAACTAACAAATACTGTGATGCTCTGTATGTCAGGTAAGGGTATGAGGGACTGATCTGACAACAAATTAGAGCAATCAAATATATTTACTTTGGATAAACAGCAGCTAGTGGGATGGGAATGAACAGCATAAAACTGACAAGTTTGAGAAGGCTGTAAACAGCAAAGACAGCAACATAATTCTGAAGGTTCAAGTAGATTCAGCTGAAGAGTAAGGGCTTGTTTACACCGAAAAATGCACTGTTATAATTACGCAGCATAATTATACAGCATAATTGTAATTATCCTGGAATTATTCTGAAGGAAGAGTGTCCACATGGGGAGTTATGCTGATATAAAGATACCACTGAATTTCTCTGTGTAGACAAGCCTCAGCAAAAGAAAGGATTGTTTTTGTGTAGAGTGTCTGTGTGCTATTGTTACTACTACCACAGTGCCATACAAAACAGAGAATGTAAATTGTAGTCATAGCTTTTAGTTGATATAATCTATCTAGTTCAAGCCTTGTCCCCAGAGAGAGACCCCCTACCAGCATTGGCTTGTGTGGTGCATATTCCCATTTCATACGAAGAGTCTTTGCACTTTTCAGTCCCCTGATTCATCTGAGCCTGTGTCCTGCTTTGCAGTTTAGCTCAGCTAAATAGCTTACATGACAATAGCTCAGTCTCTGCCCCTATGGCACTGTCATCCACAGCTGTAAGGCACCTATCACAAACAAGATTTACTCCAGTCTATTGCTGGTTCGTTGGTATCTAATAGGGTTTTTTGCATACTTCTCTGGATTTCAGTTAACAAGCTTTGAGCTTCCTCTGGGAAACAATATTGTATGCTTAGGCCTGTCTCTGCAAAACGCTGTGTTGCATTAATGATATCAGAAGAGACAAAGTGATACATTCCCCTCAGTTATGGATGCTCATATACAACCATATCTATGACCATATCCATTATTTTGTTGTCTATCTTCTCATTGGACTAGAAAACCAGGTTAAAAATGTGTGCCCTCAGTGAACAAAGTCCATCACTTCCATGCACCTCTGCAGGAAATGGTGCTGCTCCTTGAGGTGGAATAATAAAACTTCAGGATAATCAGAATGTCCTTCTTACAGTGTATGTGCAAGTAGATTTATTGCTATGGTTTGTTTAAGATTTCAAACTGAGCAATCCAGAGGAGTTTAAATATTTGAAGGAAGGCTCAGAAAGCAAACAATATGTCAAGAAATCACTGTGATAATTAGTTTGAATAATAACATCGCTACTCTTGCTTTGTCTATTCAACAGGAAGACTGTGATAATCTTCATTTTATAGATGACAGACCAAGAGAGGAAGTGGCCTACCCAAGGTCCCATCCAGCTGGGAGAAGCAAACTGGTGTGCAATGTCTGTCCAACAGGCCATACACTAAGGACAAGTCCATAATGAGATGTATTTTAAATACTTTAAGAAGCTGTGAGGCTGCATGTAGAGGAGAAGCCACTTTCCTGCTGAAAGAGGAGGCTGGGAGGTTTCATTGAAATAGAGAATTTTAAACTGCAGCTGACTGTGGGATGGATGAGATTGATTGTCCCAGAACTGTATTTTTCTGTGGCTAAGCCTTTTGCTGTTCTTTGTTAATACTTAGAGTCTCACAAACCTGAGTGTTCTGCTTGCACATTGCTTGTTCCATGCTCCTTTATTTAAAATGACACCTTCCTCTTACTCATTTTTGTCTATTCAAAATGACGAGTTACTTTTTTTGTCTTCAGCTTGTCACCGTGATTCCTCCTTTCTTTTTCAATTGTACCAATTTTAAACTGAGAAAGCACAGCAAAAATAGTATAACTTACCTGCCTGTAAACTCTTCCATGCCACAAAAGTCATGTCCAAACTACAATTTTAAAATGGAGAAATGACCTTGACACAGCCTTTCTCTTTCCCAGTTTCCCTTTCCTATTTACAACACCTTTTTATTCAATTTCTACATGACATTCTTCCTCTGCCAATTTGTGGACTTCAAGTTAGATTCACAAAATGACTTAGGCATCATCTGGAAGGCACTGTGACCTTACTGTGATGCTTGCTACAGCCCAGGTTGTGTCTTCATGCCATGAACGACCTGTCCCCTATAGACCTGGCTGTGGGCAGGGGTCAAACAGGCTAAGGTCTGACCTGTTAAATATAGCTCTGAGGGAAAGCTTAGGAGAGTGCTACACTCCCTGCTGCACCTTTGGAGAAAGTGGTGCTTAGCTCTTCCAAATGGGTTTGCTGAGAGCTGTGTGCCCAAACTGATGTAACGTAAGGCGTGGGACAGGTTTTGTCTTTGTCTAATGCTCCAGTGAATACAATACTTCCCTAGGATACAGGATGTCCAGATTTGTCTTTGTTTCTTCCTTAAGAAGACTGGAGTCAATCTCTTTCCCCTCTCAGAATACTGTCATCAGCACCAGGAGCTAGCAGGAGACCTCCTCTGATGAGGCTTATAGCCTTACTGCTCCCCTCCTGAGACAATTCCTTAATCACCTAGGTATTAGGAGCTAGTTTAGATACCTCTGCAAAGCATGTCTCCAGGATGAAGCATCTCCGAGGTTAAGCAGCAGCTGAGTGGGATTTAGAATTAGCTTTGGAGAGTCAGATGGTTTTACAGATTTATCCTTTTCTTTCTTTAAATCTGTTCTCCTTATCTTCAATTCTAGCTCCATCACTATTGTGTGGGTTCACCAATTACTAGTCCATGCTGCAGAATTCTTCTTTTTCCGAGCCATTATTACATTTACAATCACAGTGGCTTTTAAAGACACCATGGCTTTGTCATTATGCAGTGTTTAAGTCAATGTTGATTAATTCAACCTAGCATACACTTTCCAGAATTTCACAAAGAAAATGACAGTGGGTCTTTAAACAGGGCAGGCAGTTTGAACTATAAACTCTAAGCAGTGTAGCTTAACTAGCTCACCACCTTTTATGTTGCTGCCTTCTATACACCCAGAAAAAGGGAGACTCTATCAACCATCATATTCTAGCAATGCACCTGGTGCAGGCAGAATCGAAGACTTCTTTTAAATTTTCTCCCTTTGAAGACAAAGTTAAATTGTCTTTTACACACATGCCCNCACCCCCACACCCCCTTATCCAAAAATGGGACCAGTTTTCTCTTTGGAAAATATCAGATGCACAGTTTTAGGTGGAATGAAAACATTTTGGAACACTGCCTTAAATTTGGCTTTCCAGTACTTGAAAGAAACTTGTTTTGGAAATAGTGTCCTCTCTGCCGGAACACTATGGCACTATGGTATAAATAAAATATTGTAAATTATTGCTGCCTAACTTTATTAGCAATAGATTTTGCTGTGGGGAAGAAGTTGTCGAGTCAAATCTCCTGTCCTAATTGTTAATCGTTGTCCTTGTCTACAAGAAATTCTGTTATGAGACCAGGCAGCTTTATTCAGTTAAAATGTTCCAGGACGATTCAACACCAATCACATTTAAAAATAAGCATTCAATAAGGCAATGAAGAAGTATACAGTAGCATGTCTATTGCATGTTTTATCTCTTGATCTCCAAACAATGTTTTCTTGCATTCCCTGTCTTTTAAAAATGGATGCTGTGTTGATGGAAGCTGTTCATTTGACTGTCCTAGGGAATGAGCTCTGCTTCTGTAGGTGAGTTAGTAATGCATGCTTTCTGCATATGAACGAATCATTGTTTACAAAGCCCTGCAAATGCAATCTGCTATTCATTTGGTAAGAGGGCTTAGTTAGCAAACTGGTTGTAATCATGACTTTAGTAAAATAAGATGTAACTTTAAGTAAAAGTGATCTCTTCCCTTCACAGGGACCTTTTTTCCAGTTCTGGAAAAGTCTGAAATTTGTCTTAGTATGAAATTTTACTCACAAGCCCCAAGTGTGCATCCACGTGATGAAAGCCTTTTAGGCAGAAAGTCTTTCTCTTCAAGGCTGGGTCCCACTCATACCAACATATCAGTGTGTTTTGACAAAATCATAGCTCTCTACACCAGCATTACTAAAAATCAAAGGTCACACATATGAATTTGCTATGGTAGCTTAACAACTTGTCAGGTGTCAATTTAATTGTGCTAACTGTTGGTAGAATTTAGGCACATGCTCTGAGTCTGCTCATCTGTGAAGTAATAAATTCCTTAGCTCCTTACTTTGAGCTGACCATGCATACTGCTGCTCAGCTGGTGGGAGGTAACTTGTGCAGCCATAACTTTATTGCGTATCTATGCTTCAATTATCATTTTTTAGAATTTTTTTAGGATTGCTGGTATCAATAAGAGGTATGTCCAGTGGCTGGAGGTTATGTTGGCTTTTATAGGCCTGTATAGACCTAAAAATGGAAGCCACCAAGACACTTGCTCACCCTCAGCTATCCGACAGCAATCCTCTCAGACCTCGAGAGTCTGAACAAGACTCTAACCTCTGTGGTAGCATTGTGACTTTACTTGGTTAGTATAGTAGAATAGTATAGCAATCAGCCCATTCAGGTAATGACACTGTATAAACATAATTTCTGCTTTATTCTCAGCAAATTTGCTCACTGTAATGCCACTGATCTCATCAAACAGACAGAATTCATCTCTCTTTTGTTGGTCCACATCATTAGCTATTTGTGCTGTAGATCATGATGAAATATGTTAACATACATGGAACATATGGCAAACTCCACATTTGAAGCACCTTTTTATGAAGAATATCTGTCTGAATTGTGTTTAATATCTGTCCTTTCTTTCCCCTCAACATCAGCTTAAACCCACATGACTCCAATTAATTCCTATTTATCTCAAACCGTTTATTGGCAGCAATCTGTTCTCAGTATTGCCAAAATACATAAAACTGTTACAAGTCCCATGATTTTTCATGGTTTTCTTTACAATTCAAATTTCAGATGAATACCTTAACATTACAATGAGATGAAAAGAAGTGAAAATTACCTTTCAACTCAGAAAAACAAAACAAACCAGAGCTTGGATCTAATTAACCTTAGCAAAAAAAGAAATCACTGAGAATGAAAATCTCTCCAACTGAAAGAGACCAAAACAAAACCCTCTGAAGTCCTAACAAAACTCTTGAAATAGGATTTAACTGGTACATCAGTGTTGCTCAGGCTGATGTTGATGCTCTGTATGGGGATTAATTTTACCCTCATAGAGCAGGCTTCCTGCCAAATACATGCAGTCTGTTTTATTTATGACTTAAGTCCAAAAAATCCTGGAAATTCCCCTCCTTCTCCCCTATTTCAAAGAATTAGGTTATGGCAAACATTACAGGGAGTATTTCTGCATGCTTGGATATTTACTGACATTTTAAGTTCCAAAATTTATGTAGGGCAAAGATTTCTGGGTCTCCATGTTTTTTCTTCACTGTCACTACAGCAAAATTTTTAGATTTAAATAAAGTTGGTACAGAGTTGGATAAATATTATAGTCAGCTCACCCCAAGGGGGCTAATAAGCAAGACAATATGAGCAAGGCTCCAGAGAAGAGTAGATGGCTTTACCTTTTACCCCAGAGATGTACTCTGATGGTTTGCATACGAATAGAGAATTAAAATTAGGGACAGGATTTTTAACATCCCCTTTAGGCAACCAGAACATTGATTCCATCTCAGTTTTAACACAGGTAGAATCTGTTCCAACTGTGAGAAGAACTGTAGTTTGTAAGTATTTTAATTTTGCTTCTCTGGTAACTGAATTACTTTGGGGAATGAGAGAATAAAAACAAGGGTAACAAATCAGGTTATTTGGACATTTGAAACAGCATTATTAGCTCCCCATCCTCTGCAAATGGATAGACAAAATGCTGTGTAGATGATATTGGGATACATACAAAGGAGGACAGAGGTCTTTCCCTGCAGCCCAGGCTGTTTCACAGATGAGATCCAATGCTGCACAGAACTGTGGTATCTGTTGGCAAAATCTTTGTGGACAGTGCCAGAGGAGTATGTCATGGAGATCTTGCAGACCAAGACCCTCAAGCTGTAACCCCGCGTTGAAAACTATAGCAGCTTCATTAGCTTCAATACCACTTTTGTGTGTGTGAATACTTTGCCACTGGATGAGTGGCTTTCTTCACTGTATTTCTCAGCATCACTACAAGCTGTCAGAAATGGAAGCTTCCCTGCAGACAGAAGCCAAGCCTCAGATTAGGGCTCAAAAATAAAGGAATGGGCATAGTATTAGAGCAGCTTACAACACTTCTGACTGTCATTATTTCTGCTGCTGTTTCTGCTTTGCACCATGCCTTCAAAACCACATGCTTCAGTGCTGGAATCCTCAGTACTTCTGTAAAAGTATTGGAAGAGTAGGATGAGATAATCATATCCCCTTTTGATTTGGGATTGCTAAAAGCTGAAGGGACAACAGGGAATAACGGTAAGATCAGGACTGTTCTATATAATAATTCCAGATGAAAGCTTCAAGTTCAGCATCTATCAAGACTAATATAAAACATACCTGAAAGAGTACAATTTTTCTAGATATCCTGCTAGGCCTGATGATCTCTTCTTTTAAAAATGTGATGTATTATTGAAAGTGGGAGAACTTTAGTATCAAAAGCAACAAAACTATATCTGGACATTAGTTACAATAGTGGATTTGCCTGGCCTGGCTATGAGATCTTTCTCACCTCGTGGGAGCTAGATAACTGCATCGCAAACCTGTTGCATTGATCAGGAAGAAGGATTTTTTGTTTTTTTCCAAGCAGAAGCTAAATGCAGGGAAATTCAAGTTAAAGAAGGTAGTACTGTCTGTGCCATGACAGGAAGATCGCTGCGTGTGCTGTTCTTGAGGTAAAATTGCATGAGATGAGCTGCTCTAAAAATTCACAACCCATTGGACAGGTCCTTCAAAAAGGCTCTCCTACTCAAGTCACTCACCCCCTTCTTTCAAATCATCTCCGCTGGAGTGGGGAGGTCCCATCTCTTCCACTCCCAGACTTCTCACTTGCTTCTGATTTGGCTCTGACACTCACTACACAATTGGTACAATTCAAATTATTAACCAGGCTTAAAAAAAGTTGGATTATTTGGTTTTGCCACATTAGACAGCTGCTTTACATAGGAGTCTGACAAACACCAGAGCTGGTGCCGGAGTGGAAATGTGTGGATGAAGTGAATGGATGAATGTATGGAACATGTATATCTGAAGAGAGGGTGACAAGAGGATGGAGGCAGGCTTTTATCTGCAGTGCTGAGCAGTAAGATGAGAAGAAATAGGCAGAAACAGGAACACAGAGATTTCCACCTGAACATGAGGAAGAACTTTATTGTGTGGGTGACCAAGCACTGGAACAGATTGCCCCGAGAGGTTGTGGAGTCTCCCTCACTGGAAATATTCAAGAGCCATCTGGATGCGATCCTGTGCCAATTGGACATCCAATCCATGGGCTCTAGGATGCCTCTGTTTGAGCAAGGAGATTGGACAAGATGACCTCCAGTGGTACCCTGCATCCTGACCCATTCCACAATTGTGTGGTTCTGTGAAGTGGCTGGACCTTCCCCTTTTAGCCACAAGGACCCGTTGGATTTACTTATTCATCCGGTATGGCTTAATCCTTTCTAGCAAATGGAAATACTAAGAGAAATGAATAAACTCATTTAATTTGCATGTGGGATGTCTTTAGTGAAACTGATTTTGGAGAGAGGTGCTCTGTTCTATTTTCAAGATCCAATTGGATCTCTGCTACAGTGCCTTTCTACAGAAATTTACCAAAACGAGTGATTCAGCACTAACCTCACGTGCTTTACATAGTTACCATTTATATTTTCTAAAATGGGCTTTAAGGGGAAAAAAATAAGTGTATGAAAACTGTTCTAGAGGGGAAAATATACAAACATGCTCCAAGTCAGCAAAAAATGCCTGCAAACTTTCAATGAAGTGTTATTCTGCAGGGACTTCGACAATTTTATAGGATGCAATTTCACAGTTCAAGCTTGGTTTGCCATGTGTGGAGAGCAGCCTGATTGCATCAGGTGGTGGATCATTGTTAACTCATTGCCACAGAGGACATAAATGGCCTTTCCCCACAGAAGTCACTAACAGTGACATGGTAAAGTGGTTTGGCCAGGCTGTTATTGGAGAAGGGAAAGTTCTCCAAGCCGAAATATGAAATGAGTGGAATGAAAAACAGATTTTTTTCTTTTCTAACTAAGATCTTAGGATTTCTGTAGCAATGACATGCTTTACAGTTTAAGAGTGATGACTCTCTCCTGTCCTCTCGAGTTGCAGGACAGAATTTGCAACCTTACCACTCAAAATACTCCACAGTTTCCCTTCAAAGTGCTTTTTAAACTCCTTCTTCCCTCCCATCCTAAATATCCATTGGTGGGCCACTGGTAAACTTTGACTTTTTAGCTAACCACCAGTTCCAGTAATTCCTGTATTCTGAAACTGTGCTTGGTGGGATCTTAATTTTTTTCTGTATTTGCACAATAACTTGCACCTATTTTTGTCCATAAATATGATGAGCCAGACTAATGCAAATAATAAATACGTATATTAGTAAGCCAGCTGTACTGGCCTGAAGGTTTATCTCTTTATTATTCAAATACAGATATTGACATATAGACCTAGTGTAATGAATCATCACATTTTGACAAACTGCATAGAATAAAATATAGCAGCTGATTCTTAGGAGATGAATATAATGTGCTGAAACAAATCATTTCACTAACTCTTTACCTGACAGGAATTAATGGAAGGCAGATACCAGAGAAGATTGTTTGTCAAAACCAATATGGAGGCCAGTCTTAATCATGGAAGCAGGATGCTACAATTTTTACAAGAATTTCTGAACTTGCTTGGGGTGGTATTTCTTTGTGTTAATATTATTGGTTTGGTTACCCACCTCTGCTCTCCATTTTCTTCTTTGTATCCCAGCAACATTACTAGTGTATGCGTATTTCACATACCATTGTAAATGTAACCCAAAACTGCAAGTTATTTTCATCAAAAATAAAACTTCTAAACCTTGATTACACGAACCTCTGCTGTTCAACTTGGCATGGGCTTGCAGCAAGATGTGATCCCAGTGGTTCTCTGTGTCCAGGTAAAAGAGTGATGTTGCAGTAGCACTCCCTTAAACCACGGAAACAGAAATAGGTGACTGACGTCCCTTCACTGGGTCATGGGCCATCAGAGAGATGATGAAACAAAGGGAAGCTACTTGGCTGATACAGTAAATATTACAAGATTACAGGCAGGGAGCCAGACCATTCGTAAAAGTGTCATGGGATGAATAAAAGAGCAGATGACAGACCATATTTGTGGAGGACAGAGGACCACACAAACTTCAGACAATTGCAATAATAATAGGAATTATTAATAATATTGTTAGCATATTGACCAAGACAAACCACAGAATCACAAAAGGTTAGATAGGCAAGTCTACTTGGGGGGATTAGTTGTCTGTAAGAATCAACTGCCTGTCCAAGTGTGCAAAGAGATTTCAGGGTTATTGCAAAGCACGGAATTCCAGCTGTGTTCTGGAAGTGCTCGAATTTAGAAATAATAGTCTGACATTGTGGGACATAACCTATTACAGTTTTTAGCAAGCAAGTAGCTACTCACTACTACTCTGTCAACAAATTACTGATGAGACAAGATGGAAGCTGAGGACATGTCTGCATGTGACAACCCAATTTAATGTTGAAGGCATCAAGGCAGAGCATAAGAACAGCCACATTGGGTTGGACCAAAGAACCACCTAAGATGCTATGTGGAGGTGGCCGAAAATGGTAAGCACTATTGGATAAGTGATGGAAAACACTATAGTTAATGAAATCATAGCCAAAGTAATAGTTAATGAATTTCTAGCAATCTGCAGTTCATGTATTTCCCTAATCATGGAAATTTTATCTGTTCTTAATGGGTATCAATGTCTTGTCCTTTTATTACTATATTAAATACTTTTGGGAAACCATTTTTGGCATTCATGATGTGCTGTGTCAATGATTTAACTGTACTTTCAGAGAATAATATCTCATTTCACTAATTTTCAACATACCATTTGATCTTCCCTAATTCTAAACAGACATATCTGTTGCAGTTGTATCACCTCCAGTTGTATCTTTGCTATGTGCTTTTAACTGTACTGTAGCTTGATTAACAAACTTCACTGCAAAGGTTGTCAGCATAATATTTTTTCATGGTATTGGTAACAGAGTAGACTCCTGGGTCTTTGGTCAAATATACAGGGATGCATATTAATTGTCATCAGACAGTATCAACAGGATGGCATTCCACTGATGAGCAGCAGAGGACAAGGGTAGATTTCCAAAGAGTCAATTTCACATCCCAAGTGGACATGAAAAACTTCCTAAAACGCTTATTTTTAATTTAGTACCCAATTTTACCATGAGGTCATGATAGGTCTGTCAAAAGAAATGTTGGAAAACCCCCTGTTTTGAGGTGGTCTGGAAAACGGTTCAAATTTCCACACTACAGAAACATCATGGAAATAGTAAATGCATGCAATTAATGTCATAACTGAGAACTGAAGCTGAACCCCATTCCAAGTTGATTGTATACATTTCCCACGTCCATGATGTGGGCATTCACCTAATTCAAGCTGTCCTAAGGTTCAGAAAGGACCTGACAATATAGCTGAATTTACTGGATAGATTTTCAGAAAATTGTGTACTTTTGAAGAGAAATAGTGGTACTGCAGAATATTAATGCAGGTAGTTGAACAGGGATTTCATGGAATTGTTTGTGTTGCTTATATGGCTTGTTTTATACTAGCAAGAGCTCTTGAATTGAGGGAAAAACAAAATACAATCAGTTCCTATTCACGCTTTTATGCTATTGATTTTATAGACTTCTGTCACATCCTTCCTTGGGCATCTTTTTTTCAAGCTGAAAAACCGTAGTCTGATTATCTGTTCTGTGTACAAAAACTATTCTACACGTTTGATCTCCCATATTTCTCTTCCTTGAAATTTTCCAGTTCTTGTATTTGGACAGGGGGCCCAACATGGCACACAGAATTCAAGCTATCTGTCACTATGTGTTTATATATAATAACGGAATAAAGATGACTCGCACTTTGTTCTTGCTGTCCTTTTTAGTAGATCCAACAGGTAATGTACTTTCACAAGTCTTCCTGATTAGCAAATTGACACTTTTCCCTTGCCATTATTTGACTAGCTGTATCTAAGGTCTTAGGTATCAATGATTTATGTAGAACCTCAAACAGAATTGATCACAATTTCATATTTCCCAAGAGCAGCCTCTAGGACATCAGTGGCATTACGCAAGTGGTACGAGCTTTAAAACAATCATATCTTGTTTTAAATGACAATTGCTTTGTCAGAAGTACTAACTATATGAAATACAAAAGACATCTTGATGATTGTCCAATTCCCACATTTATCTTCCATAAAAGTGAAACTAGATTAATATATGATTGTTGAGACATGCCTCATTTTGAACATATTGTACCTTTTAAGATCAGTTTTCTGTATGATTTTCTCCATGATTTTGGGTGGAAAAAACTCCTAATTCTAGGTGAGTTCCATGAGAAGAATGATTTCAAGTGAAGTTTGCTCTGAGGTTTTGAAATCATTGGATCTGAAGCTCCCAGTGAGACTGAAAAGGGTAAAGTTGAAACTGTGTGGACTCAAATCAAGAAAAAATGTACAGATAAACTCCCCATGAGAGCAACCTCTTGAGTTTCAATGAAATCTAGTGACAATGAGCTCAGATAGTTTCAAAGTCCCCAGTGCTTTGCCTGCAGCATGAAATTACCAACTCTATTTTCATTCTTACCTCGACTTGGTTTTCATGGTTCATTGTGCAAGAATGAACAATGATTTCTTTTGTCAGTCATCCAACTGAAAATTGTTTTGCTTATTATTCAATATAAATTGTTCCTCTGCTAAAACATAAGATATCAGCATGTGAGGATTTATTGCCCAATTTTACCTCTCACAATTCTGAAACATGAGAACAGTATTTGCTGCTTCAGTAGAGAGTGAGAAACATGGTAAAAAGGGGAAATGTAGGTTTCTGTACTGTACAGAGACAGTATTAAATAGCTCCAAAATTTGCTATAGTTCATAGTGTTAACTCTGGAAATCCATTACTTTGGAAGTGGATTATGGAAGAACGGCATTTTCATATTGAATATGAAATGGTAAGTTTTCAAAGTGTTGTGGTGAAATAGGAGGCAACATCCTGTTGACGCAGAATCCTTTGAACCTGAAACTCCTAATATAGGACTGGGAAAGGTACAGCTGAAGTTATGCAGACTGAACATGGCATATGACATATGAGTGAAGAATGACCTCTGAGTTGCAGCTAAGTCTGGCAATCCAGCTCTAGGAATTTAGAAAGGTAGTGGTCTTAAGTTTTCTCTTTACACATTCCACAACTAAAATCAGAATTATTCTTGATCTTATGTGGACAACTGAGAGTTTGATCTGAGCCTGATAAATTTAAAGACTTTTAGTTATAGTGAGGTAGCCTTTTGCCTTGAGTTATAACTACCATCTTTGTGGTGTGACCACAATGAAAGATTAACACTTCTCTGACAAAGAAATCCAATAAGAGCTAAAACCACTAAACAAATTAACTGTGATCCATTGAATGTATCATTAGAAGAGTTTTTTTGGTCTGAGTTGTGAGAGACACAAGGAGGAAACTGGTCTTATTTTCAAATATTTTTTTGTATATTTTGCATTAAACAGTTACTTGATAGACATCATAAACTATTACTGAAGAATAGTCCAAAAGCCAGAACTGTTTGATTGAAATCTCCTGCTGCTAAGCTGTAGAATAAAGCCTTTCTCTTCTATATTTTCTTTCCAACCAATGTGTTTTGAAGTTTTTTTCTTAACAGCGAGACAGGTTCAGCAGAAAGAGTAGAAGTTATATTTTTATCCAGTTAATTGTTTGATGACCAAACAATTTAAACTCCTCTGGAGCTGTATGGAAGGGCAAATATAGAGTTTGAGCAAAGAACCTATTTTAAGTTAAGGGGTTCTCACTTTGTTGTCTGTGCTGCCTGTCACAGTCTCAGGAAGCAATTGAAAAGGGTTTTCAGAAAGAGTAATTTTGGGTTGGTTGTAGAAAACATCTGTACTTTTGGATTGTCTTTGGAAATTTACTGGGGAACCATTTTTCAAGTGGCCACTGTCATAAATGCTTTCTGTTGGTGGGTACCACTACTCAGAATAGCACAAACTGGTGCACAGAGAAAAACCACACTGGAAGAGCTCAGGTGGGTGTTTGGGCTCAAGGTAAATACACAGAACTGAAGGCTAGAGAAATTTTCACTCAAGTGAAAATCACTGCTCTAATAAACTCCATGTTTATATTTTTAGAAAGACATGTTTGTTTCAGGGAGTAGCAAGAACAGGTCCCCCCTCAAGGGGGAGGACAGGTCAGGAGTCAAAAGTGACCTTCACTGAGGCAGGGTGCTCATCAGTTAGGCACTGTCCCCCAAGGTCTTAACAGGATCAGGCTGGTAATAGTGTCAGGCTTCACCAGGACAAAACTTGTGGATGCCCTTGGGGTTCTGACATAAGGATATTATAATCTGAGCAAAGCTGCCATGAGTCTAAATTTTACTAGTTTTGCTTTGTGTTTATTTATTGTGGTATTAGTTTAACTTCAAGCCAGTGATGAAACATCTAAAAATTGATGACAATTTGTATTTGGATCCAAATACTCTTATGAAAACAGACTGGAATTGTGTGCTTTGTTGCATCTCTTCAAAGCAAATTCAACCCATGTGTCCTCAGGCAGGTTTGCAAATGTGTGTCACTTGAAGGATTCTTGGTTTCAGTGGCAACTATTCATGTTATCACAAGATGCCAAAAGTGGTACCCAATCCTTCTTTTTTAAGTTGCATATTTCATCACTGGGAATTTGTAAAAGAAAACAATTCCCATTACTTCTGCAACTCTTGAACTGAGATTATTTGTACCCCATCTGCTGGCTCCAAAGCAATAATTAACTAAGCAGACTATTTCCTGAGCAATTGATAATGCTGGCAGAAACAAAAAGGTTGTTTGGCATGACTAAAGGTATCTTTTAGCAGAGATATATTATCAAGGCCTTGATATCCCATAATCAGTAAAATTCTAAAGTGCCATAGGTGTTTTGGCCTGATTTCACTGGTTAGGAAACATCACTGTAAAGACAGCATATTACTGCATAGGTCTTGTTATATAAACTGTAGATATTAAACTGAAACAGATGTGTTGATTTCAGTTTAGCTCAAAACACACACAAGAAACCAATGTTTGCCAAATGGAAAGGATAAAAAGCGGTTGATAAAATGTTATTTTCATGCATCTGAGATAATTACAACCAGTAGGCAGTGAAACAAAATTAAAATCTATAAAGAATAAGCTGGCAGTAGCTGACAGTAGATGCTACGGAGGGAAGTAAAATCCTTGTCAGAGAACCAAGGCAGTAGACAAGTAGAACTATGTAAGGAAAAATTGTATTTTCTATATAGCTCATGACATAAGGTTTAATAGTAATTTATGATGACTTTCATGTCTACAAAAGGTATTAATGGTTGTAACATTAGCCTTCTTTTTCAACTCTATCCATAGTATTTCACTTAATGATCTTGTGCAGTGCTATGTCTCCTGTAAGTAAATACTTCTCTTTCTAATTGGAATTTATTGCCTTTTAATTTGCAATCCTATGTTGTTATATGATGGGACAAGTTTAATAAAAGAAGAGATTGATCAGTTTATTACTATACTAGTAGCAATTTTGTATACCTCCATCAAGTCTCTGGTTACTCTTGTTCTGTCTGGGTTAATATCTCATCCAATATAAATCCCACTTTACCTCTATCTCTACTCTGAAAACCATCAATCTCTGCTTTATCTTTCTTGAGAGTGAGTCAACCACAACTGAGCTCAATATTACGAGTCAGAATTGATCATTTTTATATGGTGCTATATATTTCCTATATTGTTTCTATCCATTTTAAAATGCAGTATTTTAAAGTAATTCTTAAAATGTGGCATTTTTCTTTAAGGCAAGAAGTCTTCTTAGAAGTTCCAGCATGCAGAGGTACATGCAAATGGAATTTTTGTCTTTTCAAGAAATTTTTTTATAGCAACACTTTGTTTTCCTCAAGAGTTGAAAACTAATGAGCTCTGTCAAATTGGACAGCACTGTGTCTAGGAAACTGTTAGAGGAAAAGTTGATTAGTTAGTGAGCTAAAGCCATAGCTGCAATTTGCTTTTGATTGTCCAAGGCAGGCAGTTACTGAGTTTATCAACAAGATAACTCTTAAAGAGAATATATTTAGCTAGTTAGATTCATTAGCTAGTTAGATTCATTAGAATCACATTTATTCGATGGAGTGGACAGAATTATATTTTGGGTGATAGTCTAGGGAGAGTAACAGAGTGGGTGTTGATGTTATTAGTTTAGAAGCAGCATTCTGAATTGGGGTTGTGAATATACTTACTGTGATGTGGAAGCAAGTCAGTAAAGTATCTAGGTATTTAAATAGGACTCAAAACCACCTGAGATTCTAAAGGAAATCAGTAGCAGATATGTTTGGAAAAAATTTAACAGGGACTTACATACATCTTAAAATGGATGGAGATGGGCTTGGTGCTGTAGACAGTCATGCCTTTCTCCTGTGTGTCCTTCATTTGGAGTACAGTACAAAACATAGGTCAGTATGTTAAGACTACTTCACCTTATGTCTTATACTGATCTCACATAGAAGGGCATGCCCTGCATGTACTAAATAAGCATAATGCTGGGTTTTTCTTTGCTCAGTGGGAACAGAATAATACAAGGGTGCTTTTGGATTTATTACTGTTCAGAAACTCATGTCTGAAAAGTACTACGTGTTCAGTGTTTATCCAAACAGGATAGCACTATATAGAGATGTTTTTTATTAGTGTTCTGTCTCTGATGGCTGTTCTAGCCACATCTCTGAAGGGTTGAAGACTTTTGGAGTTTTGTGATGGATGTTTTCCAATAAGAGACATTTACATAATCAACTCTAAATGCGTTAATACAGATCTTATACCAAGTCCAGTGTGTAGTGTCACTGTTTCTTTCAGTACTTGATCTACATTTTGACAATTACCTACTAAATCAATTATTTCACTTTGACCAAAATGTTATTTTATTGCTAATATTTGCAGTTCTATCGTATTTCTCAATTTATTCTATCTTCTTTTCTAAATCAGTCTCAATATAGCAAAATAGGAAAAATTATTACAGAAATTCTTTTGGTTTGAATCAGCTGCAGCCACAATTTTGTGCTAAGCAAACTGATATGGTGATGAGACAATTCATTAATTGATGGTACTATAAAGCTTTCCATTCTTTATAAAATTTAGCTCTGTTTAATAAAAGCAACTTGTGAGCAGCTGATCATAAGAAAATGAATGATGCCTAAAAGCTGTGTTGGAACAGTCATCCCACAGTCTCACATCTTTTTTTTTTTATTAGATCTATAATTAGTCCTCACTTATACCAAATGTGTGTGACTCAGACACTCTGACAGAGGGCTGATGACAAAACATGTTATTGTTGATGCTGTAAAAGATGCACTATGAGCATCTTCCAAGGTTTGGAGAACACCCCCTTGTTCAAGCTGTTTACTCAGTAAATACAAAATCACAAGAACTGTCTCAATGCACTCTTCAAAGCAACCTTTTTCTTTAAAAAAAAATATTTATTTATTTTTTTTTATTTTTAGGATTAATACAGTTCTTGATGAAATTCCAGAAATACTTCTTTCCCTATTTGCTGGATATTTTTTCTATATTTAGGCAAGGTAAGAGCAGCTAGCTCAGGTAAAGCAGCTGATCAGCCAGGCTTCACGTCTCTATTTACATCCCTGAAACCCTGGAGGACAGAAAAGTCTTTTAATTGGTGAGTCAACCTCAGTAGGAACATGCTTTTAGGAAATGAGGCCTAGACCGTTCCCTTCACACCGGGCACACTTGCTCTGGTTGCCATGGTAATCTGCTGGAGCATGCTAGGTCCAATGATGTGGAAAACAAGATGGCTTCCTCATTTGTTTAGCCTTAAGGAAAATTACAGATATTAACAAATCATTACAGGGCTAAGAGGCACTCTGAAGACCTGACCTAAATAAACAGCATCTTGTCAGATTGCTAATAGACGCCCAAGTTTTACTTCTGTGATTCTCCTGAAAGTACTTTGTTAATGAAGGTTTTATTACCCTAAATATTTGTTTTTCTCTACCTGCAAGTAAAATCCTGTACTTTGAATGTTAGGGTGGACCTCCTATTCAGTGAGGTGCATTTAATTTGTCAATCACTTGGAAAGATATTTAAATGTTAAAAAAACAACTGACACTTTTGTGCATATAAATCCAAAACAATGGGTTGTTCTTGTCACTGTCCCCTGGGAAGGATTTTTTTGCATTTCACAGAAAGCTCTTCCCTGGTGCAGAGCAGCTGACACGCTCCTCATGTGGTAGGGTGAGGTCTCAGCCTCCTTGGCCTCCTCCGCAGGGCTGTGGAGGGTGACGGGTCTCTGAGAGAGGAAACATTACATATAAAGTTGGTGCTTTGAGGATGCGGAAAGAGGAAAATTAAAAGCAGGCATGAAAAAAAAGCATACTAAGGAATGAACCCATCTGTTAAAAATATAGGAGGAAGTGACAGCCAAAATCTGTAACTGCAGATACAATGGTGGTAGGCTCATGTGGGGGAACCGCAAGGTCAGTAGAAGAAAAGATTATGTCTTTCAAGTTCTTTCAGTTAAATGGTCTGTAATTTCAAAGCAGCCGATTTGTTGGTGCCATCCACTTCCTCAGAGCCTGCTCCCTGTGGAATGAAAGATGAAGGTGAGGAATTTAACAAGTTGCTGAAAGGAACGTTTAAAAAAACTTGTTTTGGTAAGCCTTCTGACATACCATGTCTTTACTAGGGACTCCCAGTGTCCTCTGGAATCTGAACAATAGAAGAAAGCAATTAACAGAGAAAACACATGGGACAAGTTTACTGCTTCCTTGATTGAATTGTGTCAGTGACAGATACACATATGAAGGCACAGGATCCCCCATCTAGCTCTGTGCACTTAACTGGGGAAACGATTCCTTGGGCTTCTTTGCTAGTTTTAAAATGCAATTGCTCTTGTTTCCAGTTTAGCCCAGGAGTTTGGGAGGTTCTGGGTGGAAATGCCTGCATTGTAATCAACTTTCTGAACTGTAGAAAATACCAACACACAGTGCTTCTTTTCACATCTAAAAGATCTGTCCAAGGACTGCAAGATCTAATTAAATGAGACAACCTCCCCATGAAAAATATTAACCATATTCCAATATCATCATACTTATGCTGAGAATCTGAATTGTTCAGATTCTTTTTATTTCAACAATGATTCTTTCCATCTCTGTGAATTTCCTTGTTGTAAAATTCGCCCTTGCAACTGAAGTAACAGCATGAGTTTCAATTTTTTTCAAAACAACTTGCAATTCCAGCAGTCAGAGCACACATGGGTTTAGCAGAGTGAACAGGAAACATGGTGGATCTGGACACTTAATACAACCATCTGAATGTTGTTTATTCATTATGCTCTGGATGTTTTATTATATTAATATATTATGATATAGGACAACTTACTCCAGGTATACTACTTGCATACATAATTGCACTTGCACTTTTCCTTTCATATTGTGTATCAATCATGTAAATTTCAAAAATCAGCAGTGGGCACTGTGACAGATTTCTTTTCTTAGTGTACCAAATTTACTTAGTTCAAATATCCTTTAATAAAAAAGATAAAGTGTTGTGTTTGATTTCATGCATTAGTTGTACCACTACTTTTATCCCAGAGGTCTCTAATTTTTTTTAAAACACCCCATCTTTTATGTGTGTCTTACTTATCAGGTGTAGCTGTGATAACATTGCATTGTGATTCGCTCTGCTCTGACATTGCAGATGTAAAATTTCTGATATGCTTTATGAAGCATCATGTTAATGTGTCATCTTTAATGATGGACAAGATTTACAAATTGAGTAGAATATGGAGAATTCTGGTTTGGTCATGGGTGGACTTAAGCAAATTTGATATACTCAATTATCTAATCAAAGGTTTGGGTCTATTTGGAAATGCATCCAAATATTGGCTGTTCATATGGAAAGCTACAAATATCCTGAGATAAATTCGGAAGTATTTTATGAGAATTCTGCCATATTTTACCCCTTCATCTTGGAAAGATACAGCCCTTGACTATAGATGTTCCTATGGAGCATTTGTCTTGTGTCACTAAGCATGTTAAGAGGTAATGTGAACAGGTATAAAGAAGGAATTACTCCCTGCACAGTTTCAACAGTGAAAGTTTGGTTCTGATTCATTTAGGCATAACAAAAAGCTCTGGGTGCACTACTATTTTCATTTTAAATGATTTGTCTATCACAATATCATTGAGTTCTCAACATTTTTGTTCTGAGAAAGCGAAATATTTGAATGGTATTCTCAGAGTTTCAGCTGGCTAATGGATGAAAATCACTGATAGTTCTTGCAGGAAGGTTGGTTATATATTTAAAAAAACAAAAAGAAAGAAGGAAAGATCATTTTTAAATGAATGGGGAAAGAATGATGCCGAAGATAATGATATTAATAGAAGATAACAATTGAAAAATGAATGTGATGATTTGAAAAATGTTTAGAAAATCATTCAACTACTGCTCATAAGGAGAGATGAAGTCGTTGGATGTGGCTTTGTGCTGTTATACTTTGTAAATCTTTCCTCTGAAATGAATCACCTCTTTCACTCTGGTACAGAGGAAGAGTAACACATTTTCCTCCCCTAATTAGTCATGCGTTCATTCCTTCCTGCATTCCCTCCAGACCCTCAGGACTTTGTAGAACTGAGTACTGTGGAACAGGCTCTTGAAATTCTTGGATGATTGTAGCTAGGATGACTGTCTGGAAGGGACAAAGCCTGGCTACAAGTGTCTTATCTATGGACCATTCTCTTCAATTTGGGCCAATAGCTTTGTCCTTTCCCTAGACTCCCTATTGTCATTTCAAGATTTCCTGTCTTTTTTTTTCTTTCTGTGATGGTAGATCCTATAAAAAGAAAATATTATTTATATATTATTTATATTGTGGAAAATATTTTGATATTCCTTGCATTTTTGGTCATATAGTGGGTCATGGGAATCAGAAGTTTATTTAAGGTCATTTAGCAAAAGGCCGCAACAGCAACAAAGTATATGAAAGAAAGGGGGGGGGGGAAAGAGAAAGAAAACAGAAAAGAGAAGACAAATAAAGAAGGGCGAGAAATTTTTCTGCCTGAGAAACTGATATTTCCTCTGCAATGCAGAAAACAAGTGAAGGATGAAGTTACCTCAGCACATGAGCATCCTTGGGGTAGGGGATGGAGGAGGGAGTGGGAGGGAGGAAATTAGTATGGAACCACTACTCAGAGCATCCTAAAGCCTTTAACTGGTTGGGGATCCTTGTCCTGACTAGTGCTTGGGCAGAAACAAATGAGATTTTCCACCCTGGGGGGCAGGTGGTAGCAAGCTTTTGACTTAACAATCTACCATATAAGAGCCAGGCTCTGTTCAAATCAAGGTTAAATTCAACACGGCTTCTCTACTGGTCTTTCTTTTCCCATGTGTGAAATTATTATCGTTTGCCATATCCAGAAGTAGATACTACCTCTGCCTGTATTTAGGAATTTCAAATCTTTATTATTTCAGGCAAAGTAGTCAGTAATAACTAGTTCCAATTGTAGTTCTTGTTATTATTGCCTCACCACTAATATAAGATATTAATACCTTTCTGAAATGAGTCTTATCTTGAATTCTTCTGGGGTAGTTTCTGTTCCAATATGATTTTTATGTTATTATTTAAAACTTAAACATAAAAAATGGGCAATTTCTGAACAAGTCAGAGAAAAATTCCATTCTCTTCTGTTTCCCTTTTGCTGTTTTTACATTTCATTAAGAAGGAGATTTGAAAGGTGTCATTTGACATAAAAAGTCTTCACTAAGAGGAAGTGAACCTTAGACTGTTGGAGAAATAAGTATTTCCTGTGCTATGTGCAATTCTGAACTTTAGAATATGATCCAGTCATTAAGAAATACACTGCAGTTTAAAAACTCTAACCTCACACAGAGGGATAAAGTTGAAAGTAGTTGCAGAATTCTGGAGATGGTAATCCCTTTCTTTTCAAGGAGTAACTATGCAAACTTCATTTTACATTGTGTCTTTTTTAACTTTTAATTACTGGTACTGAACTTTTTCTCACTCTTTACTCTGTCTCAAGAAATTATCTTCCCTTTCCATTATTTGCCAAATGTCATGGTTTGCAAAAAATGCAAACAACTTTTCTTCTTTTTTCCTCTTTATATCCTCTCCCCCTCTACAATTTATATTCATTTGGTTGTCTGCCCATTATAATAGATGTATCAGTTGCACTCACTGCTGAATGCCAACTGCATGTGGACATTATCCACTCTTCTTCTGACCAAGCCTGTTTGTCACAGATCTTTTGGTATTTACTCTTTCTGCCTCCAGTAATTGTGTTTTTAATTCTTTTGTTTTCTATGTACACAAACACAAATTATTCAAAATCCGTTCCTTCTCTCTCCAGAGACCAATCTTCATCATATGTTTTCATTTTCATTAAGTATTACCTTCTCTCTCTCTCATTGTCTTGTTTCTAATTATGGTATATGTTAGTTGTGTTTTGATAGATGGTTGCCCAAAACACCAGAACGATGTTTAAATTACCATGGTCAGACATCAGCTGCTTTTTCCTGAGAGTGCAACTCCTCCCCTTTGTTAAAGTATCCCCATATTTCTGCTCAGCTTCATGTAAAAGGCTAACACATGCCTGATGGGTACTAACAATTGAATTCTATAAGGAATAATTTTTCTGAAGTCTAAAGTTTTATCAAAAGTAGTTAGAGCCACTACAACAGTCCAAAGAGGTTTTCTTAGGGAAGGACAAAATCAATCTAGGCTGGAGTTAAGATCAGGAAGACTATAATTATGACTGAAGAGTTCAGAGATTGCCTTAGTTCTTGGTTGGGTTTTTTTTGTTGGTATTGTCTTTTTCTTTTCCTCTCTTCAGATTACTCTTGGAGACCAATGAAAAATGTTTGCTGGCACATTCAGGAAAAACAGCTGGGGTCTACTTCCACACATTACGCTGAGTATAATCTAAATATCCTATAAATATTCATGGTAAATCAATCTGTTAAGCTTGGTGTGCATCCCACAACCTTTGCAAAGAACTTTGAAAAAAATGTTAGACTGGCTCAGTGCAATATTGGGTTGATGCTGCAAGAAGGAAGCAAAAAATGGATTGCCTGGAATCATGAAGGAAAATTCTTCCTGGGTGGCCAGGGACGATCTACACTGCTGTCAAGCCAAATCAGGGAGTGTGGAGATATGACTTGAAAATGGAAGTTGTTCTCCTCAAAAACCTGCCTAGTCACAGGAATCTCCATTTCAGCTAGAAATGGCCCAAAGGGAGTGACCAGTGTGGCTTGCTGATCTGGGAAAGTACAAAGTGTACTTTGGTTTTCATCCTACTCTCTCCAAAGTCAAATGCTTTTCTGTATCTATATTCTTCTACTTAAAGCAAATCAAAAAGTTGCCACAGCTTTGCCTATTGGTGTCAGCCACTTTCTTTGGTTTCCTTTTCTGTCATGCACTCACTTGGGTCACCCCTGTGTTCTGGCTTGTGAGATTCTGAGAGCTGAACTGTGCTTCTAACACTGACACACAAATACAAACATGGACAGTTTGAGTCATGTAGAAACCTTATAGTGCATTCAAGCCATGCAGTCCATTGAAGACTGCTCTTGTTTAGTAGCTGGTAGTCTTTTCCCAAATAAGGATGAATAATTGTAAAATGCATTGCACTTCTTAGCTGTAGACTTTGCTTCTCTGGCTCCCTTTTGAGCAAATATTTGGAAATTCTGGTATGTGCCTATGTCTTTATTAGAGCTGCAATTCTAAACTGTGCTGGAGGCAGTGATATAGTACAAAGTTATTCAGAGCCACATACTGAGGAAGTTGTGCAAACTAGTGAAATTTTGCACAGTAAGGTCATGATCTGTGCTTTGGCCATGTAGGAACTACAATTTTCTAAAAATGTTATCAGTGAGAACTTGCAGGATTTGCAAACTGAGACCTGAAACAGAGTGTTCTTATGCAGTCTTAGAAGAAAAATAAGCCATGCACATTTTCAATCTGGCAAAAATTTGGCAATAATATTAGAACACTTGTCTCTATCAAAGCATTCAGAAACACTTTAAAGTAAACAAATCCAGCCAGCAGCAGACTAAAGCTGATCTAGAGTAAAAAGCAAAATCCCACAAAATCCTATGAAATATACTTAGTTCCTAGTTATTGTTAAATAATTTATTCTATTATTACTAACTAATAATGGGTGCCAAAAGCCATATATATAATGCCTTAGGTTTGCATACTGTATCTAGGTGGATTTGAATTTTCAAAATCTTTGAATCTGGTTTGTTTTAGTCATGCTTTCTATATATACTCATATATGCGTGTATGTTTGCATTATATAAATATATACATATATATACACTCATATACGTGTGTATGTATATTATAGTGAGGGAAAATATTTAAGTAGGAGACTTACAGGTTTCTTTATCTCATCATGAGAAGACTAAATGGAAGAAGTTTTTCTTTTGTTTTTTCTAGAATCCTAATGAGTTGGATCTAATTTTTACAAATTCCAAAGCTGATCCAGACACGCCAAAGCAGGGTTTGAGCTGATGAGCAGCTTCTCTTTAGGTTCATGTTCACCCTGAGAGGTTTTGCAGTGGAGTTTCCAGAACTGCCAAAGCACTTGAGAAGCAAAAGTCTTGCTGAACTGGATGGGATTTATCCACACCCTACTAAGATGAGTGATGTTTTATATCTGACTGTTTCACAGACAACCTCTTGGAAAAACTGGAAGACTGACTTAAAAAGGGATGCACTCCCTCCCACCAGGAATATGCCCCCACTAGAGGGGCTTCCTGTCAGTGTCTGCCAAGGAGAACAGATAAGATCCAAAGGGCTGGTGTGAGAGCTGGCTGCTTCAGCATTATATATGCAATTTTTTCTGCCTGAGAACCACTTCTGAGAAAAGGAAAGGCATGTTATGGGGTGGAAAATAGTTAGTTTTGGGCATAAAGTCAGAAAGTGTGTATTAGACAGTTATTGTTCAATATTCCTAGGGAGAGTAAGGATACTAAAGTAAGGCAATGGCTTCTTCTGTATGTGAAAGCTAGAGGTGAAAATACTATTAAAGTGGCTCCTGCTAATTTGTGAAATATGAAAACCTGTTTAAGAGTCTTGCTTAGGCAAGAAGATTGATAGATCTCTTAGTGCTAGATGTATTTTTATTTAGAGGAGAAAACCCAGAAACTTCAGTAATTAACTGACACAGCTACCAGAAAGCCAGTAGGAAAGAGGAAGACAGAAGAGTAGAAGTAGCTTGAACTGATCTTACTATGTGGGAAAATTTTAAAGCCTCAAAATGGGAAGGAAATGTTACCACAGGAAGGAGAAAGAAACTGGCTGGTACAGCTTTGCAAAGCTGGTGGTGTGATGGTCATACCTCATGGTATGGTAGTGTGTATTAGTTAGTTGTTTTACTTGGTTTTCCCTTCTCCCTTTATTAAAATATTGTTGCTGCCATTGATTAAAATTTGCAATTGTGGATAATTATCTCAATGAGCACCAATCTTGTCATTTAAATTCCTGGGTGAGAGGCTAACATTGGGTTTCACTGAGAACCCCAGTTCATATGGGATCAGTCCCTTTCTGCCAAGTCGAAGGAGAACATCTACACAGCGTGGCCAGCCTTAACTTGCCTGCTGCTCCTGGACATAGCAGGCTCCTGAGGAAGGTGGACAGTATGTGCTGAGGAAGCCGTGCCACAGGAACATGGCAAAGCTGGCAGTGGGGCAGCTACGTGTGCCTCAGGGTGGCAGAGAGGCAAAGACACTGTCCCACCTGCCTTTGAAAAGGCAGCCCTGGGAAGGATTGTGGATTCTGTTACTTGCTCTCACTCTTGTGGAAAGTCTCCCTCAGGAGCTGTGATGCTTCATCCTCAGAGACCTTCACACCCTTATGTTCGCTAAGTAGTGGAGTTATCTGGGGAACCTGAGGCATGCTGTGATCTGTTCCAGATTTCTGCTCTACCGCCTGGCAACCAGAAGCAAATGGAAATGAGAGATGCAAAGTTTTTCACCCATAAAACATTATGGGTGCAAATTAAAAAATTTAAAATTTTTCTAGGAACATTGAGTTCTTTGCAAAGAAAGCATTAAAGTACTTGTGGCAAGGTGAACGGACAGGACCCAGTTTGTCAGGAGTTAAAACTGCCACAGTCAGCTGGAGGCTTACCAGCCACTAGCTATTAGGATAGTCATTTCCCCTCAGGAAATACCTGCTGGTGTATCAAGGGTAATTGCCAGCAGTCAGCTGTATCCCCAGAGGGTGGGTATATAAAATCATCAGGAAAAGACTGAACTGTTCCTAGTAGGAGGCAATAGCAACTGTGACTGTGTGTGACTGTGTGTGTGTGTGTATCTTGGTTGTTTATCTTAATGAAGAATCTTAATGTAATGTAGGCTTTTGTTTCAGTTTTAACCCTGGTTGTGACTCATCTTTGGGTTTCTGCTGAAGCTTGAATTTTACAGACTTCTTTTCTTATCTGAGGCCACCACTTGCAACACTGGCTGGTTTGTCACAAGTATTCTCCAAAACAGAGTAGATAATTGCAGCTTCCTGAATGGCTTGGTGTCACTATGTGATTTTATTTCTAAAATACTTGAAATAGAATTCCTAAGTGACCTTCACTTTGTTATGCTCCTGCCAATCTTTCCTCTCACAACAGGAGTAAAGCCCCCTTGCTTTCCTGAGTCTTAGTTAAATAGTCTGTGAAGCAGGCAGATCAAGTAATGTCTAGTGGTTACCCTTTAAAGTTCATTCTAAAATTTACAGCATTATAAAGATGAAAAACAAGCCAAAATTTTAGAAGCACTTGTGCAGACAGTTTAAAGATTTGCTCACTCTCCTGCCTAGGCAGAGGTCTCCCTGGAATATCGCATCCATCAGTGTTAGCCTGTCAATTAAACTACTCTTTGCCTCCATACTTTCTGAAGTAATAAATTTCCCAGAAGTACAAAGAAAGCCAGACACTCAAAATAGGTCATCCTACCTGATCCTTATCTCTTCATTTGGACATATTCCCACATAACCAGGCTTTTAGTCATTCTTCCTGGGCTTTTTCTCTGCTGTCCAAAAGAATCCTCCAGACAGCAGGTTGTTACTTGGCTGTTACCTCACATGGGGGCTCTCCCTGCCTCCCCGTCCCCTCTCGCTCCCTCTTGCCCACTCCCACATCTGTTGCGCGTGCGTTTGAGTAGGATCCACCGCCTCCTTGCCAATGGAGTGACTTTGTCAAACACTTAAGTGAGCTTCACTTGGTTGAGAAGTTAGGTGCCTCTGGGATGTAGTCAACGCTTTCATGCTCTCTGAAGTGAATAGTAAAACCGGTCATGATCACGTTATGAACTAACCACAGACTAACATGGTTTTTGAACTAGAGTAAATGTCAGATATGTAATAGATTTAAGAGAGTTCAAGAGCCATTTTCAAGTAAGTCACAATTGGGGAAAAAGGAATAAATTGATGAATAAACCATTCACAGTGCTGGTGTTTCACAAAAGCAGTTTCTCAGCAGAAAATGAGATAGGATTTGGGAGTAAACCATCATTATTTACTCTGGTCTGTCTTTCTTTCTTGTGTTGACTTCCTGAGATGAGGGAAAATATCTCCTTTCAGACTGCTATGGTTGTCTTGGGAGTAGTGAAGTCTTCTCTGAACACCTTCAGATACTCAGTTTATAATGAGATCTTAAACCTTTGCATGTACGTGGAAGTATGTCAGCTTCATTATTCTAATTTCCAGAACTCAGCAAACCATAAAGCTGAATTCTGAAAGAGTTCTTGATTGTGACGTTAAAACCAGCAAACCAGTAATAACACCCCCCTCCCCCCTCCCCAAAACAATGGGGAAGGAAATACCTTCACATCCAAACTGTTCAGATGGTGCTAGTTTTTCCTTTGCTTAGTATGCTCTTTCTGGGACACTTTGTAGGATGATCGGAAGAGGCTTGAGGAAGGCACATGATTTGATTGCCTGGTTAATTTCCAAAACACTGTGTTGAAACTCTTAGTTCATTGCCTTGTTGCCCTTTGTAAGTGGATGGGATCTATTGATTGGAAGAGATGAATTCTCTGTGCAACAGTGCAAACCTTTGTGAAAATGGATCCTCTTATAAATGGCCCAATCCTCTCCCTGAAAAACAGATGCCAGAAGCAGTTGTGGGACATTATGTTTCAGTTTTAGAGACTTCCAGTTCTAAGAATAAAGTAAAGGAGTCATTATTTATCTAAACAAGGCCTTTATGCTGTGGTTCAGTGGCTGCTGGACAGCCGTGTGATCTGTCTTGTGTAATGCCCTCACCCCCTCCTTTCCCTGTTTGGAATAAAGAAAAAAGGACTTGTACTGGCTCAGAACATACTTACACATCTCACTGTCTATTGTGCTCGGCCGCTGTGTCCATTATGGTCCCCTAGATAAACACGGTGCTGAGCAGCCTCTCAGCTGCCGAAACACGCAGCAGCGCCGATAACCTGCTCTATGTTTAGAAGGGAATCAGTGCGTCACAGGCTATGTGGGATATGTTTACACGGACGTGGTGTGTGCTTTCCCCTCAACAACAGAGAGCCTCCATCACAAAGCCGCTCCCTCTGAGGAAACAGGCGGGTTTTGAAGCCATAGTCTTTTATCTTTTGTCGTGGATTTTTTCTTGCTGCTTCTCAAAATATCGCCTTGTATTTCTGTGTCTGAGGGTAAATGAAGTGAGATACAGATTCCTGATCTTTCCCTGCTCCTGTAGGAAGCTGCATTTTAAATACAGAAGGAAGGAGGCAGCTGGCTGAATGTATACTTTCTGTGTGTTACCAAGTCTGTCAAAGTTTCTGTGTATATGAGGCAGCTGACTTCTTTCAGAAGCCCAGTGGTCAAACAAGTTACATTTTACAAAATAATCTGATCTTTTCAAAAGTGACTTAGGCACTTCAGAGCCAAGACCTCTTTATTTGATAATGGGGCTGGGGCTTATCTATTCAGGGAGGCAATACAGCTTTGCTGCATTTGGTGTTGACCTCCTGATATGTACACAGCCCAACACAAAAGCTCCTCTTGTACTTCTGAAAATGTCACCCAAAGCACACAGTGCTCTGGAAACCACGTTTTGTGTAGGGCTAGTCCAGGATCAGTGAGCACAAACTTGAAATGAGCAGACAGACTAGGGAGGGCTTACCAGTGTGAGAGGGCAAATAATCAGGAGCTGCTTGCTCCTTGATTATACAGTGCAACAAACTGAGCACTGAGACTGTCTAAATTGTGAGAAGTTAGGTGTTCCCATTTTGCACACTGGAGAGGATGTGGATTTTTATCTGGGCCCAAGTTAATGGGCATTGCAACAAAGCAGGAGCTCAGCATCCCCATTTACAGGCCAAACTAGTATTGAGCAGATGTTATGACCAGACAGACCACTACTGCAGAATAACAGTGACCAACCTGAGGTGACCGTGGCACATTTCCTGCTGTGTGCTACATCAGCTGGACACAGGGTGCATGTTCTGAAGTATGAAAATTCTGTTGACTGCTCTGAGGCTTCTTGAGCAATGACCAGGTTCCAGTGGTAATGCCCCAATACAAGGTAATAAAATAATGTGTCCATTCACACATACCATAGTATTCAAGTACTTGTTTTAAAACACTCAGATTGCAGCCTTCTATACTGTACTATACAGCAAAAAATGCTCAGAATGCAATGGTTCATTACAGAATGAATCCAGTGAATCGTTCATTCTTAATACTCTTTTTGCTCCATAATTGTGATGTTATCAACAGAACAACAAAACAATTCAGCAAAAACCTTAAAAAATTTCAAAGTTGTTCCCATGGAAAAGTGCTCAATTTTTCTTTCAAGATTTTCTTGGCAACCCATGCTTATGATATTTTTAATTAGCATTCTAATGTAATATGTACTAGTTACAGTATTATGATTTTCAAAGTATTGGTAAACAAGAAAACCCACATAATGATTTTAATCTCTCCTTTATGATTAAAATCACAAGAATTACACAAGAATTTATTGAAATGGAAAAATGTTGGTAATGCCAATACTTTCTCCTGAGTATTTTAACCTATATTTAGCATTAAAAATGGATACTTTCAAAATTGATAATATTCAAAGTCTATAATGTTCTCAGTTTTTTGGACTACCTATTTTACTTTTTCTTTTTCCCCACTGAATCCTTTTGAAACCTGGAAAAGCTTTAATGCTTTTATACAGATTCTATTTCCACTGCTTTACTACTTCTTGAAGAGTTCTAAAGTTAGCTTCTTTACCTGAATTGTACCTGAATTGCAAGATTCCTTTTGTAGTGTCATGAGGAATCACATTAACAGCATGCCTTAATTTCCAGTAAAAATTTGGTCACGATCACAGACTTTGAAAACCGGTGTTTTAACTCGGTCTTATTTCCTGATATTCATATTTTTCTCTTCCTTTCATCCTCTCTGCTTTCAGTGCCAAAGTATGTAATTTTTTTTCTGGTGAAGGATTAACTCAAACTCAATAAAAATAAGAAAACATGATACAAATACATAGTGATTCAGTCCAACAAATACAAATACACTAAATTCAGTCCATGGTTGGAATGGTGCAGCTTTAACATAGAAATTCCAAAGAATGTAGGGTGTATTTTGGACATTTTTGGCTATCAGAAAAGTTCTGGTAGTTTCCATTAGTATTAGATGTCTTTGTTTGGACATTTGCACAAGTGAGTGAAGTTGAGCATGAAAGTGAAATCTGTTATTTATTAAAAAAACCCTGTCTCTATCTATACCTATATCCAATCTTTTGCTTACATATTCCTTTTACTACATAACCACCTACAGTGAATTTGACTTATAACTTATTTTTATATAAATGTTTGGGTTTTTTAATATACAATTTTTTTTTAAATGTACCATTATATCAATCACAGTGCAGGTATGTGAGTTAGGTGCCCCTTTGAGCATGAAGCCTAATAAGAGAAATGAGAACCAGACGTTTCTAGCAATTCCTGGTGCTTATCTCACCTTGTCTCAGGTAGTAGACATCAACCAGTGCAGCAGCACAGAGAGACTCTGCCAGGTCTGCTCTGTTCCCTTCTTGCAAATGTCATATGGTGGAGAGCTTAAAGACAGAATTGTAGAAAGGAGAAAATAATGAGGAATGGACAGAAAATGTGAGAAAAGAAGCCTAGCCTAAGGACTAAAATCTCACTTGGCCTTGCTTTTAAAATAGTCCATATAGAGGTTACATTCATTCTGGTCACTTTGGGCACACTGTTCAAGCTAGAGGGACCTGCTTCCAGATTCTATCAAGTCATGACATCTCAAAAATATCTCCAACTAGGCCCTTCTTTTGCTTTTATTCTCTGATTTACATTTAATTATATGTTTCTGACGGTGTGTTTTGAAGCAGGAGTTGTTTTAGGTAGAACACTGTTTTCAAGGGCAGTAAGCATCAGTAGTCCTCTTCTAACTCTTGGCTTCTTCATCTGGCCTCCTGCAATGGTTATAAAGTTTAGACAGGGAAGAAAGCAGTCACACATGAGAAATAACTCAAGTGTAATCCCCAGTGAAAATCTGTTTGTATGGAATGCCTATTCTCCTTGCATGCCTCTCTGGCAACAGTATATCACTATGTAGTAGTAGCATACAGGAAAGCTAAACTGAGTCATTCATGCACACGAGAAATGTTCCTGACAGAACCAAGCAATCTAAAGTGCTAGTGTACCTATATAATCAAATAGTATAAATCTTGTTTCTCCGCTGTAATTTGAGTGAAGAAGGGTTCAACCCTATATGCAAATACATTTGGAGTATATGACTCTGTTTAAATAGAAGTAGTCAGTAAAACATTATATTATTTCTGGTTTAGACATCAAAACAAGATTTCTTCTGAGCATTAGGCAGTTGGCAGCTATTGCAATAATTTCTAATTTGGTTATATTTTCACATGATAACACCTCCTGCTTTCATACAGCACATTTTCTTTAGAGCTGTCCAAAATTACCATTGCTCATTAAAATAAAATAAGAGTAGAGAGGGCAGTAGAGTGATGGGGTGGTGCAGTGACAAAATACAAGCCAAAATAAATTATAAAATGTTATAAGTAAATAATGTAATAATTGGCTCTCACAATTAAGGGGTAAATATATGAAGTTCTGTAGATGATGGGTATGTTTCCTGTCCCCCATACATTGTTATCACGGGACAGTCCTAGTAGGTGGGGTATTTGGGAGGGTCGGCTTGTTCCTTTGGCAACTCCTGACTTCCAATGAAGGTGTGAGAAAGTGATCTCCACCACTGAGCAGCGAAGAAGGAGCCAATTGACAAAACTTTAAGAGGGGCTGGGGGTATAAAAAGTAGAACATCCATTTTGTAGATGAGCACATGGTGGTTGAGCCCTTGCTCCCAGAGCTGTTTGTTTCTCCTTATTCAATCTCCTGTTGTATTTTACTAAGGTTTTTAATAAGCCCTTTGAAATTAAAAGGTGAGCATCAGGTTTTTTTCTCACATAAAATATATTCTACTCTTCGAGTTTATGAAATATTACATTGGCATTTCAGTTCCCTGCATCCCATCTAGTTCCCACCTTCCTAGACTCATGCAGGCACACATAACCTTCATACCCTTTTCCTTGACCATGTCAAGTGAAGATCAGCAACAGAAGGAAATTTCTGTTTCATGCTGCAAAGCCTACATGACCACCATGGAACGCTGACCAAAACTAGTATGGGATAGTCTGCAAAGGTCAGTAGTAACACCAGGAACATGAAAAGCCTGGTCTGTTTCAGTGATAAGTGTAATTGATTACAAGTGCCGTAAAGGCATATGTAAAATAATAAATTGCTTTGATGATAACTCTAACTACAGCTGTTGTAGTTCTGGGTGGACCTGCTGCTCTCCTGAGTCTTTTTCCTGGTGTAAACTGCTCCTGTGTGCCACTGGAGACCAAGTGTTTGATGATGGTGACTCTTCTCAAGATTGGTTCTTTCATGAAGTTTAATAGCAATGTTTCATTGCAATATATGCCATTGGATAGGGAGAGAAAATGTTGGAGATATTTGGGTGAAAAATGCTGTTTATTAATAACAGCCATTGAAATGCATTCTTCAAACCAAAAAAAAAAAAAAAATCAGAACCTCAAGTGCATAGATTCATCTTCTGTGCATTTCTTTCTAGGTGAATAGCACCATCCTGACTGCAGTGAACAGATGTGTACCCCGGTGTGGAGCAATCTCTTGTTCAAATTAAAAATTTCAGGATTTGGCCTCAGGAGAGTTTTTCTTGACTGAGGACTTTGAGATCTGATTAATAAGGGCTAACCATTAGTCAATAAATTGTCATCTTTCATCAAATAATGTGTTTGATAAATCAGTTAGTCTGGTATTCAAGCAGCTTTCTTAGGCTGCTCATAAAATGTGATACTTGTCACAGAAAACATCTGTCAAACAAACATAATTGATAAATTTCTGCAACATCCACTCATGTCTAGCTTACAGGTTTGCCTTACAAAGGTCCTTCTATTTCTTACAGTCCTGTCTTCCTCCTGCATGGTCTCCTCCTCTCCCCCTACAGTGCACTAAGAGGAATAAATATTTTCCTTGTCATCACTTCAGTGTTTCTTCACAAAGTTTTGGAAGAAGACGAAATAAGAATCAAGGGCAAAGATCAGAACTTTTTCTCTTTCATTGCAGTACTTCCTTCTAAAAACACCACAATTTTAAACAGAAGTTTATTTATGACTTCAATGACTTTTTTATGACCATTGGAGATGCTGGTGGAACTGGAGAATCATTTTAACATAAATTGGTAGTTACAGTAGTTATAGTATTGTGATTTGATCAAAAGTCTCGGAGAGGTTTACTACAAGCAAGAGACTCAAGGAAATTAGCACACGTCTAATCTGCCTGTGGGGATGGGTCAGGCAAAGCATGGGTTGTAGGACACCAGCTGTTAAGAGGAGCTTCACAGAGTCTAAGGAAAGAAGCTCAGTCTTGCAAAACAGAGCTCTGTTTCCTGAGGGCTGAATCTGCTGAAGAGCTCTGAAATATTCCTTGTAACTTCAGGAGGCTGAATTTTGAGAGAAGGTGTTCTCTGTATGTGTCCATGTGTGTGGAGGTGGTGATGTGGGGGAGGTAGAAGCCTTCCCAGTGGAGCTTTGTGAATTCATTGTTCCTACATGCTGTGCAAAAAACCTGAAGGTCCCTACTTCTTAGAGTTTTCCATCAGAGAATTGACACATTTGTCATCACTGTGTAGCTTTGTCTTATAGACCACATGGAAAAGAGACCCTTACCTGTCCACTAAGAATCCTAATTTTAGTGGGAGTAGAAATTGTCTGTGGTATTTTATCCAGAGTTTTTGCCTAAAGGGCCACAGCTGACTCCTCAGTCAGGCTGTCTGACTCTAGCCATTTCTGCTGGAATCTGAGGTAAGCAGAAGTTGGTATGTATCCAAACCAAGAGAGACACGGTCACTCTGTGTGCAGTGTGGCTGCAGTCAAACCCAGCCACTCAGACCCAGTGAGCCGTACGGTTTCCTTTGGTGGTAGAGGTGTACACCCACATTAGCTTCTGAAGAATGTCTTTAAAATGTAATAAAGAAATCTGCTTTCTTTGAGTGCCTGTGTCCTTAGAAAAGGATTTTCATTAGGAGGAAGAAACATGATCTTGTACTGGCTTACATACTTAGCCCACCTTCCTGAGTAAGTTATCTTATCAAATCATGTTGTCTGCTCCGTCTGTCACTTTCCCTTTAGCTTCCTCCCAACAGCCCACACCTTTCATGCCCAGTACGTGTGAAACCCATTCATCAGCTTAGGAAATATTGGTAGCAGAAGGATAAAAAATGTCATCCTGTATAGACGGCATGAAATGGCTAGGGAGAAACCACAATGAATGTTCTGGAGAGAAACCCTGCTAGGATTCAGTCCGTTACCCATTCTGAGAGGGGGCATCTAAGTGGCCAGTCCATGTATGTGCACTGACTGGCTGAGCACTGCAGCATAGCTCTGAGCCAGACTGCTGCATAATGCTTTGTGTGTGGCAGGAGAAATGAGGAGAGCAGTATGTAAAAGATCTTTTTTTTGGGAAATGGAAGGCACCGGAATTATTAAAAGAGAGAGTTAGAGACACACAGACTTCAAGTTTCATTATGGAAAGAACAACATGTTTTTAAAGAAGCAAAAAATTGTGTGTTGTGTATCATCCTGTTTATCGTTGCTGCTGTTGCACACAGCCCTCCCACAGGAATGGCTACTTGCAGGGTATATTTAGATTACAGGGATCAGATTCCACTACATCACTCTACAGTACAGGTCAAAACTGTCCTGCTTGTTTCCATTTTCAGCAGAAATGTTAAACAATTCATATGTGAATGCATAAATTCTTTCTTTTTAACTAAGGATATAAACAGTAATATCTCTTCCCAAGAACTTTTTGTGTGTGCATAAAACTAATTGCCCTCTAATTCAGTGTTACAAGAACTGACTTTTTTCTTGGGATCAAAGCCATACAGACTTAATTGTGACTGGAATATCTCTGTACTGTCAATATTAACTCCAGCCTTGACTTCAGATGCCTCCCACCATTAAATATCTTACATGGTTTACAAATTCTGCTTGTCTAAATGGGTCTTCAGATGGAGAAATTTCTAAGAGTCTATAGAGCCTGCCTAGTAATCAGCTTTGCTCAACAGAGCATTGGGACAAACCTCACTGCAAGTTTTGACCATCAGGCATTATCAGAGATTTACTGTGGTAATGAATAAGCTTCATTAGCTTATTACCTTCATAAGCTGCTCAGAAAGTGAGTCATGATAGCCAGACATTATAGTCAACTCCCATAAATGGCTTTTAAAATTCTGGGGGGTATGTCTCTAGTTGATTAACATTTTCCCCAAGTCTTGTAGGGAGAGTGAAGATAAAATTTCTGTGACTACTTCTTTATGTTTTAAGGGAATTTTATTGAAAGTGGTTGGAAGGACAACTGGCTGGTCTGAGGAGCTCATCAGAACAAATGTTGCTGACAGAACACAGTGTCTCGGAGCAGGAAGGTCTCTGAGGAGTGGTTCACCCCCCAGGCCTCATCTCAGATGTATAAGCATTAGAAATCCCCAACTAACATGTGTGTAGGATACTGGCAACCTAGACTGCACAGAAGGTGTCAAGCAGCATGGTCTGGTCTGATGATTGCTGCAGAACAATTAACACACATGTAACTGGTGTGGCTAAGACTGTGTCTGCTGCATGCAGTGACAGGCTTCTGGAGGCACTTGTTCACACTGCACATTGGCAATGAAGAGGTAGGATGGTTCTTCAAGCTGCCGTCGGTCTCCTGCAGCTTGCAGAGTTTGCTAGTTAGATAAGGGATGCCTTCCTGTCCCTTGGGGAGTTTCTGAGCTTTGGGTTGTGACTGGAATTATTGCTAGTAGAGGCACTGCAGTTAGGGATGAGGGCAAATCTAACATGCAGCAGTGACTCCCAGTGGTTTTGGACAGCCTGGAGAAAACGACAGTGCTTAAAGACTAGTGGTGGCCAACTGTGGGCTCTGGGTTGATTTTTTTTCAAAGGCAGCTTGTGTATAGCAGCTCCACTGTGAAATGGGCTGGAATTCCTATGCCAGTCACCCACACCAACACCTACATCCAGAGGGTCACTTGGATTAGCAGAACATCACCTTGCCAGTTGTTAGGCCGGCAGTGGTGAAAAAGAGCTGGAGCTCCATTAGCACTGAGTCACACCAGCAGAGGCATGCTGGCTTTTCTTTTGCCTGGATTTGCTAGTTCTTTTTGCTCCCACAGTCTTGTCTAGAGGATTTAATACATCCTGAACCTGTGCAGTAAGTGGCATTAATTTTATTTTAACTGAGGCAACCTAAAACCTAGGCATGCTCTCCGTTACTCTGCAGTTGATGAAAAAGCATCTGATTCACATCCAGCATCTGACTCATCTTGTGTGTCTTAGGCACCTGTCCTAAGACAAACAAGGTTACCTGTGTGCTGCCTGTTACCTCTACCATACCAAAGCCAGCTGAAATTAGAAAATATTATAAATCCAATTGAAGCCAATGAGTGTAAATTAACTGAAAATGTTGGTGATGCTCTGTGCCATGGCTTGTGCTAGTGTCTTTAGTGGCTGTGATGAGACATAGTGATGAATCTTATTTTCTCCATGATCGATAGAAGTCTAGCCAAATGCAGAATGATACTGCTATCATGCGTGGTGACTGAGTAGAATGCTGAAATCTTGGTCAGGAAAAGCAACCCACACAGGATCAAGAAAGAGACTTCATATATTGAGGACCATCTGGTGGATGCTGTATCAGTGTTTTGAACTACAGTTCAGTCTTATACCACATTTCTGAGATGTAACATATGATTGGTAATTATTCAGGAGGGGAAATGTGAATACAGGCTGGCCTTACTTCACCAAATGCTTTCCTGTCTATAATGAACTGTCACTGAGATTTTTGTACACGTGTAGATGTCCTCAGAGATTTGTAGAAAAATTGTCTTTTTGTTCCAGCCCAATCAATTGTGGAAACTCTGTGTGGAATTAGTTGGGGTGGCTCCCAGACCCAAAGTGTAGGATCTTTTTGTTGAAAACCCTTAGTGTGATGTAGGCTTTGAAAATAGAATGAGGCTGGTGCAGGTGGGTGACTGTCAGCACAGAACCGTCAGCTTTTTGGCCAAGAATCTAGGGCTTAACTGCAGCCCCAGAAAATGACATCAAAGGCTTCCTCTCTAAATGACCAGAAAAAAAGGTGACATTTTCTAGTCTGTGACAAGCTGATCAATTGCTTGATTCTGGTTAATGGGTAATGGCAAAGTTCCACTCTCTGGATAGCCCTGTCATGGCTTTTTGGGGAGGTCTCTCTTTATTGGGTGAAATGAACTAACATTAGAGTACATCTTCAGGCACTCTGGAGTGCTTCCTGCTTAAGGTGTGCTAATCTTGCAGCACCAGATTGTCTATTCTTTGGCTTTGTTCATAGTCTCTTGTGGAACCCAGTCTTGGCCTGTCTCGTTCCAGGTTGCTTTGGAACCTACACTGAAGCATCTGTGCAGAAGAGAATGGCAAACAATTTCCTAATGTGCCCTGCCAGGGTTCTAGTCAAGCCAACAGTTCTGGTTTGGATACCAAAAGACAGACCTTCAGGATGAGCAAAGCCGCCAAACAGACAAAAGCAAAGTCATGAAATGGAAAAACTCAGACATCGTTTATGCCAGCTGCTGGGTGCCAAGGGCTGGCTTAGAGCTGGCACAGGAGTCCATGATCAAGAAAGGTTCAACCACAATGAAAAACAAAAATGAAAATACAGCAAAACCAGAAGTTCTGAGATCATGTTTAGAGAAGGCTGGTGACATGCAGAGTACTCTGAATATAAAGAA
The DNA here is from genome assembly GCA_013398275.1 of Promerops cafer. Taxonomy (NCBI): domain Eukaryota; kingdom Metazoa; phylum Chordata; class Aves; order Passeriformes; family Nectariniidae; genus Promerops; species Promerops cafer. The sequence goes on along the minus strand of VZSE01008217.1, from coordinate 629,891 downwards.
CAAGAATGGCAGGACTAGACCAAAGGGTGAAGTCCAGAGACACTCTTTGACAGACCAGATGTTCATGAACCAACGTATCTGTATAGAAGCAGCTTGTCAGAAAAAAATGGGTAAATTTTTTGCAAGCCTATGAGTTTTAGGCAGAGCTGGACAGCGTGCCGTATTGCTACACCATTAAGTTGGAGAACTCAAGGCAGATTTATGGTGCCATCAAACCTGAGCCATAGTTTTACTAAATACTCTGTCTTTTTAATGGTACTTAAGGGCTTTACTGCATTTGTGCATTTTTACTGTGTTTAGGCATGGTTTTAACAACTGAGTTAGCTCTCTTGATGCTGCCAATTGCTGTCAATGTGGAGAAATAGAAGTCTTTTTCAGGACCATAACCTAGTAGACAGGGTTATATTTTTGTCTTGCAGGATTTAGGAATGACTAGAGACCATTATGTCGAACACAGCTTCTCCCTGTATTTGCTGACATCCAGTTCATATGGAGTCAACTAAACTCAGTTGTTAAGAATTTCACTTAAACAAGCTACAAAATTTCTAATGGAGCAAACCTTTAGAGGTTTGTTCCACCCTTACATGACTCCCCATGGAGACTGTGAGTTGGGAGGAAGTGACAAAGAGGAAAAAAGAAAATGCAAGCAGATCCAACCTAAAGTCAACACTGTTGCTTCATGCTGAGAAAAAACGACCAACTGTTCTCTTCTAACCTTTCTTTTAGAATATTTGAACTTGTTTGAAAAGTAATAACGTGCCTTACTTGACTTTTAAAGGACAAGATTATTTCAACTTTAAAGGATAAACCCAAAATCTAAAATTCATGAAAGGGAAAAAGAAAATTTAGCTGCTATTCCACAGCTTCCACATTCACGCAGGAGTGATATACCCTGCAGGAGGCTGACTCAACTTTTTTATGACCCATCAATGATTTAATAGAAGTCCTGATGCTGTTCCCCAAGCAACAAATATATTTCATTAGGCAGTATGAGATGGCAAAATGGACTATCTGTTGTGTTATTCTCCCTTTTAACACATTCTCTCTTCCCAAAATACAATTATTATTACACAGCACTGGGTAGAGATGTGGGTTCTGGAAGCCAAAAAGTCCAAGGGATATTATTTGGCATGGTAGCATAATACTAGACTTTGCTAAAATCAGGTGTGAAGTAGCATACCTTAGCTACTTTAAATAGGGCAGAAACACCCTAAATTTATCCTAAAAAATGACAGCGTAAGGTTACTATTTATTATTAGTCACAGATGATTATTTCAGTGATAGCTTTGGCTTTATTCAGTGGTAAATCTGCTGTCACCAGCTATACACTGTGGCCACTCTCCCTGCCAGTAGTCAGCTTTGGGCAGAGGATCAACTGAATACCTTAAATTCTCTGTTGAACCTTGGCATTATTATGGAAGAAGTCCGCAGCCAACTCGTCCCTGGTATAGCTCCAGCAACTTAACAGATGGATCACTAGCAAGCCTCTTCTCAATTTCTCTGTTAAATATTCATGGAGCCAGCATGTGCATAGGCCCAAGCGTGCCCCTGGAGGTGCCAGCAAGGGTCTCTGATCTGGGGAAGATGTCAAATTGGCTAGTGGAAGTCTGAGGGCAGAAATGTTTTCCACAAGGATCCATCCTTCAGTGCAGAACATGGAGTGACAGCCATATGTGCAACTGTGCTGGTGAATATGTCTGCAGTGCATGCTTATACAAGCTATTAATAGGCCAGTGCCATACCGAATGCTAATGTGGGGAAACAGGGAGGGAAAGACAATGAAGAAATGCCTTGGACCAAGCTGAAGTGTCAACCAAAGTAAAGTCCTCCTGTTAACTTCCAGTGAAGGTGAAGGGAAAAAAATAAGCTGCATTCCCCAGTCACCTTTAGGATATACCACTCTTACTTTCCAAATGTGCTTCTGGAAAAATTGCTAAATTCAAGGTCATAAAGCCCTGGGGATTGTTTTCTGGTTTTAGATTCCATTCAGAGCTAAATAATGTTTTATTTGTTATTATTTAATAGCAGTCAAGTATGCTTCTGGTATATCAGGGTCCATATATGAGTTGGGCTAGGGTTTTGGGCAGTACTGCATACCAACNTATTCTTTTTTTAAGTCTGCAATATCTACAAAGCCTTAGGAGTGCTCTTTTAAGTCTGCCTGGGGTGGAAAGGAGGTTGCAATTTTCTTACTTTGACAAATTTCTGTTTCCCCTGCTTTACCAGAAAGAGTGTTTATCATGATGTCTCATTAAAAACGTTGCAGAGAAGTAATTTGTGGTTGTTCCAATGGAGTGTACAGCACACAGTATGGAGAACTAAAAAAAAAAACAAGCCTGGGAAAGAACATACTTATTCCCTATTGAAAGATTTATGTCCAGTCCTCTGAAATTACACAATGCTGACAAGCTACTATATAACCAGAATTCCTAATATAATAAATTTGAATAAAATTAAAATATTTGAAGTCAACTCAATGCAAACCTATTTGTAACATGATATTACAGAAGATATGTAATATGCATATGTTCTAATGAAGAAACAAACATTTCTGTGTTTGCCAGTGGTAATCATAAGTACACTATGCATTAACATTAAGGTGGGATACCTGGAAAAGGTCATATTGCAGCCTCCTCGTTCCTTTTACTTCACAGTGTAGAACTGCTGATGCTTCTTAACACAGTCTAGTAAAGTATGACAACAGAATTTCATCTAGAAAAATGAGAATAGAACGTTTCACCCAAAGGTGTCTGTATAATCTCAGGAGATAAAAGTAGACTTTTGTAAATGAACATGCTTCAAAAAGTAAATACATTTGTACTTTAAAACCAAGATTATTTCTGCTGTGTTTACAATCAGCGGGATGGAGGAAGGAGAAATAGGAAAGTACCTCTAATGAAAAATTTTGGTTTTTTTCTTCAATAAAAATTTGTTCCCTGTGGTTGATTTTTCAGACGTTCCATGAAATTCCTTGGTAGAGAGAAATAGTGAACAAAAACTGATTTCAAATATAGCCAGAGTACTGGCATTCATTTTTGGAATTCATGTGCAAGGCTGGCTAGATGGTTTTAAAGCTTCTAAGCAGTTACGAGTGATTTGACTTGCTGGAGTGTACAATATTCAGTATATTTGACCCCGTGTGTTCAAGATGAACAGCTTTTATTGCTGATTCTATGTGTGACCATGATGACTTCACTGAATTATTTGTATTTCACCATGTCTATTACAAAAAATGAGTAATAGTTCTTGCCTGCAAGTTGATTCATTCAAGCACTGAATCATAAAAGCATGGATTACTGACTAATTACTGATTAACTGTATCAACATCTTCAGTCAGAATATCCCCTCTAAGAGTACAAAGAACATATTAATCAGGAACATATTTTCATATGCTTTTGGGGAGTAATTTAGAAATTATTCTACTCCTTGAATACTAGCAATTGAAAAACTGCTTTTCAGAAATGTTGGGCACCTAATTTGAAACTTTTTAGAGTGTAATTTTGCTTAGCTCTTGAAATCTCATGGCTCATTTATTACACAAATGGAGTGAATAGAGTAGGTCACTTCTTTGTGAAAATTAATCCACTAAGTGAAAATTTTGTTTTGTTCTGGAATATATTTTTGCTTGCTGGGCCTTTAAATTTATAATCTATTTCTTTAGAAAGATACCTTTAGCAATGACTATCATCAGCCTTCTACCAGTGTTGGAAAATTTCAGTTAAAGCTGAGAAGGAAACAATTGTCATGCTCTAGTAAAACAATAAAAAACCTGAAACATGTCATCTGGCTACCCAGGAAGTTTTTAATTTTTGATGACCACTACAAATTAAAAAAAAATCAAAATAGGAAGTAGATTGTAACTGGAGCAATTTTCTTTTTGTAGATATATAAAACAAAAAAAAAAGTTGAGCTCCTCAGAAAAATGTCAACAATTTTGCCATGTAGAAAATGTATAAAACCTGATCTGTTCCTGGGAGCAACTTTGGCTATTGGCAGTCCATTTTCAATAGGAAGCAAATGACAAAAAAATTCTCAATTTGCTAGTTTTAGTAGTATTTTGTTAGTATTTATTTCACAGTTGTTCTGTTTGTTAGATAAGCGAGAAGTGAATTTCACAAACATGAGTGTTAATTATAGTAAGTTAAAGTAATTAACTGAAAGTTCTCATTTCCACTTTGATAGCAAAATAGCCTATCTTGTGACATTTTGACACATCTCTTTAAAACCCTCTGCTAAATCAGGATTATAAGAAATAAATATGTGAAAACAGAGAACAGAGGAAAAAATTAATATTTCTAAGTATCTGAGAAGGCTTGAATTACCTTATTATTCTCATCAATGTTTATGGTTAATTCTTCAGTAGAGTGGAATTTTGAGTCACAGTATGTCATATTCCCTGATTACTGGCTTGGTGCTACCACACCAGGTCTGTCTGCAGTAGATCATACAACATATGCACACACACAGAGCTATTTAAGACAGAAAAAGAGAGTAGAAATAATGCAATAGTGAGAGACTAATGTGCTTTCCACATCTCAACAGAATAAGTTGTTATCATCTGTTCTTCCTGATGAAAATCAGTCACTTGTATTACAGAGTTTTATTATGGATATTCGAGAACTGTGGTAAGTGCATGCTCCAGTGTGTCCCATTGGGTCCTATTCCTCTTGTCATCCAGGTGTGTGGCCAGCACTGTACCATGTCAGGCTCCTAAGGCCACCAAACTCAGTTTTCATTCTCAAAGGAAACACTGATACAGTGGAGAAGCAGAATACAGCATAATTAGGTCTCGTTCCAGCAGGGATCTTGGCCAGAGAAGTAACTTGGACTTGTGCAGCTGAGAAGCATTCCCAGGTCCCTGACCTCTAGATGACAATGTTCATAAAAGGACCATCTAGATCCTTAATGAAACTCTTAAATTACTCTTAAGGAAACCACTTAAAATTTGAGTCAAGAAGCAACACATATGTCCAAGCACAAAAGGAGCTCTATAGGTTTTCTTTTCTGCATTCATTTATGCTTTGTGAAATTGTTTTCTGCACTGCTGTGATATAGTTCCTTCCATTATTCTCTCAAAGGAATTACAGTCTCATATTTTTTCCCCCTTTGGTGTGTTTGGCTTCCTGCTTTAATCTAATTCTTACAGCTCAGGGGAATCATCAGACCTGGCTGAGATTTGTATCTTTTCAGAGAGCTCATCAATAGTTTACATAATGCCGTGGCAGGGCCAGGGTTCACACAGCTGGAGAGGTACTCGGCAGCAGTCCCATGTTAAGGAGAAAAAGCCTTATTGAGAATCTCAACTTTGTTTAAAGAGGTTTTTTCTTCTGAAGAAGCCAAAACAACACAAAAGCAGTGTGTGCAGGTTTGCTGGCAGCTGGTGTGCTGTGACTGATGATGCTTGTGTTAATTATGCTCTCACTATTACCATGTGATCCACCCATCTGCTTTTTGAAGCCAGCTGTTTTCCTTTATCTTCCTGTTGAACTACCAGTTATTCAGGGCAGTGACCATCTTTATGCGGTGAGCAAGGAGAGAAGCAAGAGCACTGAAGCTCTGATGTGGGGATAGCTGTCATGGCTCAAATAATCAAAGTAAAAAGCTAGTAAAACACAGGTTTGGCCACATTATCTTTTCCAGGTTTTATGTCTTTAAATATTAATTAGGACTGGACCAAGAATTATTGAGAAGATTAAATTGTTAAGTTCTACCCTTCCTGGAATTCAGAAAATGTCCCTAACCATCTTCTAATAATAAAAGTTTCAATAAAAAATATGTCTTCCGTACAATTAATATAAATGTGTTTTACCCAATTAACTTACCTCTCTCTAATTTGTGACTGATTGCTGAAGTTGTGCAGTATTCTTGCTGCCCTTTACAGAATAAGCCATACCATTTGACCCAGAAAAGCCATACCTTTTAGTCTTTTGTTATATGAGAACACTGGCATTCGTGTGGAGAGCAGCCATTCTCCAGGCAGTCATGCACAGGCCAAAATAAATAAACAGATGAATAAATAAATGAAGAAATGAATCCTGTTCCTGGAAAATAATGGAAAAGGTTAAAACAAACAATCCTTTAGAACTGAAAAATAAAGTTTGTGAACTGTTGCTTTGCAGTGTTTATCCAGTTCTTGACTAAACAGCCAGGAATATATATATAAACACCTGAAACACAACAGCATAAACAAAGCTGTTATTATAATTCCAGAATTCCTGTTGTGACCTTTAGCAAATATGATCTTGTTCTCTCCCTTGGAAGAACACTCTCCCCTTCCACTTTGCCATTAATGGTTCTCTGTGTTTTTTCTTGATCTCATAAAATATTTTCCTCTAACAAGCAAAAGATCCCAGCCAACTGTGAAAAAGAAAAAAAAAATAGTCAACAGTATTTCTCGAAGATCTTGCCCACGTATAAAGGAAAAAACTACACATTATTTAGAATTATCTTAATGTTGCCTATGGAAAATTTAGTAATATTATTATTGTTCAGATAAACTTTCCTCATTTCACCGATTTCTGTGAACGACACTGCAGAGCTTTCTTTTCTCTTGAACATGCTTTGATCAAATTTATTAAAACAGAGTAGAATTTGAAGAGGAATAAAGTTGCATATTAGAGACTGGGAATTTATGCAGGATGGACTTTTTTCACATTGTACAAACATTTAAACTTTTCCTTTTATTATATGTGCAAAGTAAAACTAGTCCGAACATATAAGATATGTTGACATAAAGGCATGTCAGAAACATAATTTTGCATTTATCAAGGTTTTTATTGTAATTGAGAAGTATCAAGAGAAACTTGTGGTTTTCCATGCTTTTCTTGAAATTTCATGGCATATTCACAAATCTGAATCAAATGCTGCAATTCTTAGTTGAGTCAGTTTTTTCTAGCTTTTGTGAAGTAGTCTTTGCTTGCAAAATAACTTTTGTAATTGGAAAGATCTTAAGGGCAAAATTTAAACCAGAATTTTGGAAATACAAAAAATTTAAAATAGAACAAAGTATAAACAGTACAGTGTAAACCTTCAGAATTTTTGTAATTATATGAAAAATATCTGCCAGTCTGATATTGCTATATAATGATAAAATTTGTTTTTCAGCATAACTAACATACTGCAGTCTGGATTTAAAACTGAGAAGGAAAAGGTATCCAAGGCTATGAATGAAATTATTCTTAAGGGAAAACTGGAGTCCCTCACTTGAAGATCTGACTGCTATTGCTTTAGCTTACTGCATTTGAGTGGGTATAGGAGGGATTTATGAGGAATGGCTTCCCTTTTTAGCAGTGGGTTACAAATAACTTCAGCATGGCAGCTGAAATAAAGGTGATGTTCTTCCTGTCATCCTAGTCCTAATGCATTTAGCTCTGGCACTCCTTTTCAGCCTAGATTTTCATCTTAAACTTCACTCTGAATTTTTCCAGATATTGATTTTTCATAATCTGAACCAGTGGAATAGAGATTCTTCTTGTTTTATTTTTCATGTGTTTTCTTTAAATCTTCGGCCTCTTGTTTGTGAGAAAAGTCACTAGCTGCCATGTGAGTTATTCTTGAATAAATAAACCTGTTCTTAGAGGAGATCCCACCAGCTACCACCTGTCTTCAGTTTTTCAGTTACATATAAACATTATTCCATGTTAATTCTTCCTGGGTGCAAATATTACTTTGAAAAGACTGGTGACTGGACTGCTCTGTGTGCATCTAACATCTGAAGCAAAGTGGACCCCTTACATTTATATCTAAGCAATTAACCTTTTTATCATGTGCTTGGGAGCGTGCAAGGTGAAGTAGCACTCTGGTGACATCATTGTCAGGTCACTGTACAAGAATAATGAAATCATATAGAGAGGTGTGCCCTGAGGCATACTCTGTTGCCATAATTAGGTTGAAGGCTCCCTTGGAAAGGATGCCTTGTTGCAAGAACGTTTGCAGGAACTAATTGTGGTATGTTTTTGCATCAGTATTGGCGTACTGCATCATTTATGATCTGAAAATAGCTGTAATTGTGTGCGTGATTGAGTCATTTCCTGAATTTAGTATTCTAAGCAGAGTACATATTAAATGACTAACACACTCTTGACTTTGTCATCTTTTTTATCTCTGGCTGGATTCTTAAAAAGATCTCTTTGTGCTTTTGCATTTTTAAACCAAATTAGATTTGGTGTATTTTAGTGCTGCTGAGACTGTCAGGTTAGCAATAATCCTTGTTCCCAGACAGAGCGTGCACAGGTGCCGCAGGTTCTTCCTACCATCCTGCCACTCTGCCAGTGCATTTCTGATCAGCACCACCTCTGCTGTGCCAGGGATGGCAGGTTTATTTTGAACAGTAGGTGCAGTGAATTTTTGAAATGGAGAAGTGGTCAGTAGGGGATGAGGCTGAGGTCATCACTCCAGTTTCATTTGCAGCTCAAGTCGGAAACAAATATACTCTCCTCAGGTACTTCCACTCTGGCTATAGCAGTCTGCATCTTAGGAGGCCCTGTTTCCTCTGAATTTTTTTCCTGTGGTCTCCTCCTACTTGTAGGGACACCTTTTCTTTGTTGTGTTGCACTCTTTTTAACTGGCAGATCCTCCAGAAAAGATTAAATGACAGTTGTTTGCAGTCTTGTGAAAGCAAAATAAACAACTGGCACTGGTTTTTAAAATACTGCTAAAGATGTGAAATCCTGCTGCCACTCAGAGGGTGCTGCATATTAATTATGAATCATCAATATTTTTGGTACCATCATTATCAAACACAAAAAAAAGCAACCTACAGTACTTGCATTCATATAAACTCTTTTTATTTAATTTATTTGGACTGCTTTTCTATCCTGTACCAGTTAATCGCAAGCCCTATTTCAACTCAGAATCTGAATGTTATTTACCATCTGTCTCCAAGGGATGCACTTGCCAAGTCCCTTAATTTGCTATAATTGGCAGGTTTTCAGTGTACATAATTTATATTAAAAAAAAAAAAAAGCTGCAATCCTGAAAAAAAAGAAGATTAATTAAACCATTTCTTCTGGGCCCCTAGAAGTGTTCCAAAAGGATGGCTTTAAGGCCACAAGGTCTACTCTGTGTATGTGCTGTCACAGCTGATCACATTAAAAATGTATGTTGGGTTGGTCCCTTGTGCCTCTGCGCTGGTCAGAAGGATGTCACTGGCACCTGGGTAACATCACACATAAACAGTGAATTAAACATCTTGCATTTGCATTTGTGCCTTTTGTTCACACACTACAAACTCCTAGGCTGCAGTATAATTTATGGATACTTCCATGTAGGGAATTCTGTAGCTGATATGATAGGAAATGCTATGGAAAAAAAAAATCAACCCCCCAAGCAGATGTACAGAATACTAAATAGAGTTACAGAAAGACCACAAATGGACTGAAAGACATTGCACATGTGGTTTGTAAACACGATTTATACCTTAGTTTCTCTTAGCTCCTTGCTCCTGGCAGCACCTGGGTGAGGAACGCGTGGTGCAGTGACGGGGTGCCCTGTGTAGGCAGCTGTAAGTCCAGGGGATGTCAGCAGCACTACTGAGTTACCCTGCTCAGGATGCAGCTGACTACAATGGCTCTTCTGCTGCAGTTCTCCCTGTTCTTAAAATGACAGTGACAGGGGAAGGGTTGATGGAGAGAGGGATGGGTGTGATTCACTATATTTGCCCTGGAAAGAGAAAGGAACAGATGAACGTGTAAATTTCCTTGTTGCCTTTCCTGGATTTGTGATGATATCCAAGAGAAATATGTGGGACCTTCACCAGCCTCAAAAATTGCTGATATGTGACCTTCTTTTGTGTCAGTCACTGTGTATTTATTTATATAAGTCACCGAAGAAAAGCATGAATTAACTGAACTGTGTGAAAACAAAGCTGGATAGGTCTGTTGTCTCCCTGTTCCATTACAATTTGGCATGTACCATTACAAAGTAAAATGAGATTTTTTTTTCTCATTCTGCTCATTTTCCAGTGGCTCAAACTGCCCCTTTTTCAAAGTTGGGTACCCATCCATGTTTGATAAAGCTAACTCTCCTAACGTAGAATGAAAATGTAGGTGATGGTGAAAGGAACTTTTACTTCTTCATTGACTTTTTGAAATTTCAGTCTTCCCTTCATCAGAGAAAATATATTTTCCAGTGTCATAACTATTTCTCATAGTATTTCAAATGGAAATACTTAGGCTCTGTAACTGAACATAAAGTATTGATAATGACGTATTTGGAAGTCATTCTGGAGGGAGGAAGGCTGACTTCAGAGATTGTAGTGTACACTAGATTAGCTACTGTGAGTTCTTTGAAAGCCACTTTTTAAGATTACAGAAAAACACATTCATGGAGTTTCATCCCTTCCCTTACCTGAAAGGCATCATTAAACAAAATACTTTCCTTGTCATGTTAAGGCCTGGGAAATAAACGTGGTCTTTGACAGACGGTTCCCCTGTTCTCCTGTTAAAATGGGACTAGCTACTCAAGTGCTTTAGGATATCCTAAACTGTGCTACTGTTCTGCAACTGAAACACTCTAATTCAGAGCCAAGCTCGTTAAATATTGATTTACACCAGGGATGTTCTGCTTTTTTCAAAGAACATTTTATGCATGTATTAGGGTGTATATTGACTGATTCCCAGCGTAAAACTGGAAACTTTACCAGTGCCTTCAAGCACCTATACAAGATTTGGGCAACTGAATGGCTAAATAGGTACAGTAAATATACAAAGGATTGGACATATTTCCATTGGCCTCTTTGTGAACTAATTACACCAGCAGTAAATTAATATTCTTATACAAGTCACAAAGAAGTCCAAATGGTCCAAAAAGAGAGGGTAAGTTTCAAAACACAGGTGTGTGAAAACAGAAATAATTGTCTAGACTTTTTTCTATAATCTTCTATATTATAGATCATATTTTATGATGAAGTGCTTAAAATATTGGTGCCATGATGATCTGATTATTTTTCCATTTCCATACACATTCCCTTCAGTGACTTAAGTTCTTGCAAAAGCAGTGCAAGCTCATTTGTTGTTGCAGGCTTTCTTGCAGCGATAGCAGAACAAACCCCAGCTTTCCTGTCATTTTTGGTAAGATGCATAGAATTTGGTCTACTCTAGGTAATTGCTCAGAGTGTCTGAATCATTGACTGCTCAGTGCATTTTGACAGCTATGAGAGAGGACGAGGACCACAGTTATTTTGCCCAAACTGATATAAGCATGAGTGAGACAGATGGTTATCTTACATAAACCTTGCACCGTAGGAGAAACTGTCCCATACATTACACGGCAGTCCTAGATTAAGTTTTCTTCTTGACTGATGGCAAAGTCCATATCACAAATCTGTTTTGAGACTGAGAGCACCTGAGGCTAGGGCATTTCAGGGAATTTCAGTCTGAGAACCCTGCACCTCTCTGTGTCAATGTATCTATCTACTTGTCTATCTACCTATCTAATCTCGTCACACTATGGCAGTCACTTTTAAACAGCACTGAACTTCTCATTAAAATAATTTTTATCTAGCCTTTCTTGCAAGCCTGGAAGTGTCTGATTTTGCATGGATCTAACAAATGATTTGGAGGTTTTTGGAATTAGCAAGATGCCAATCTTAACAAATTATTTTTCGAAGCACAGAGATGGACTTTGATAAACGTGTCATGTATGCCTATTCTTGTACATCATCTAAGTAGGGTAATTTGGGTTTCAGTCACATTCAGAAGAAACAGATACAATGTAGAAAACCATATTGATCTTTTAAAGGCAGGAAGGACTTCAACTTTCCTCTGCTTCTGCCTTGTCCTGTAAAGAACAGCCACTTTAAAGTGGAACATGTTTGAGAAAGGCCTTTTGCTGTGTTTATTTTGGGAGATATGAGGTTCTTTTTTTTTTGGTTAATTTTTTAATATTTCATCAAAACCAGTCACATTGTAGAAAAACTCTTGAATTTTCCTAACACATCTTCTATAAAGAATATCTAGGGAAAAAAAAAAATCATTCAAAGATAACCAGGGTTGGAAGGAAAAATACAGAATTATTTACAGAGGCTGCCTATATAGAGGCTGCAGAGTTCAGCTAAAAAACTACTTCCTTTCATACCTAGAGTATCTCAAACTGAAATAAAATGTATTTTGTTTCTCAAATTAAAAAAAAAAAAAGGAAAAAGAAGAGGAGGAAGGAGAATAAGGTTAACAACCACATTCCTACATTTCTACATAGAATTCTCATTATGCTATCTATGAGGAGGACTTTTTACTTATAAACTTTTTATGGTACCCAGATGATCTCATCTGAATATCAGTGCTAGCCCTCTGGAAAAAGTCCTACTGAAATTCTGGCTTGCTGAGGTCTTTAAAACTCTGATAGTTACTCTCATAGTACTTCTTTAAGTGAAGCTGAGTCCTCTGGGAAATCTGGCCTTTGACGTAGGCATGGTGACATTTGTACACAAGTCAGTCTACAGGTAAGATTTCAGTGCTTCGTGTTTTCAGAGCAATGGCTCTCCTCTAACCCTGGACCATTTGTCCTTTGCACTATGGTGCTTTTATTTTGTTATCAGATTCATGCAGCTCTCAGTGGCTATTCCAAAGAATGTCTGCAAGGTCATGGGAGTCTTTGCTGATTCAGGAAAGACGTGTTTCATTGCAAAAGGCTGCTTTTATTTTGTTTTTGTTTTCCAGCATGTACGCATGGAATGCTGTTGTGGTTGTTTCAATGTTTACAAGATATTTCCTTCACTGATAGTTTCACTTCTGCCAAAAGAAAAGTAAAAAAAAAAAAAAAATTCCATTAATGAGCTGACAGTGCTTTTAATACTGCTTCAAAAGGAGAGGGAATTCTTGTGTGCCAAACAAATGTTTGGAGCTGTCTCAGACAGCAACATTTGTTCTGCAAGGGAATGAGCCACAATAGGACACTTCAGCTGCTGAACATCTAGAAGTACTCAGATGATGTAGTGTTCAGATGCCCAGCCAGTTTCCAAGATAAGTTGCCTTTCTGTTAATATGGCAAAAGGCTGTGCTCTACCTAATGTAAATGGAGGGAAAATCTCCCAGCTCAAGGTTTAGGACTCCCCGCAGGAAAATGTTACAGAGCTTTAGGCAGAAGTGTGAAATTGGGAGTATTACATGCCTTGGCTCATCAAGAAGGGGGATGCTCTTGACAGCACAGAGGCACATTCTTGATGTTTGTCAAATTTTCTGACACATTTTTATCCATTTTGAGACAGTGACAAAAACGTTGCAAGCATTTTTGAAAAATGTTAGTATCATTTTCTGACCAGAATCTTATAAGAAAATGACAGCAAAAATTGAAAAGTGGGATTTCTTGCTTTCACAGGCACTACACTGTCTCAAATCATCCCCAAAAGAATGATTATGAGCCAGGAAATAACAAATACAGCTTCTAAAACATTCATCCTCTTTTATTTTTAACTGTTGCTCTCTCTTTCAAGAAAGTTTCACCAAACATGGAATTCTGCATTGTGTTTTGAGGATTGTTCAAGGGCACAGCTGTTCTTTTCTTGCTTTCACAAGCTTGGGCTAGCAGTCAGGCAATGTAGTTCCTCTGAAGACCTGAACACTTGAAGCTGATGGCTACATTGTTTTTGTTCATGCACTCTGGGTGAAGTCTTACCTTTTAGATAATTTGCCTTTCTTTTGCAGGAGGTCTTAGCTCTGAGAATCACTAACTTGGAATTACCCTGATGTTCCTAACAAGTACAGGTAGCCAATTACACTTATAGCATGATAAGGAGGGAATTTTTCTGCAGACTGCAGTGGAACACTGTACAGTTCCACCTGGGAAAAGCATCATAAAATGGTCCTGTGCACTCAAGACAGAATTGCTATTCCATCAGAACAAAAAATGTGGATAATCTTACTGATATTAAGGCATGTGGGTTTCAATTTACTCCACAGATCATCCTTTGGACCAATATCTCAGCTAGTGCTAATTGATGTAGCTCTGAATTTAATTAAATTTTGGAAGCTCTTACTGCCTGAGAATCTGTCCTATAGATTGCTTTTGGAATAAGCATAGAAGCTTGATCTATTCAGAATTGCAATTTATGCTTTAACTGAAGGTAAATGATGGCTATTTGGTGATTAATATCATGTTCTTATGCCAAGTCAACTTAAGATGTGCTAACTTAATTTATCACTAACCAGCAGTTACTATCTAACTGCAATTACTAAAAAAACCCACATCATTTTGACCTTTGAGCAATCATGTGGGCAGACCATCCCTTAAAGTTTGCCTCTAATATTCTATAATGGGACCATTTCCTTTTCTGCAAAAGAAGCATTACAGGGGAGTGGAGGCTGATGTTTTGAAGGTGGTTTATGAAGCTGAAACTGAGGAGGGGCACTTTCAGAAGACAGTGTTTTTTAGACAAAAAGATCAATTTCTAATTACAAAATTACCACAGTACAGGTGTGCGTGTAAGGGATAGTGGTGTGTAAATTGTCAATTGAGGTGCAGAAGGGCCAATAAATACAACAAGTTTTAGGTCCCAGGGACCCTTATGGAAAAATGCTGTGGGTGCAGTCAGCACCCTCATCAACTCTGCCTCTTTTGGAAAAGACAAGGAGTTGGGCTGCTTTGAACTTTCTGTGGAGTCCCCACTCTGAGCACTGATTGCAATGGCATGATTCACTGCTGCAATGGAAGAACTTCAATAATTATTACTAGGGGGTGCAATGGGGACCTTATTGTTCAGCACTGCATTTTGAGATTCATTAAGATGAAAATTAATGTCTGCTCAGATGTGCTCTGTTTTGGGGACAAAAATCTGTACGTGTGTTCTCTTTTCAAATAATAAGAGAACTCCAAGAAAAAAAAAAGCTGTTTGAGCTCAGAAAGGCAGGAAAGAGGTGAGATTGCCTGCAGTTGGGTCCATGCCTGTCTATTTCCAAAGGCAAGGAAACTATAATTTTTTCAAATTCCCTCAGGCAGCAGTAACCAAGCCAAGTTGGCTCTAGCCAGCTCTTGTTTGTAAAATGTAATTCTGTGGTAATGAGCTGGTGACAACTTGAAGAAAAGAGTCTAAACATCCTGAAAACAATTCCAAACATGACTAAATATGAGAGGAAACTTCTAATAATTGCCTAATGGGAATAAAGAATACTACATAAAAATGCAAACATAATTTATTTTCTAGATAAGCACATATATACATTATGATTCCCTTTCTTTTTCTCTCTGAATATATAGATAAGTATACATCTCTATATCTGTTATCTGTCTCTCCGAATGACCTATATTTCATGCAGCAGCTAGCAGTTTTGTCATTGTTGGAAAAAGCAGAAATTGAACTCTTAGCCAACACCTGATGTGACCACAGGAGATGCTAGGAGATTAAACCTGGGTGTGTGATGATGTATCTGCCTGGAGATTTTTGTGCTATTTTTATGCTTGTTCTGGTTTCACAATTTATAAGTCTTGCCCAAGGCAACAATGCAGCAAAAACAATCCAATAATATAGAAGAATATTGCATTACATATTTTCACAAATAATGAAATAATCAATATATTCCATACTAGGTGGAACCAAGCCAGTTTTTTTCCCTTCTGAGAAAATCCACTGTATTCCAAAGCAATTTAACTCCCTCTTCTTCTTCTGATGCTTTCTCCTTACCCATTTGTGTCTTGCTTACGTAAGCAGGTGTAAATTTCTTGTGTTCCTGATATGTTAAAATAAATATCAAAGAGGCAAGAATTCTAGTTCAGTCTAAAACACTGTGAACAGTGGTGTTTGGACCTCAGGATCATAGCATCGTCCTGGCACCCTTGTTCTATGTTCCAAACCACTAGGCCACTTGGAATAATTTCTGTCAAAACCGTGGGGTTTGGGGTTTTTTTCAGCCTCCTGAGCAGTGAAAAATGGTTTATAGAAAATCATGACTTAGTCTTAAAAAAATTCAGACCAGTGAAAGACTTCAGAGACAGTTTGCCAGGAGTCAGTGCTGTCTGTGTGTGAGTGAAACTGTGTTTGCATTAGCCATCCTTGTTCAAAGCATGTCAGGCTGTAAAACAGCTTGCTGGGGGTTGAATCTTCAGTGTTACCTGTTAGTGGAAAAGCAGGGCACTAGTACTCAAACCCTCTTATTCCAGAGGCAATCACAAGCAAGTATGCTTATTGTGGAAACCTGAGACTCATCTGAGGCACCCAAAGAGCATGTTATTAATGATTGTGTTTTAAGGAAGTTCTTGCTTAAGAAAAAATTACTAAGGAAGCATGTGACATCTCATGAAACAGAAATTCAGCCTTCATTCTGCTTTCCATGGCTTATAGTACACATTTAATACTTAGGGGTTCTTCCAGAGTATGGGAAGGTAGGGGGGAAAGGGGTAGGAAAGGGCATATTTCAGATGGCAATCTATTCCTTTTATCATAAGCCATTTTTTTTTTTCTCTGTGAGAATTATGCTAGATGAGTCCGATAACCAGTCAGTAACGCCAAGCTGAATTTCTATCATGGTAATTACTTTTGTGGTGGTTTGCAGTGAAAGATAATAAAATGAGGTGGGTGGCTATTCAGGGTCTTTAATATCCACACTATATTCTCACTAAATATAGCCTTGAAAGCTTTTTATGGAGTGTAAGAGGGCAGAAATATAGCTGGATGTTCTCAAACTTACAAAACCAAAAGCAACAAATAAACGGTAAGAAAAATTAAGACTGAGTTGTAAGATCCTTTGTAGCAGAGACTGAGCTGGTCTTTATGGTCTCTGCAATATTAAAGGAATAATAATTTCAAACATTTAATGATCCAGCATCCCAGTCCTATCATCAGTAGCCAACAGTAAAGTCATTAAGAGCCTCTCCTCAACGTTCTGAAATTACCACTTAACACCAAGAGTGATATTATTTTTTACATCATTTTGTTACAAATCTATTTTAAATTCCAAATACCTGTTGTATGCCCACTGCATGTGTAAGCACACGGATTAAGGGGAGCTGTACCAGGCTGTGTGAATGTGTTTTGCTTTGTTTTGTTGCAGCAAAGGAGCCCACTCTTTGCAAGGTTGATATAAGAAATTTTCTCTGTGGTTGTTCAGCTGGAGAGGTGAAGAATCAACGCTTACTGCAGATGAATGCGTGCGCTCAGCATAGCTGCCCTACAGAATCTCTGATTTGGTATATAGTTTGAAATCCACTGTAGCAGGAGATGTTTTTTCCTCACATTGCTACGTCTCATTCAGGAGACGCAAAGCCTTTTACACCAGTGTGTAAGTAAGCCTCACAGATTCAGTATTAATGCACATCATGCAGCAAAGCTGGAGGGAGCTGCTTGGGGACAGCTAGTGAGTCAGCAGCAGGGCTGAAAACACTCAAGGAGCCCTCCGAGGTAATCGCTCTTATCTATTTGACCACCGAACTGCAGTAAGTACTTGCTTAAGTGCTCAGCTGCTGTTGAACCCTGAACTTTCAAGGACAGGAGGACAGCAGATAAATGCTGAGGAGCCCAAGAGCAGACATCCATTTTTTTTCAGCAGAGGGGAATTAGTAGCCAAAGGGTTAATGGTCTCTGCTGGAAGACCGGCAGCAGTTGAATGCTCGGTGCCTTAGCCCCGGGCTGTCTCTGAAGGATTTCATGGAAACAAGGCCAGGACTCTTTGAGGGAAGCCAAAAGGTACAAATGGCAGAGGTTTCTTTTGCCAGTGTGGGAAAAACAACTGTATATCTATTTGCATTGTTCGGGGAACTTCTTTCATTCGGATTCCAGCCCTCTTGATCCTGCTGCGGAGTGTTCAGGGCTAACAATTAGAGAGCCGGTGGTGGCCTCTGCAGCTGGGTAGTGCCCTGGTGCTGCCAGACACGAGAAGGAATCCTGCAGGCCCCTATGGACAGTCGTGGCTTTTACTGCTTGCGGAGATACTTCCTTTATGGAGAAAAATATTTTTCCCCCTCTCCTTCATTCTTTGAAATCAGATTTACTCAAAGCCCCTCCAAGAGGCCTGTCTGTGTTGGGGGGGGACTGGGCAAATCTAAGCCCTTGAGTTTGGAAGGCACAGGCACATGATGTTAATGGCACCACTTGCTTTACATTAAATTAATCACGTCTTTTGCAGAGCCAAGACTATGATGAACTGTCAGAGAGTGTAAAGCAGAAAAAGGGCTGATTTTACAGTTGCTGTGGATGCCTGATATCAGCTTCTCTGGAAACATTCAAGGATATTTTTGGTTCAAGATTAAGAAGTCACCAGATAAATTATTAACCAACTGAATCCTACTTATTTTATGTATATGAGCAAACTGCACTATTGAAACAATATTCTGCACTCAGGGCTGTCAGTGGATATTCACACATTGTTCTTAATGTGTTGCTTCTTTCCTAAAGCAATATCAGTTTAGATGTTTTAAACATGAACCTGATTTTACATCTTCATTTGCAGCCTTTTTTTTCCCCAATATTGACAGGATGTGAATTTTCTTTCTACAATGAAGCTACAGCCTGGATTTTCACTCTCTACCTATGGTATTGTACAATGTGTGTCATTATACTGGTCTAAGAAAATGTTAATAAAGGTGTTTTAATGGGGTTTGAGCCTTTGCAGGCTGCCTGCAACAGACTAAATGCTGCCACGGGTTGTCTCATGCAACATTGTTGGGAGGCTGGCTCAGCTTAACTAAAGAGTTGTTAATTTTAAATTTGTTTAGTTTAAAAAGTAAGAAATGCAAATACAGAGGAGCCAATGCCTTAAAATAGATGAGTACCAGGTTATTCTTATTTCAGAAAAACGCCAGGCTCCTCATCTTCACCTCCAGCTGGATCTCTTTGCAGAATTTGCCATGTGGTTTAAAGATTGTTGAAATCTTTGCTAAGACTGCCCCCACCCCAGCTCCTGAATGTCCTCTGCAGCTTCTGAAATATGGCTGTGAAAAAAACATAATGAAGCAAAAGAATTCTCCTGGACGCTCCTGAATGACCTAGTGTGCCTCGAAAGGGAAGGACTGCCTGATTTTATCATGCAAGGCTTTCCTTGCTCTTATCTTAGAACGTGTAATGTCTCTTTTTTCCACCTTCATATTGTTATGGTGATCCCTGGTTTCCTCCCCCTAGTCCGCCCTTCCCTCCCCCTCCCCAGTGGCAGTAAAGCTAGAGGAGAAGGAACCTTTAAGAAGTGGTGTAATTATTAACGAATTTTGATCTTGGGAAGGAGAGCAACCAAAGTATTTCCTGTTTCCTATAATTAAAGACTCAAGACTCAGTTCTACCACACACACACACACACGAATGCATTGTTTATTTTTAATGTGCTCTCCATGGAATATAATCTACTGTTTTATTTCTCTATCTTAGGCCAAATTCATAATTGGTGTAAACATCTGCTGCTCAACTGACAAGTTCTAAAATGGGGGCAGAGGAAAAATGAGTCTATAAGGTTTCATCTGCTTACATCGGGAATGCATTTCTCCTATTTATTCTTTCCTTTAACCACCTAGTGATGTTGGGAATGAAACCAGTGGAATCAGGTGAGTCTCTGAACTAGTATGAAGCAGAACAATTTGGCCTTGCAAATTCAAAAGACCTGAGCAATGTATATATCCACGGGACAGGTCGTGAACATTTGGCTACAGATACTAAGGATGAACAATCCCATACATCCTGCTGGTAAAATTTCCACAGTCTGTAAGAGCTGGAGCCTGCTTAAGGAATCAGGCCAGTCTGTAAATATTGGGGTGGAAAAATGAGACGCTATAACTTGGAATGACTTAAATAATTTCATTGGAAGATTCCCATGCAAGTTGCTGAACATACCATTGGAACTCAATAAATAACAAACAGCCATATGTGCGCTGCTTTTAGCATGTTTTACATGCTGCCTGTTTTTCTGAGTATCTAAACACCACATTCTCCCCAGAACAGAACACAGGATTGGCTGAACCATTGGCTTGAGCCATTGCTTGTTTTTGATCCAAGCTTGAATGCCTTGCTGTTGAGAGCTGAACACTGCACACAGAACGCCGACATCTCCTGTCACAGTTAGGCTGCGGTTAATGCAGGCTTGGTACTGGAACGAGTAAAGGGATGTGCTTTTGGAACTGGGTGCTGATGACTAGCAGTCAGAGGAGGACATGACTGTGACTGTAATCTCTCCTCCCACCAACTTCCTTATGTTTGGTGTACCCACTTTCCCTCTTCTGGCGCACTGAGGTTATAATAAATAGTAACAAAGAGTAGTAAATATTCTTCCCAGTCACCCTTTCTCAAACAAGGGGCTTGAGAAGGGATGATACAGAATATCCACCTCTCACTTTCCCATTTGAGCCCTTCTATATTGTTTTATATTTCATTTTATTTGACACCAAAGTGGTTTTTTGTCCACTGTGCTGCCTGCATAGGAACACATTTCTAAGGTTTACTCCCAAAAGCAGTCAAGTTTTCTCAGCAGTATAAATCTGTTTGCAGTGTATAAATATTATTCCACTTCAGCAGCTCTGTCACTGTGACACTTCTGATTTTACTATCACCTGCCCTATACTCACTATTTGAGTAATTTCTTCTTACAGCATGTATATTCATTTTTTGCAGCTGAAGTAATTTGTTCTTCTTTACCCCCAAAGTACTGAAATTGCTCATCAGCAAAATTTAGGCTGTCCTGCCCCATTTAGCCTCACAGCAGAGCAATATCCATTTCATAACAAACAGTAAAAGATGTTTGAAAGCAGCAAAACCAAACTGGAGCTCAGCGACAGTGACTCAGCAACACTAAATGCTTGTGCAAATTTAAACCCCGTCTCTTTTGCTGCAGCACAGATGAGGGAAGTGAATGAACTAGTGCCAACTTGAGACTTCTAAATTAATAAAATAATGACAGAGTGATTAGAAAACTTTGGCTACATAGCTAGAAAATTCTCCACTAGAATTGAAGAGAACTAGTTTTGGGTTTCTGTTTGGATTTGATAAGCAATGTGAAAACCAAGGACGAGACAATGGTCATGCTGCTTCTCTAGGACATAGTCCTGATGGTGATGGGGATAGTCAGGGGTACCTCCCGCACCTGCATTACTCTAGCAGCACAAGCCTCACAGCGGCGCTTGAAATGGTGAAACTTTCAAGAGTAAAGTATCAGACAAAGAGACTTACCATCCAGCCATACCCTCAAATGAAAGGACTTGGCTTCATGGACCACTGAAAGTGAGGAGAAAGGACTTCATTGCCTCAGCTTCCTGCTGATTGAAAGCTGAAAGATGAACTTTGCAGATCTTGCCTTACTGTATTGTAAAAGGAGAAATTAATGAGTTTTGATCTGAGGACTCGTTCCCAAATCAAGAGTATTCACAGCCAGTTTGTTCTTCATAGATTTTCCTTGTATGCCATTTAGCCCGTGGCTTTGACTCGATGAAGGTTAGAAACTTGTTTTGGAAAATGTGTACATGATTCCTCCCCCTATGTGCCTTCATTCTGAGGAGTCTGAAAGTCATGAAGTTCTTTGTAAGAACATTCAAGGATGTGAGGAATTGTGGAAACTGTTACTATTCATATCTTGGGATGATTTTTGTTCTTAATAGAAATTCTTACCACTTGAAAACTGATTCAGAAGAGTCAGAAATCCAAATCACTGGAGGTCTCTTATTTCCAATATTGATTTACTCTCCAGGGATCACTCCAAAACACATTAATTACAGACACAATACACAAATTCACAATAACCTATCAATCACTAGGCTGTTTGAATTGGGAGACAAAACTGAAACGGAACAATATAATTCAATAAAATTACTGGTATTTTTATTTATTCATTTAAGCTATAGTCTGCTCTGATTCTTCAAGTAGAACTGCTGAAAAGCTGCTGTTACATTTCTGCTGTTTCATGTGTGATCTGTTTGAAATTTTGAGTGCTCTTGTTTTATGTAAAATTAGTTTATTACTGTTGCTCCCTTTGCCCCCCAAAAACCAGTGAAATAAGAACAGAATGGAATCTTGGATCAAAATGGACATCAGTGAATTGACAGTGCTGTTAACTTTTTTGAAAGTGCATGCATTTTCCCACGCATGTATCCTTCCTCTGGGGTTCTGCAGTTGTGTTTCCTCCTAATTTGTGTGTTGATATAAAAATCCAGCTAAAAAGAAAAGGTCCAGGAAGATGACTTCCTTATCCTATTTGGTCTAGTAAGTCTTAGGCAAAGCCTAGCTTTTCCTTGGCTGTCCAGGGATGCTGTAGATTTTGCCAGTGATGGCAAGGAGCCTGGCAAAGGGATCTTCTGTGTCCCTCTCACCTGAAGCTACCCTGTCCCCATGCTGGTCCCATGCTGTGGGACAGGTAGTGCCAGCCTGGGGGCTGTGGTGTAGAGAAGCCCCAGAAGCCAAAGGGACAAACCAGGCTGGCCCCTGCTGACTGGCATGGGAAGGTCATGGAGGCCTTGCTGGAGAGCTACCTTGAGGCTGCTTTTGGTAGGCAAAATTAAGCTACTCTACCCAGGGTGATATTCCATCCAGGGCATGCCCTGCCATGCCCTGTCATGGGAGGAGTAAGGACATGGCCAGAGACAAGGAGTGGCAGGGAAAGGTTTAAAAGTCCAGCTTCATGGGGAAATGGGAATGAAGGAGCAGCAGGGCTGCGTTCAGTGCTCCTTTCTTTAGCAACAGCAGTAGACCCAGGTTATTTATTGAGAGAAAAAAAAAAAATAAAAGTAGGCAGTGGTGTCCTGGCCTTTGTATCTCCACCTGCAGCTGCCTCCTTTGTGTGTAGCTGTATCTGCATACACACACTCACACAGAGTTATGTGTACAGCCAGGTATTGCTGGCTAAGTCCTGCACAATCTATCACCAAGCAGACAGGATCAAGAGATGGATATTTTAATCCCATGTTGCTACTCCTAGGTTTTCTCTGTACTTACCTTCTCAAGGTGGAGGGTCTTTACAGGGAATTTGCATGAGCTTTACATATATAGGTAATTTCTGCATCGTGCTCTAAGCTCAGCTCTCTTTGATACATGTACTCATGCAAACCTGTTTCACCCATTCTGGGATCTGAGTAAGGAAGCAGAACTGTATTCCCTGAGGGAAATGATACAGCTGCTCTCTGCCAAGGCTAGAGCTTAAAGAAACAGTGTTATCTATTGTTAATTCTCTTCATTTACCAGATATTTTCTCATTTTCTTGTGTGAAAAGGCTAACGGGTAAAATGTGGTCCTGGCATAAAATAACCATGTAAACTATATACAGATATTATTTTGCCTAAGTGTTTTTTTTTGTTTGTTTGTTTTTTTCTAAGTGAATTATAAAACAAGATTTTAAAAAAAAAAAGTTTCATTTGGTTTGGAATAGTTTTTCACTGTGCAGAAAAATGAATTATGACTTCCAAAATGAAATGGAGCCCTGGAGCTGCTTCATCTTTGTCCTTGAAACTTCTGAAAAAGTTTGAATCAAGGTCTACAGGAAACATTTTTCCCCCTTCCTTGCAGCTGAGCTTCTTAGAATCGCATACACACTTTTCTATTTTTACTTTCTGACCCGGGACCATTTCCAAATGCGAAGCTGAGGAATTCCTGCACTCCTACATATGTGAGTCCCAGACTGAACTCAAAGGGCTGGCCAGTTTACCCCCCTTTTCCTCCCAGACAGCCTACTTTCATCACAGTGCACAATTGAAATTGGAGACCACTTGGGTTTCCTTACTTTGAAAGAGCTCAGAAGGAACTTTTACAACTCCTAATGAAATGCTGCAAAGAAGAGCTGAAATTAAGTCAGCAGAGTTCATGATTTTTCTTGGAGCAGAGCCTAATTCAGTTTATAATGAAAGGTCTATGCTGGAGTCCCAGCATCAGGTAGGTTTGGGCTGTCCTCCCTGTGCTCTCTTACAGCCGTCCAGTGCTTTAGTGTATTTTTGCCACTCTGTAATCCAGTGCATGGTAAGCTCCCTTCCTTCTCTGTTATTTGAGGAAGAAAGATGTTGTCAATGCCTTTTGCCTTGAAAGGGATGACAAGCTTGATCTACAAGCTGGGCTGGCGTGGGGGAGGAATGAGAGCAGAGCTCCCTTCCCCCAGCTGCTGTTTGTCTGACGCAGAGCTTGTACTTCTGTTGTTATCAGCTGCTTTGGTAAGATCACAGTGTGCTGGGATTGCTCAGAAGGTTAAAATATGTTGACTGAATTTTCTTCATCTACCAACGCAAAAGGCTAGCTAATAGCATCACTGGCTGTCAAAAGCAGCCAGTCCCTTCATTTCTCATGGTAATGAAACACACTGGAGTTTTTCATGGTTTATATACATCATGATACCTGTGCTGTGTGTGTCATGTCAAGGATAGGAACAATAGGCATTCCAGCCAATAGATCCATCAGGGCTTGCAAACAAACACACAAAATTGCCTCTTTCTGTGAATTACTTGTTTTGTATTGATTTGTGATGATGTATAGAGGGAGATGAAGACTTTTAATTTTGAACCTTTTCTCCTAGTCTTTCTCCTGTGAATATCAGCCTCTGTAACAGATACCCTGCTGCTTGCTTTGGTGACCTCCTGACTGTCTTCAAATCCTATTTCAAGAGCAATCTTTTCTCCCTGGCCTCTGACTCCTATGAGTCTGTCTAATAAAACAATCAAATGGTAGTTCCTAATCCTGCCAGTTTCCCATGCTAAGTTCTGCTCTCTAAACCCCTCTTTTCTTGTGTCTCAGCATCCGGTATCTGTGGATATCTAAAAATAGGCCTTACACAGGCATCAGTCCCTCTCCCTGAAAAGTTCAGCTGTGGGGCATTCACACACGGTGTAGACCTCAGTTGAGCTCCTTTTGCCAAAGGTGATTTGAAATGATATCTCATCTGCCAGGAAAGTGCCTTGACATGCATGCTAGTCTGGGATGTGTTTTTATCCACAGTCCCGTTGACGTTGTTGTACAATTTTTGGGAGACATTTGGTGAGATGGGGCTACATCCAGAAATATCATTGTTTAGGTAAGAAAGCTCTTAGATAGAATTTAAAGAACCAAGTCCTTAAGCCATCTTAATTAATATTTAAAGCCCCTCCTATAAATCCATATTCATATTCAAGGCAAATATAGACTGAAGAGGCATCTTGTCTCTCTTGCATTTTCTCTACCCCAGGGTACCTTACAGAACAGTCAGTGAGTAAGATGTTTCCCTGGGAGATGAAACACATGCCTTCAAAACCCCTTGTGCTGAGGAGGGATTTTAACCTGAGTTTTGTTCAGCCTCCGTAAAATCCCTACCTAGGGAATCTACTGTGAAAAAAGAGTCAGTTCTGCTGCTTCCTTCAGTAACAGTGTGGATTTAGCTCTTTATTTCCTTTGTGTTTATTCCATGTGCCTGTAAATGAAGTGCTTCAGAAATGTCAGAACAGTTCACTTAGATTTTCCACTTTCTTTTTCTTTGGTTGAAAGCATTGGGCAAAACATAACCTTTGCTATCAAGTAGTTTTGACTTTCCTGGAACAACTTATTAAGAATACGTGCCCAGTTTTACCAAGAAACTGTAGTAATAAACTAGGAAAAAACCCCAAACAGAACAACATTATCTACAACAGCAAAGTCCTGCCAGTAATCTGTGATGAAATTTAACCTCATCTCAGCAGAATAATCTTGTTGCTCTGAGGAAGGCTACCCTGGCTTTATCGCACAAAGGTTCTCAGTAGAACCTCAGTAGGTTCTCAGTAGTTAGAAATGTTGCTTAAAATCCTGATGGTGCTGGGCTCTGCCTTCATTTGTCTGAGGTAAATACGAGACTTTTGGCCTCTTTTTTTTCTTGTTTTGCTGTGAGAGGTCTTGCATGAGAAAAAATGTTCAGTGGTCCTTATTGTGATCAGCATAGATCAAAGTGTTCTTGACCCAAGTTACCCTTTCCCATCAGTTGAGGGGGAGAGCTTCCTTGGGGCTATGACTGTGTGGCAGCCAGGACCTACCCTTTTTAACTGGTGCCGTACGCGTGTATCACAACATGAAACTGCTTTGGGCCAAAAATCCTTGATGTAAATATGAAACTTTATTTTTGTACTCGGGGGCTGGGTGACATGTACGTTCATATGGCACCATATAGCTCTATTGGATGATCCTGCAGTTCCTACAGAGGTGCAGAGGTTTTGCTGATTGATCAAGCCTGGGAAAAGGGGAGAGCAAGCACTGCTTGTAGTATTGTCAGGCAGCATCACTCACAGTGAGGAAGAAAAAAGTCACAAACTCTTGTGTGAGATTCCAAGGAAGAGAAAGAGAAATCGTATCTGCTCTTTATTAGAGATTCAATTAGATGCTCTTTTTGGGAGAGTAAGGCCTCTTATAAATAGAAGACTGCATCTCAGCTTGATTACTTCAAAACAGCTTCCTGCAACCTCCCACTAGGAAGATGAGCAATTAGTATAATCACAGCAATAAGTCAAAGATGTTTAATGCTGAAACTTGCGTAACAACTTTTCTGCTCCTGGTTCTCTGCTGGGCTATAGGCAAAGAACAGTAAAATGCACATTCCCATTGTTGAAGATGCACCATCCAACAGGTCTTCTTTGCTGGATGCAGTTAATTTGATGCCATTAAATGGTCTAGCAGAGATGTGGGGTACTGTGGTTAGGTGGAAGCCTTTTATTGTGAAGCACAGTCAGGCAGGTGGAAGTGTTGTGAAAAAAACAAAGGTCCTAACTATGAGTGAATCTACTGGCAAGAAAGGTGCAGCCAGAGAAGATTCCAGTTTATTTTCTGTCAGAAATATTCCAATAACCCAAGGTCAGGAAGTAGTAACATGTTTTTTTAAAATCATGGAAAAAAGGAATGAACTAGCCCCCTCTTTTGGCTAATTGGGAAACAGTAGCAGGAATTGGTATTGGCTAAATTGCAAGTCCTGAAAGTACTCCTCCTCCTCCTCTCACACAAGAATCTGTTGTGCCCTGAGATATCATTTACCCATGTAGCCACTCAGCCTTCGCTGTAAGTAGGTGTTATTTTTAAATGTAGATCTTCCAGTTAAATCAAGATTTTGCATCTTAGGATGTAAGATCCATGCCTACAAACATTCTCTACATCTACTAGTTCTGCAGCTGATAGCATTTACTAGCACAGGAACTTCAGAGATGTGTGCAAGCTCCTCCTAGCACAGAATTCATGGGAGTAAATTACCTGTGGGAATAATCTCCTGGAGGCTGCTGTGGGTCTGGAAGGATATTCTGTCACTGCACGGGAAGGCACAACTTTATATAACATTTTTGTAAAGGGTTTGAGAAGAAATGTTTATTCTTGAAAACCAGAGAATTTTTAACATTAAGTCCACAGCTTCCTGCTACTGGAAAATGGCAGGGATTGGTGACAAAATTTAATCTTGACAGAAGCTATTAATGCTTCCCTGTGATATCCAGAAGTACCTGCAATGTTTTATATCAATAAAAACAGCAAGGTAGGGCTAGTTTTCTGCCTCTTTAGTAGAACTGTTTTGAAAAAGCTACACCTTGCAGAATTTTATTTTTTTAAATTAGTCTTCTAATATAATCCCCCCAAAATTTTTTAAAAATAAAATCCTGATATAAAAGTGTTTAAAAATTCTCCTCTTCATAAAAAGAAAAATACCCTTGTATTAATCACAACTTTCAATTATCTTTAAATGGGTATGAATGTACATGTAAGTAATATGATAATCCCAGAAGACAGATCCTGTAAAATATTAATAGAAACTGACTGAGTTATATAGAAATATAGATGTATATAATAAAGCTTTTGCTTTCAATTTCTCATAATATTGTCATTTAAAAAGCCATTTATACAAATATGCAAAGATCTTTATGCACTTAGCTACTGTTTTAGCACTTAGATAAAGTAGCTGTTTCCAGGAAAAAGAAAAATTTTCGCTTATTTGAATTTTGGATTTTGTCACCACAGTTATTAGTGGCAGTTTCCTCATTCCTCATTCTTGTGTCCTCATCCTCATTCTTGTGTCCTGTTCTTGTGTTGGATCAAGAAGTTATCACCTCCAGCCCTTTCCTCTCCAAAAAGAGTCTCCCCATTGATCTGCCAGCTGAATTCACCTGCCTCAGTCGAAAAGAGCAAGGTTACTGAAGAATCAGTATTTGTACTGTCTAAGATAACAGATGCCATTTTGTTTGAAGTGGAAAAAGGCATGAGCACCAGCAACAGACTAGAGGTGGCTAATGTGGGCAGTGGGGTGCTGCCAGTAGGACTCGGTAACCCAGCCCAACCTTTCTGACTTTAGCACTGTGGCTGGAAGTCATCTGGTACTGGACCTTGGTGTGAGCCCTGTGCTTAAAACTACTGACTCTGTGTTTCTCTAAGTGAGGGAGCAGAGCCAAAGAAATATGGTGTCAAGGTAGAGAAGTTGGTAGGAAAGAGAAATAGGGTTAATAAAGAAAGTCAGGCTGTAGAAGATGTCAGGGCGGGCTTTATTTTAAGAGTTTGAGTACTAATAATTAAAAGTAAAATAATCCATCCAAAGTTTAGGTGATCACATCTTTTAGAGACTTTTTTTTTGCAGTATTTTTCTATGTCACAGTATGGATATTTACAGGACCTAATCCCTCATGCAAAAACTTTGGAATTAAAAGCTGAATCACTAAGCTTCACAAACTCTCATGACTGAACTGCGGTCACCTCCAGACAAAAGGTGGGAAGTAAGGAAGAAATAGTACGCATATCTGAACCTGACAAGAAATACCTGAAAAGCAGAATGCCAGGAGTCTGGAATTAGCCCCAAGCTACCTGAGAAATGCAGGATCTGTTTTATGAGTGCAAAAAAATCAGGACCTTGTGAGAAGGATGATACTTTTGCGTCCCCTAACATTGCTTGGCCATATGTGTTTTGGGCAGCTTCCCAGGGATTGTCTTGAAAATGATGCCACAGCTGTTATTCCTACATGTTCTTAACCTCCTATCCAAGGAACTGAAACACCAAGTTTCAGGGAACTGAAACACCAAGTAAAGCAAATAAATGATAGTTAGACTTATTGTTCTAATCTAATTACTAACACACTCTTGCCTTCACCTTCACCTCTATTTCCCTTTCCCTGCTCCCCAGAGTTTTTGCAAGCTATTCTTTTGGCCCACTCCTGCAAATATATTTCTTTTTACAGGATATCATAACTCTCATTATCACCTGGCTGTTTTTCTTGGTTCTTGCTTTTTCTGCAGTTTCAGTGCTCAGGTTTCCAAGCAGTGCTTTAAAGGAAGAAGACTAAGATTCAAAAAAATTCTAATTTTGTTGTTTTTAAAAAAGGGCAGATCCTTCAGTGCTTTGATCCTCATCGAGTGACACAGTTTGCAGTAGTCAGTGTGGGAACTTTAACCACACCCAGTTGCCAGGGAGCCCAGAAAACACTGGAGCAACTTACCTGCTGTGGGGTTACTGCATTGGCTCTCCTGCCTTCCACCAGGTGATAAACAGCTGTAGATGTGTCAGGGTACAGCTATTGGCAACAGCTGGGGATGGGTGACCTGAGAAAAGCCAAAGGTGTGGTCTTTTTTTGGTGTTGCACCAGCTGCTCCGTGCGCCAAGGATTAAGAACACTTTTATAGATCTGTCTAACCTGTGCTTGTCCATGATAGCACCTGTGCTCTGTGTTTAGGCTTGGCAGTGAAGAGGACCTTAACTGGGGAGGGGGAGGACTCTCTTGAAGCATTGCCAGACTTTTCAACCTTCAGGCATCACACTGCGAACTCCCTCACTTACCACTCCCAGCCCGTGACTCTGTGCCCAAAGGTCTAGAACATTTTTAATGATACAAAGTTCCTTTCCCATTTTATATCAGCCCTTGAAAACATTTAGGTGAAGGGTCCCCAGGACTTTTTAAGCTGTCAGCTCTGTGTTGGATTAATGGGATCCCCCCATGGAGGACATTATATCTGTGATGTTCCTACTTGGCTTTTTTGCAGGTACTGGGCTGGTGGGTGAGATCAATGGCATCTTTCTAGTGCTGCAGGAATTTTTGAGCTAACTGGAGGAAATACAGACACAGGAGTAGTAATAGATTTCCTTGGCACTTTGTACCATGATTAGATCAACCAGATTCAGAAATACCATTGTGCATCATCACTTTCCAGGGGCAGAATCATCTATTTGATGAAACTAATTAAATGCTCAACATATGTCTAAGTTAGAGAGATGTTTCTTTTTATTTTACAAAAAAATTTGATAGTGATAGTGTGTGCATTTCAGATGTTTGTGCTTTTTTCCCCCTCACTTGGCAACTTGATGGTATTATTTAAGACACGTTCCTATCTTGCAGGAAACAGACTAACCTGGAAGTGTCCAGGTGCTGGGTCTTGCTGAGAGTGTTTTCATTAAAAACATGTGAAATGAGTCAGTGAAATACTAATCTACAATGGCCCATATCTGAGTAAGAGAGTGGAATTGATCAGTTTTTCTCCCTTGGTAAGTTGCAACTTCCCCAATATATTTGTCTCCATTCAGCACATGCTGGGCATAGTGCAGCTTGCTGCTCTTTCTGCTGACAATGATCCAGAATCAGCTGGAGAGTGTCTAATCACAGGTTTTTCTTCAGATCTGCAGTTTGGTGGTCCCTTGTAGATGATGAGGACATTTGTTTCTCCTCCCTTCATGACTTGACAAAAAGAATCCCGGAATAGCAGCTCTTGCACAGAAAAAGACCAGTGGCTGTCCAGCAGTGTTACTTTTAGACTACATGCTGCTGAGAGGACATAGGATGGCTGCCATCATCAGTTTTGCACAACTCAGTGTTCAGCAGGGAGAGTCAGTTCACTCTACATGATGCTTGAGAGGCCTTTTGAAAATGGGCAAAAGAATTACAGTGGCCTCAACTGTTCTGGGGAATTTTCATTTAAACTGCTGCTAGTGGGGATGTAGAAGGGATGTTCTTTTCCCTTAATGGAGAAATGTTTGTTAATGCATAATAATGACTTGAGGTTTTCAGTTTTCAGAAGCCTGAGTACTGCATTCCTATAAAACACATT
Source organism: Promerops cafer (assembly GCA_013398275.1). Taxonomy (NCBI): domain Eukaryota; kingdom Metazoa; phylum Chordata; class Aves; order Passeriformes; family Nectariniidae; genus Promerops; species Promerops cafer. The sequence continues at coordinate 599,029 of VZSE01008217.1, read as the reverse complement.
GGCCTTGAGTGGAGGGGAGGGGTTTCTGGGCCAGATCTAATGGAGGGTGGTGGTGCCCATAGGTCAGAGTCAAATGGCAAGTGACAGACAAAAGGCATCTACATTCCTCATTTCATACAGTGAAGAGGAATGCATTTCTGGAGCACAGGTACGTACTTGCTTGAATTCTTTATTACAAGAAGCTCCACAGTAAGGCAGGATGTAAATTTGATGCTATAAGCCAGGCCTTGAAAAGACACGACAGATAAAGGACAGATTATTTTTGCATTCAAGGTCAAGTGACATTTAAAGAACCATTCTGCAGACAGTGGAAAATTACAGAAGCAGAATTTTTGTTGGCCTCTTCATCCTTTTCAGCTCTACAGTAGAACTGGAAAGAGGTGAAAAAAAAAAAATCAGTCCCTGCTCCCTGCTTGTGACTGTTTGCTTATCCTGTCAGCATTTCAGGCTTTTATTGCAGGTCTGCCATTTTCTCTGTAATTATTTTAAAGCCTGAGTTTTGTGGGTTGTGAAGGATTGTCCACTCTGAGAATTCGAATTTTGTTCTTCAGTGATGCAGGAGTGATGACGGGAAGCTTAACCCTCAGCCCCTTCTCTGGGTGCTGAAGTATTTCTCAACACTGACTGGAGAGACTTGCATACAGAAAGATGTGTGTTCAGATTCCCTGCTCTCCCAGTCCTTGGCCTTTCAACTGAGACTGCCAGCAAATGATTGCTGAACACTTGCCAGGCAGCAGTAACTTTCAGTCCTCAGTTTATAATAATGCAAAATCGGTATTCTGCTGTCAACCCCTGGTTTATAATAATGCAAAATCAGTGTTCTGTTGCTGGGAATGTCTTATTCATTATGGGCCATGTCCAAATCACTTGAATGTGAATCTGTGGTGATGCACATCAGCTAATCTGCCAGAAATTGCTTCATAAAGGTGCAATTCACCATACTGGCAACATGTAATTTATGAAGTCTCCTTTTTCAGACCAAAATGCAGGTTGGCTTGCTCCAAGGAGGCTAAAAAAGATAAACTCCCAACCAGCAATAAAATTCAAGGGAAAATGTATATCTAATTCTATAAAGCACTTCTGAAAAATACCATCTGTTAATGCTTAAAACAATATATCTTCATAAATATTAAATTGATTCAAACAGCTAGCGCATGCATGCTCTCTCTCTCTATCTCATTCTTTCATATTTTTCTTTTTTCCATCTCATAGTTCATTTACTTACTTTCTGGAAAGATGTGGGACTGATACCCAGGCTCAAGACTGGCCCCATCCAGCCATGCAGCAGTGATTCTGTTCCCACTCCCAGCAGAGCCCTCTTGGCATACATACAATTAACCTCGGTTAAGTATCGGGTATGCAATAGTGTGTAGGCAGCAGAAGAGCTCCTCTGGTTGTTTAGCACTCTGGCATCAGATGAGAATAAATACAGGGCATGACCTGGCCCTTCAGGGCACTGGCCTAGATCTAGTAACATACAGACTGAAGTTTTTCTGTGTAGCTGACACTGATTTGATGAGGAAAATGCCTGAATGCTTAACATAATAGTACAAGCGCTGACAGGATTTCTCCAACCTTATTTAACATAGATGTGTGTTTATGCACATGTACGCATTCACATACACACTGTTCTTTCAAGCATGTAAAGGCTTTTGTGGAAAAAAGGCATTATCAAACTTTGATATAAAGATGGAAACATGGAAACATGCTGTGGGCTGGATTACATTTATCTTTGTAGTAAATTCAATTGACTTGAGTGGCCCTCTGTGAAGGAAAGTTTATCCACTTATGAATTATAGATATACCTGTTGCTTTATATCTGCTCATAAACATTTGCTTAAAATGATTTAACATATGATTTTCCTTCATAATTTGTAGAAATGGCTTCATACAAAAGTTTCTAGTTATGAAAGGTATCCAAAAGCAGTAAATGTTTTTATGTCTATAGTTTTCCCAGACATGTATAATGTGATTGTTTCCCTGTAAGTTTCACTCTTACAGTGTAATGGGAAAATAGTTTTGGTGTTTCTTCATAACCATATGAAGAACATTTAACAATATATAATTCAGAGGGCACATCTCTGTGGGAACAGAACCACATACTTCCATTCATGGCCAGCAGGTCCAATTCTGCATGAAGTGCTCTACCCTTTGGGCTGTGTCCTTCCTTCTTTGGGATGGGGGAAGAAGTGTGCTGGCTTGAGTATGAACACAATTTTAATGCCCTAGGAAAAGATGGATTAAAAAGCATATTCCAAGATTCTTTGTCTTCCCTCATCCTTTGCTAGCTGTCTCAGTGTTGTTAAACTGGTTTAAGTGCAAGAGATGAACTGGGCTAACTGTAGTCCCTTTTAACAGTACAAGAAGTGTACTGGGAAAAACCGCAAAAATACACATAAGAATATCAACAACAAAAGTATTTGTACAGAGCTAAGCTTTATGTCAGGCTATATTGGTTTTCAAACGCTCTCACTTCCAGCAGGCTAGACTCCCTGCTGATTGTGGTGTAATGAAGTTTACATAAAGGAGGAAGATAAATTTATTTCCATACCAAAAGACAGTGGGTTGAGAAAAATGTAAAGTCACTAAAATAATAATGAAACAGAACGGGTGGAAAAAGAGCCCCCTGCAGCAGCCCATGTTAATTACCCTTGCAGCTGGGAGATCAATTTGCATATATATTCTTTGAAGCCTGTCAGGTATGAATTGAACCACTGAACTGTTACATTTGATAATCTAGCTCTCCAAAGCATTTCTGCTAAAGATGTTATGTTTCATAAGACTAGTTATTTTTTCTGTCTCAAAGTAAAGAGCTGTACTTAATTTGTTCCTGTATAAACAGATCTATGTTTGTGGCTTCCTGGAGCACCAGGTTAGCAACGTAATCTCATCAAAAGCATTGGTACTGCTGATTAAACACGAAAGAGATACAGTCAAATAGCCCTGACAAGCAGTGAAAGCAAGGAAATTAAAACTTAAAGCTAGTGGTGACAGGCATGACTCAGGGGATAGTTAATGAGTTATGGAGCTTTTCAGCTCCAGGACACATATTCCATTAAGTTCTGTACTAGTGGTGACAAAATTGTTGCCATCTGATGGCTGCTTCATGGCTGGAATAAACCTACTGTGTGGTCCCAGGAATTTTGCAAGTCCATTTGTTTTGCACTAAGTGTTAGTGTAGCATCCTGATGCCCATGCTGCAAAATTGTTTGCAGTGAATGGTGGCAGTTTACCACCTGTTGGCAGCAGTTTCAGAGGATTATCAGAGATTTATAGAACTGTTGGAAAACCTGTTTCTCTGTCTGAGTAATCTAGAGTTGCTTGACTGAAACCAGTAGAAATAAGGGCTTCCATGGAACAAAACCTGTACAAAGGGAGAGACTGTGCATGAAAATGAATTTTACGCAGGAACAGTACATGAACTAAAGCTTGCTTGTTCTTGTTTAACAAAACTGTGAGAATTGTATACAACAGATTTCATACAACTCAGATGAAATAATGTTTTTAAACTTTTTTAAATAAAAAATAACAACAACAAAACCCACAACCCCCCCAAAAAACCCAGAAGTAATACCTTATGTGAGTTCTTCAGAAAAACATATTACCTGTACTTTTGAACACAGATGAACCCTCACTCCTCAGATATTTCCTAGCATTAGATGTAGGGAAATACTTTTCTGGTAATAATTGCATGTAATATTGGTGTAGGACAAATGCTCCGTTAGCAGAGATCAAGAGCCTTAGCAACTCCTAAGGAGATTAAAAAGCCAGTGCATGACAGAGTGTTGCTAGATCTGGTGTGGGGGACTGATGCTTTCCATGGTTTCACTCTGGACCTATTAAAAATTCTGCTTTTCTGAGGTTGCTCCTTTATGTGGTTGCCTTATCTTTTTTGCTATTTGTGAAGAAAAGTTTTATACAGAAATTCTTCCCTGCCTGCCTTCACTGGCATAACAGCTCATCCCAAGTGTTTATTGCTTTCCCATTTCTGAATGGGAAGAGTTAGACTCAAGGATGGTTAGGTCAGGGCATGGAATAGGGTAGGTGGAGAGTACAGTTAGTTTTTATGTCCAGTTTGCTTGAAATTAATAGTTCTAAACATCCAGCATGCATATGACATGCTTTTCTGGAAGATTTATTCTGAAGGTACAAGAGAAATATTTTGCATTTTTGCAAAATTTAAGCACTGTTGGGCCCAAGCAGAATTTTAATAGTCCTTAGTGAACCATAGATTTGTTAGCTGACAAATCTTGTTCATGCAACTGGTTGTTGCTGGCATTTAGAGAAGCTTAGTTACATTTTCTCTCTTCATTAACAATGTGAGAATCACTGGAAATATGGGACATTTGGGGCTCCCTGATTGATCTAGGATTGAAAAGAGAGGTTGATACTCAGGTCTCATGGAAAATTAGATGGCGTTGCATACTCATGGTAGAAACTCAAAATATCTTACCCAAAGTCAGCTGTGAATTGGTGCAATTTTATATCCCAGGGAGGACTGTCAGGATAGCATGTAAAATAATAGAGTTTTTCTTTGGAGAGAGAGAGAGAGAAGCTGTTCTTATTATTTATACCTCTCTACATCAGTATTACTGTATTTCCTCTCTTGTATGCAGTCTTTCAAAATAAAAGAGCTGGCTGATATAATTTTAATACTCTTTAATATAACAAATCTCTTGCATGAAAGATGTTTATTTAATGATCATATATTAAAGATAAGCACATTCCTTTCTTTTCCTGGCAAATAAAACTTCAGGTCTAAAATGAACTGCAGGTAGTTGTAATGCAAACCATGCCTAGAAAAATAAACTCCTTCTGTATTAGCTTAAGCTCTTTGAGATTTAATGAAGTCTTACATTTGTTGATCAAATGTGCAAAAGGTGTAGTGCAAGCAAAGCATTCAATTCATAACAGGGAGAAAGTTTTGTAGAGCAGAAATCTTACCTTACAATGGAAATGTAGGTAATTATAAGCATTGAACTTCAAGTGGTTTTGAAGGATGTGCAGTGAATGCAATATTCCATATAGAACACCTAAGATGTAGAACTATTTATTCCCCTCCAATTTCCTTTATTTTAGCAATAAGAGTAATATGAATGTAGGGTGAATGTAAAGAAGGCAGGATATTAATCACAAAAAATATTTGCTGGTGTTTTGAAATTTCAGTTGTTTATTTCCTTTTTTAGAGATACTCTTTGTTGGATTCTTGTGATGATTCCACCTGGAGTTTCTTATCCAGAATGATCCCATGCTTTTTTCCACCTGTTCTGTAAGGGTTTTTCTTGACATCTCTATCCAGCAGTTACTTCACCACACAGTGTCTTTCAGGTTTACCTACCTGTTAATTTTTGTTGTTGTTGTTGTTGTTGTATGCCATTTATATCATGTTTTGCACAAGTGTTATTCGTATTTCTTTTATGGTTGAATTTCAATTATTCACAAATATTTGTTATTGGATGGGTATTTTGTAATATATCATCAAATAGGGCACTGTGTACAGCATGCTTAATTAGTGATCTGACCAATAGTGTAATGCATATTTTAACTGAATGAGCTACAGAAAACAAAAATTGATATATATATAAACTAAGAAGGGTAGAAACCATAAAATTTTGTCTTCAGATATGTTTCTTAGCTGAAAAGTCTCATTTCATTTAGCTTTCTTGCATGCTGAAGATTAACTGGAGGACATGAATCCCAAGGGGGTATATGAAATACAACACGTCGGATTCTGAGGTGAAGAGTTCAAGACAGTGTCAGGTTTTTCTGATATCCCCATGAAATCTGGAAAAAGATGAAATAAAACAATCAGCTTGAAGGTTTATTCATTTGGTTTGTGTTACAATGACAAGGCACAGAGAGAATGTTAAGAAGCAGCATTTAATAGGCATTTGCAAATAACCTTTACCAAGGGGAATTCAGAAGAAGGGAGGTCATCTGAAAACAAGACAACCTTGATAGCAAATCATGAGGCTTTGTTTGTTGAGTTCCTTCTTTCCCTAATGGTGACTACTTGTACTGTTGTTTATCCTTCAGGCCACAGCTGCTTTAACAAGGACACTTTCAGACTGAATTATGGGTGGGATTGTATAATAATAATAGCAATGATGAGAATGGTGCATATCATCTTGCCGTTCTCCGTCCTGTGTATTCTGAGCAAACACTATTATCTTTTAGGCCCACATAATTTCTTCCTACTTTTTAATTTTATAAAGTTATTAATTTGTAAATTAATTTCACACTGCCACTGAAAATGTTGAAGATGACTACCTGACACCCCTTGCCACATTACTATTTGTTGACCTCTAACTGGCGGTTGTGAGAGTGAAAAGTACTGACCACCTTCTAGGTTGCCTTTTTGTCAGCTAGTGCTGCAAATGTAGAAGGACTTTGGTTGATATCCACATTGTCAGGGTTGCACAGGACATATGCTGATTATAAATCATTTGGGTTCAAATATGACATTGTGCGTTCCCCATCTATAAGAGAAATATTAATGCTGTGCTAACTTTTCAGTTCTGTAGTCATCTTGTAAAGATTCTATAGCAGCATTCTTTTGTTTAAGGTTGGTGAACAAAACAGAGTAGAAGAGACACAAATGATAAGGCTTGAACTTCTGCATCTCCATTTCTTCCAATTTAAGAAAAAAAAGACCATAAAATGAAACTGTTAGAGTACAGGGTCACAAACAGCACTATGGAATTTTCCTTTCCAATATATGTTTGAGATACAGAAATTTTACCTGTGTCACAGGAGAAACTGGACAAGTAATTGAAAGAGACATGTATTGAGTGTCATTAAACAGACAAATCACATCAGAATCAGGAAATCCCCATAGATGAAAATAGCTGTTAAAGTATAATTTATTGTGTTGTTGCATTTCACTTTGTATTTGTTTATGGTCATTGCTGTTGACAACGTTCTGAGTTGCATGAATGTTTTGTTCGCACCAAAATGGCCAAGAGACTTCTCCATCCCTCTGGTTTCTCTTCTGAAGCATGGATACTCTCTTTGTACACTGTGAAGTCAGTTCCTTTTTTCCTCAATATTCTCAAAACAATTTCCATTTTTTTTTTTTACTGCTCTCCTGCTGTGTTGCCTGTTTTTATGGGCATTCCTTTGAATTCTGCTTAAATTACTGTAACTGTTCTAAATCCAGGATTAACTGATTTTACTCTCTCTATTTCCCATTCCCCAAATGTCATTTTTCTCCTTCTTATTCACAAAGGCAATTTAAACAAAATTAATTTCTTTTTGGTAATGTGAACACACTGTACTAGAGTCTTCCCATTCATCTTTGATCCACCAGTTTTGGTTTGCATGATATAATTCATTCCATGTACAACTGCAGTTTTCATTGCTACACTTCATGCGCAGTATATTGACATTACTCACATTATAGTTCTCATAATCTGAGAAGTCAAACCTTAAGAGTTCAAGTTGGAAGTAGTTCAAATGCTGGAGTTAAAGTCAAGGATGTCTGAAAGATGAGCAAGTGCTGAGTCCCATCTATTCATAAGATTTTTTGCACAAATTCCTCAGTTTTGTATGTTATTTCAACTTTATTTTTCAGGGAAACTTTTCTCGGTATATTTTATGGATTCAATTGGCAGGTCAGGGGGGAAACTTCCACTAGTTCCAGAGATTAAAGAGCTTAACAGACTTACTAATGAAATTCAAGACGGTGTTTTTATTTTTTTTCTCAGACATGGAGAGCAAAAAGAATGAGAAGTCAATGAGGTAAACTTATATATAGTGGATTTTTAGTTTTTTTAATGACATGCAGAGTGATAGTCATAGGGAGTTCCAGAGATGATTATTTCACATGCTGAAACTCTGTCTGTACCACTTTGGATGAAGGCAGTGGTATTCATATCTCACCAAAACCCTCCATCTATACCTTATTGGGATGGGACCTTTGTGTTCAAAGACTGATGGGGAGAAGATTGTAAGTTGTTTTGTTTGATGAGTTCATGTCTAGCTCTCAGAAAGAACAGATACTACTACAGTTTTCTCAAATCTTTAGAGTCTAGGTGTACAACAAAGAACATGAAATTGTCTTTGAATAGAATTCAAAGGTAAATGTATTGATGTGTTTGCTAAAGATAAAACACGAAGGTGTTGCGTAAAAACCTCACATGGGAATATATGTGTAACATATACTGTTAAGCTGAGGAGGCATTATCAATAAATTTAATGTTTATATTTCTGTTCAAGCTTTCTCTCATTTTCCAGGCAATATTTAGACTGTTTTATGACATTTTGAGTATAGAAATTGCACTTTGGTGTGTGAAATGTTGTCAGTACCTGGTTGCAGGCTTTAAGTTACTGCATGCAGCTTAAATAAGCTTCATGTCTCAGAAATGACAAGAGTGCTCTCTGCTCCAGCAAAGAGTTAACCCGAACTTTGAGAAGGGAGTTTAATAGAGCTATACAAAATATTACCTCAGTATTCCACTCCAGTCAGTTGTTTGTGCAGATGTGAATTAATGGACTGTTTTAAAGGTAGTGTGATTTCTGTCTTTTCGGTTAAGGAGTGATGATGGCCAAAGTTTTGTTTCATGTGCTACCATTAAGTAAAATCAATGTGCTAATAAAAAAATCTCTGCGTATCTTTTAAGAAGGAACTTCTTAAGAAACATTAAGAATAGTGGAAATATTTTGAGAAGAAGAGCAGTATTTGGTCTTCAAACACCAACTGAATCTGTTTAAAACTGCTTACATCAAGTGGAAATGTTGAGGCTACTAGAACTAATGCCATACATGAAGTTGGAAACATTCAGTTGTTTGTGTATAAGCATTTTCCAGTACATTCTGGTCTACTTGAGGTTATACAAAAATATTTTGCAGAAGAAAATATTTCAAACTGCTGTCAAACTAGTCATCTGTTTTTATGGCATATTTCTGAGGGTTGATCTCACTCTCACTGTGTGTCATGAGTTCAATGAACATTTTTTCTTGGATATATGAACCAAGTTTAAACTAACTGAAAATTCAGTTTTAAAATTAACTTAAACAATGCATGCTAATGTTTAATAAGTCTGATGTGCCTTCACAATAAATAAACCAATAATAACAACTTCTTTTTGGTGTGGTTATTCTCAGAAAGAAATATGTTCTTCCATGAACAAAATAACTCAGACCTGCAGACTTTTGAGCCAAATTTATAAAAGGTTGTTATGAGCAGAGCACAGCTGTGGGAGTTAGGGCTCCCAAATTCTAATTCAAACACCCATTTGAGGTGAAGACTTTCTGTCTCTCTCATCACTCCCCAAACACTCTCATGCCTCCAAAATATAGCCTGAAGTACACAATAAGAGGCATATAAACGTTATACTATTCCCTGTGCGGGTTTAGTTATCATTCAGAATTTTTACAGCTTTGTGTTTGTAAATGTTTTAAAACTGAAAAACACTGTGTGAGAACTAAATCTTTTAATAGCTTAAGTAGTTCTAGAGAAATAACAAGGATTTCCTCTTATCACTTTAATTACCAAAGGCAATTGATAATCTCTCTTTCTCCTTTGATTGGTGAGTGCTTTTGATGTACACTCCTGTATATTCCATTCTTTCCCTAAAATCTAGTCTGCATGAAGTATAGAAACTGAAAAATTTTTGCTTCATAGGAACAGCACACACGTAGCAACACACAAACTTTGATGATACTGTTGTTGATCTTTTTGGAAGGCTTACTTTCCAAAAGTAAGAACTTAATTTTTCCAAAGCCATTGAGAAGGGGATGAAGCTGCTGTAGTTGTTGAAGTGGTATCTAATTTTTCTCTTACACCTTTGCCCTTTGATTCTCCTGGATAAACCTTTTGTGAAAGTGAACTTTGGGTGTTTTGCAATGTGTGATCTCAGCCCTATGCTTTTCTGAAGGATATCAAAGTCTTTAAATATTTGCAAATTATGCAGATTGTGAAAATAGTACCTAACAGCAAAATATGTTTTAGGTTCTATGTTCTAATGTTCCTTATAACATTACTATTCAGAACTTCTATTTAGAACTAAGATCACATCATGCTTATACATTAGGGTTATGTTCACAAAATTTAAAATTTACTCCTCTCAACAATCAGGACAAACAATTTTTATCCTTGACAAAGATGGATAATTCATAAGGTGAGGATCATCAAGGACATAATTTTTACTGCTTCATGGTAAGGGCATAGAAAGGACATGCAGGATTGACAAAGACATAGCAGAGAAACTCAGTGAAATCTATGCATAGGTATTTAGTGCTCTGACTCTCACACCTGATGAATTTCTGTAGCAGATTGTCTATAAGATATAGATCAATTTGAAGTAAATGAACAGGAAATATTAGACCAGTCAGGCAGGTTAGGAAGGTCACTGGGACCAGATGGCATAAAACCAAGAGCTCTGAATATGAAATTCCCAAAGTTCTGGCTATGTAAAATGTCATTACAAATGGACACTGAACAAAAGGACTAGGACAGCTGTTGAATCTGCCATCTGTCAGAAGGGCTTTAGAGATGAGCTTGGGGATGACAAACCAGTGAACCTGATTTCCATTTCTGTTAAGACCATGTATATATGTATGGATGAAAACAACCTGTTTAGAAGTTACATGGCTTCTGGATTTCAGGGATGTTTTCAGTAATAATAAGGATAAATGGGATCAAATGGACATAACACACATTGTTTTTAAAAATGTCTTTGATAAGGTTCCAGACCAAAGACTCATTACAAAATTGTGTTGCCATGGGATTGAAGGAAAGCTTTTTAAAGAAGAAGAATCCATGATAGGCCTTAATAATGGCAACATTTCAGAATGGAGTTGATACTGGGGCCACTTTTAATCAGCATCTCTGCTCTGGCAAGGACAATGAACAGTGAAATCTGCAGGCTTGTGGATAAATTCTCTGTTGACTGTTTGCCTTCAATACCAATGGCTTCAATGGCAAGAATATCCAAAATAAAACTGAGCAGACCAAAAGTCAGCAGGTCAAGTTCAGTCTGAAGAAATGGATCTAGAAAAAAAATAACATGAACCATGCTGACATGATGCTGAACTAAGAATTGATGCTTAAAACTCAGAAAGGGACCTCTGACATTTCTTTGAAGTCTCAGTATCAAACAAAAAATGTTAGATAAGTTTAGAAAAGTTAATGAGATTATCCTTGGGAGCAGAGACTGCCTGAAATAAGAGGACAGCAGGGCATCAGAAAACTGATGTGTCCATATCCTGAGTATCACGCGCAGTTTTGTCTTCACATAGGAGGAGGGGTGTAGCTGAATCCAAAGAAATATGGAGAAAAACAAGTAAAATGTTCAAGATGATGGAACAGCTGCCTTGTGCAGAGACACTTAAAGGCTAGGACATTTCATTTGAAGTAGAGAAGGCCAAGGAAGGTTATGACTGAGGTTCCTGAAATCATATAGGAGTAGATAAACTGAATACACAATCCTAGACCTATGGGAACTCGAAACCAGTATGGCTTTTGGTTAAAGCCAGTGAATGTAGTCCTTAACATAGTGAATTTCTTGAACCTCACTAGAGAGGTTGGAAGAAACCACTACTGGCAGGTTTAGAAAGTCATAAATAGTCATCTCCCACAAAGATGCCCTTTAGTTTTTTAATACTGGGCAGGAGTATATTAATTAAACCATTCCCCACACTGAGAGCAGCCATGTGGGGAATAGACTGCAGAAAGTGATCGAGCTTCTTGTGCCTCTCTTGTTGCTGGAGGCAGCATACTGGGCTGTATGAGGACTAACCTGCACCTCAGGGGCATTTCTTACTTATCCTTTTCCCTTATTCAATCAAAGGATTTTATATGTGGTTTCTTTCAGTGAAAGCCAAATCTATTTTTGAAACAAGACTGACTTTTTTATGGTCTCACAGATGAGGACTGCATATACCTGTGCAGTACCCAGGCTGTCTCTGCCACTGTGAAAGTATTGCTTTTAGATAATGATTTCTATGCAGAGATCAAGATAGTCTATAGGTTCTGCTTAATCTGGTAAATCAACAAATAAATTGCAAATCCTGAAAAGGTTAGGCAATGCTCAAAATTGAGTGTACAAAAAGGGCAAAACCAGTGATCTCTTGGCAGAAAGGAGAAAGAAGTTTCTTATGTAATTTTGTTTTCCCAGCCAGTAAAACAAGTAACAAATACAGATTAATGTCACAGTCATGTACAGCAATTAAGGAGAAGGTAACAAGTCAATAGGTTTCTGGGTGTACAAGAATAAATATCATAGGCAAATAGAAGCGGAATAAATGAAGTCCAGTGTCACATTTTATGTCATTTACCTAACTGGTAAGTTACATTGCCACAGGTCTCTGTAAGGAAGAGCCACCTGATTATGAGCCTTGGGTTACATAATTCAGAATATGTTAGCATTTCTTTCCAGGGTAAAGAACACATACATAATTGAGTTAGAGAACAAATACCAGGGCTCAGCAAACTTTAAACTTCTTATTTGAAGAGACTATATAGGAAAATAATGAACAGATGGTAAATTAAATTAATATATTGGCATTTCTTCTACCTGCAAGGCATAGTAATCCCTCCTTCATTTTGGACAGTCCAAGGATCATGCACCATATGAAGATTTTATATATCAGGGTACAGGAAGCCTGTGTTGCAAAGGGGAAACATTTAAATCTTTAAGTTGTATACTGTAGTTCTTTCAACTAAGCATTGCAACAAATCATAAAGTGCAACACTGTTATTCTGAACCATTCAAGAATTATAAAGGACAAGTGGTTTCCAGTAGGTCTTGTTTGGAGAAATCCAGTTAAAGTTTTTCCATTCAGATATGGTCTTACAGGTAATTTGGGTTGTTTAGGATCAGGGTGTTTAAATAAAGACTGTTGCATTATTTTGATAATATATTTAATAAATACTTTTGAAAATGATGATTTTAAAATTATTCAGTGTCTATGATTACACTCAGCTGGGTAACCTGTGAAAGGGATTCTACATGAAGATTTAAAAATAGTCAAATATTCTGATTTACAGTGCAATTTTATGTGAAAAACTGGCTAAATATAATTTTAATATTCCTGAGAAAACAGTTTTTATTTAGGACTCTTACATAATGCAATGTACTCAATGGATTTTATTTATGTTCTTAAAGATAAACAGGTGGTTCTGTCCTGTTTGGATTAGAAATAAAATTAGGAACATGTTAAAATACTGTCCTGCATTGTCCCAGGAAAAGCCTTCCTATAAGATAAATTGATAGTTTTATAAAATCTATTATGTATTTATTTGTTTTAGATTTGATAGAAAATAATGCTCACATAAAACACCTAGCAATAGTTAGGCTTACAGACACAAAGCACTCACCGTATTAATAGCAATATGCAGGTAAATTTACTCTGTTATCTCACTCCCTTGAATAATCAGTAGATAGTAATACTAAACTACAGAATGACTGAACAGATTGCTGAATTTAAATGGATACCTGATTTTTCAATTGGCACTCACTGAAGTACAGAGCTCGAGCTCTCTCTCCAATCAATATGGTTTGCATACTTACACAGCAAATCTCAGAAGTCATTTCAGACCCATCATTGCGTGCAAAAAACATTTCATAAATCATTTGGAATACTAAAAAAATTAGAGAAAATTGTCCTTTGGATTAGAGAAGAAATTTGTTGAATAAAAGATATATTCTGAGTTATTTCCTCTTCTATAATAAGCTGACTAGATTAAATTGAGAAGCCAGTATAAAAGAGCCACTGGGATATCTATTATTTCTTCATCCTTTTATCCTCTTGCAATTCTCTTGGGGAAGTGTACATGTATATGCTGCATGAAATGTTCTTAACTGACATTAAGTCTCTCATCCCCTTAGGCCGTGGCTTTTTTCCTCATGCTGTACTGACCATTAAGCAGCTCTTGTGGATGTGATCTGGAAGTTGTTGTATTTATACCTTCTCAAGCACACGTCTAAAACTGCTCGTTGCATTTTGATATTTCATGACTTTGTAAGCCTCATACAAGTTATAATATCAATTATGTTTTACTTTAATGACATGAAAGTGACAGGCTATTGGTTCTTTGCTCTAAATGGGTGTAGGTGCCTTTTGATATATTTTTTCTCATCTCTTGGTATCTGTCTCTCAGTCTTCTTTCTGTTTTAAATATGTATGATTAAGGACAAAATAAAACTGCCTACCCAGAGCCTTGGAGGAAGCCACATTGAATCTTTTTCCTTTGGCTGATCTTTCTTGGTGGAAGGCCATATTTGGCAGCTTGGGCTTTGAGTGGGAAAATTAGGAGCACAATTCATGCCCATGCCCACTTCTGAATAATGCTGGCACATTGATTATTTGAATTAGAGCAAATTGTTTGCTGAAAGATAGCATGAGAGGTAGCATGGTGAGAAGGAAATTAACTCTATTGCACAAATCTCTTGGTTGCATTCTCCACCAATTATACTTAAAATATTTTGCCTTTTTGTACCCTGTTCTTGTATAGCAGCAGCAACAGACAAGTATGGTTTATCTCCTATTCACTTTCCTGGCTGGCTTAAATGTCTCCAATCAGAAGCATCCCCCAGGTTTAATATTCAAACATTAATTTGTACTAAAATATTATGCTCTTTTTTTTCTTTTATTTTGAGCTTAAAGGCTCAAAACTTCAGCTTCTCCTCCCCATGGGAAAAGCAAAGGATGATACCAGTACAAGAATCTCATTTTACACTGCACCTGAACTGTCTCTATGGTTTTATATTTTATGGTCCTGCAGTTCTTTCTTCAGTCACACTGACTGCATTAAATTATGTAGAAGCACAGGCTTGTGACACCTCTGAACCAACCTGCAAGAGAATACAAACTCTTTCTTTTGCTTTCAGCCTGACTCAAAATCAAATTCCAAGAATTATATACAAATAATATCACCAGTCTAATGAATGTAACTAAGGAAAGGCAAAGGGCAAACCCATCAGTTCTATTATCTACCAGTGCTGAAGGATTAGCTCTAGAATTAGTATGAATTTACATTACTAGATGGTCTTTGAAGGACATGATAACTTATGAGTTTGTTAATATTTCTAAACAATAGCAGAAGATGGACTCCCTGTCTAAGGCTTAGGGCTGAAGCAAGGAACATTGAGTTCCCAGTCACAGACTTGCAGGGTGACCTTGACAAGTCACAGAACATATCTGTGCCTCAGCATGAGATGTGGGATATTAAAACATTTCCTAGCTCACAGAAGTGTTGGTAAGGCTCAATTAATCAAAGTCTTTCAATATCTTCACACAGAAGGGTCTAGATAAGAACAAAGTATTACTGTTACTAAAGCAGACCTCTCCTGAGCACTTAATTTGTCATTTTATATAAACTTTTTTAGCTTATATACACTGTCAGCATACAGAGCCGTAGATCCTTCAGATCTAGTTTGTGTGGATCTTGTCAAGATACAGCTGATTTTAGTGCTGTATCCCTATTAGGATATGACACAATACATCATAACAGCTCCATCAGAGCCATTAGGGTGTAAGCTGTCAATGTGTAATAAGATTACTACGCATTACATCTCTGGTGGTGCTTGGATAATTCTGAACTAGGTATGCTATCGCAGAGTCTACAAAGCCTTTGAATATTGATGTTGCACTGTTAATGAATGCAGTATTATTTTGATGTGGAATTAGAGTATATTCTCCAGTATGTGTGAAGAGCATTTTTTTTTACAATAAATAACTTTAATTTTTCCAGAAATTCCCAAAGATGTTCTCCTCAGCTTCTTCATGTACTAAAGACCTGCAAGTATTTCTCAAAACTCTCTAAATAATAGCCAAAAGTATTCAAATGGATATAATCCAATATGTGGCCTTGGATTCCCTAGACTATAGGAAGTTTTCATTCAGAACAGTGACTGAGACAGGAGCAACTTCCAATGTGCTTTTTGTCTCTACAAAAAGTGCAGTTTTCAGACAGAAAAAAAAAAAAAATTATGCTGCTTTACCTACAACATTTTTCAGGCTATAATTTAAATAGGAAAAAAGAAACATTCAAGAAATATGAAGTGCATTCAGAATGTTCTTCTGATTGTCTAACAACAATCTAAGATAGGTACTATCAATGAAAAGAATCATACAATGACCTGGGTTGGAAGGGACTTTAAAGATCATCTACTTTCAGTTCCCTTGCCATGGACAGGGATACCTTTCACTAGACCAGTTTGCTCAGAGATCCATCCAACCTGTCCTTAAACATTTCCAGGGATGAGGCATCCATAACTTCTCTGGGCAACCTGTTCCACGGCCTCATCTCCTTCACAGTAGAGTTTCTTCCTTATACCTATTCTAAACCTACTCTTTTCCAGTTCAAAACCATCTCACTTTGTCTGTCACTACATGCTTTAATCAGAAGAACCTTTTGATTCAGATAAAGATGCTGTATTAAGTTTGTGCTTCGCTGTCTGCACAACCCCTGAGCATCAACCAATCAGTGGGGAACTTAGTGTTCTCATACCTTTGTGAAGGACCATTCACTAGGAGAACTGGAGTGCTGACTTGACTGGGTCACAGTAAAGTCTATATCAGAACAGGGAGAAAAACTGAGTTTTCCTGGTATTATTTTAAAATCATCGCCAGGAATCTGCAATTCTATGTATGAAACTCTTGTTCACAGTATCTCATTATTCCCGAAATTATTCCTTGCTCAAAATGAGCAAGGTGACAAAACCTCAGTAACAGATATGTGCCTGTATAGTTCTCCTGAGAACTTGTACGTGCACACATGTGAGCCTGTACAGGAGGAGGTTGTGGTATGCCTTGAGTAAAGAGAGACGTGAAGGGAAAATACAAACTCCAAGTGCTTACAATATTTTCAAGTCTTCCCAGAGAAGACTGAGCTGAGTGGCTTCAAAGGAGCTTTAACATAGCACTTGGCCAGCAAGAGTGTTAGTAAATCTTCAGGAGGTCTGAAGTCTCTCCTAAAAGAGGGAGTTACAGCCTCTCACAATCAGTTGTCTTGTGAAAGTGTGAGCTGTTTGATTTTTCTGAGTCTGTGGGGGAGCACAGGCAGGCAGACCTTGAGTCAGAAAAGCTTAATAAATTTTCTAGAAATATATATTCCAAAAAGTTCAGACTGAGTAAGAAGAGAAAGCAATACAGTCATTTTTCATAATGATAAAAAGTCTTGTTCAAAGTCTTTCTCATTAAAAATTAAATAACTTTTGGTGCAGGAATAGAAGGTAAATAGGAAATGCATTCAGAGACTTGACAGTTATGCTGAATAACAACCAGGAAAACATGCTGTGGTCCTTGAAGGAGACATAGAGCACAACCAAACAAGGAAAAATACAGAAAAGAGAAGCTAAAATTAAAAAACCAAACCAAACCAAAACAAAAAAAACCCAAGTGAAGTGAGGAGAAATGTCAATGATCTGACAAGTAGCATGAGTACAGGCTTTTTCTGTTATTAGGGCAAACAGGAAGATGTAAGAAATTCAAATGCTTTATGGGCACAGGCTGACATAGGGAAACAATGTGCTGAAGGAAAGACTTGCTTACATGCAGAAAGAATTTGCACATTTGAAATGGTAGCTAGCAAAATTATATGGAAATAACTACAAAGTTCTATGTCAGTATTTGTGTCTTTGGCTAGAGTAGTCTGCACAGGAGAGATTGAGAAAAGTCAAAGACGTATTAAATCTTCTACTCTAGAAAAAAAATCCCCTCTTATAAATAAAGGAGCTTTCACTGTTATGATAAAACATATAAAATGCTGGTAATGATCTAGAACAGGTAGTGAAGAGCAAAAATCTGAGAAAAAATCTATCTCAAATGTTAACATATAATTTCCCTGATGTGGACATCACAAGAACAGGTTGCAGGATTTTTGAAAGTGATCTCCTGTTTTTCATGGTAAAATGTTCAAAACTCAAAAGTTTTCCGAAAGTGTTAAAATAGACATTAAAGGATGCTGTTCATAACTGCAGTGTCAAGGACAGAATATATGTGGAGAAAAATTTTTAAAACATTAGTTATTTCAAAAACCCTCCCAAACTGAGCAAGAACACCAAGAGCATATGCTTCAAAAGAAACATTTGCTGAGACAGCAGGAATCAAAGTCTTCCAGAAATTAAATGCTTCCTTGCCCTCACTACAGGTTTTTTTTTCATTTTTTTCTTTCCTTTTTTTTTTTTCCAGGGAAGCCTATTTTTGAACCACAGTCCCCAGATGGTTAAAAACCTTCTACTGATTTCCAGACTAAATTTATTCATAATAAGTTTATATTCATTTGTCCTTGTGCCAGCACTGTCCTTTAGTTTTAATAGTACATCTATATTGTGTAGCTATTTGTAGATTAAATTATTAATATTACAAAAGATAGTATCAATTTTTAAGAGAGATCACTCAATGAGATTGTGAAGATAAAATTCACGGTTTCAACAGCTGTTTGATCATAAAGTTATAGCCTAAAAAGATGATAAATACAATAAGATGTGTTTTCACATCACTTCAAGGGAAACAAATATGTATCTTTTTATTACTTTTTTATGATATTCAGTAATGAAATACAGTTAAAATAAATTCCACTAAAACAGGTCTTGAGGAAAAAGCAGACTAGGTGGAGTTGCTGTTTGTTTGTTAAATGCAGAAGTCTATTCTTCAGCCTCGGTACAAGCCATAGGATGGGTTCTCCTTTGGACCACACTAATTATTTGGTTAACATTGGTAGCAATATGGCAATTTATCTACCACTGCATAACAACCAGCTAATTTTGAAGTAGATTTGGCCAAATGGATTGTTTGAGGGAGAGAAATTGAAAATCTTAGACTGAAGGAATAGTATCCTATGGAAACATACTGTAGAGACTATACTGCTAGGTTTTAAAAGCCCTTTTGAGCAGTGGAGGTGCCTGTGAGTATTAACAGTTCTTGATATATTAGTATATGAATACCCAACACTAATTTCTAGATCTTTTCCCTTTCCTGTATGAAGGAGGAATGCCGAGTGACTGCCGTCTGTCAGACCCTGTAGGATATATTACAGGGATTCCCCTGCAGTGCTTTCCATTCTGTGAAGGCCAGACTGAAGACATGTGAAGAAGAATACCAGAAATCACATTTCTTGGCTGAATGAAATTTCAAATTTACCTTTATATTTTTGGTTTTAATTACCTGCAGCCCATCCAACAACGCTTACCCACAACTGGACTCCTCATTCCCCACGCTGCATACCCTTAAGCATTGGTCTGTATAAACTCTGTCAATACTGAGCTGGTGACTCCTTTCCTTCTATCCCACTGTTTTTCCTCCTGTGTTTTTGGGTATTACAGGGCTCTTCTTTATTAGCCTTTTCCACCTGACTAAATGGGAGCAGCACGACTCCTGACCTGAAGAAATGCAAGTGCTATTTGCACTGCCTTTCTGCATGATGCCTCTGCCTTTCCTCAGCAGACACAAGGTACCAGAGATGTCTCAGAGATGAGGAGAGTGTGTCTGCCTGCCTGCTCACCCCGTAGCTCTGGGGGACAAGTAGGGTGAATATGAGAATAGCAGTTTGTGCCCACAACAGCAAGTGTCCCACTGTGAGAGGAAAATGGTATTGCTGCTTGTATTTCAGCTGAACATAAAAGTAAAAAGGATATAGTAGCCCAAAGGATAAACTGAACTCAAAGGTACTTGTAGCTGCTCTGAAGCTTGTACTATAAAAAAAATCAGAAGCAAGCCATTCATTGAAGTCCTGGCTTTCATGCACTTGTGTTTGGCATTGTTATTTTAATCTTCTGACCTCATTTTGTGTTTCTGTACTGTTTGTCTTCTCTGGGAATGTTTAACTTACTAGGTTAAAATTAGTCTTGTGTTATGGAGCTACTGTGCTAGGCTACTGGGATTTTTCCCTCTAAAGTTTCCCTGATCTTTATCAACAATTGCTCAACATCTGCATAACTCCATCTTTCCTGTGTCTAAACAAGTACACTTGGGAAGCCGCCAGCTCCTGGTGGCAATAGGCACCTCTGATGAATGTGACAAAAGTATTATCCACGCAATACATTTTATCTTTGGCAAAGAAAGAAACCCTCGCCTCATGCACAGTAAATCTACACCTGCCTACACTTCATTCACCATCTCCACCTTCACCAGGATCCTCCCCATGTTTCTGCATTCTGAACTGGGCACAGGTTAAGGAAGCTTCCTAGGAAGACTGTTGGAGCAGTTCTGCATTTCAGCCTAAACTGACTCTACCTGCTGCATGTGGTACTTTGAAGATCTTTTCTCCTGAAAGAAAATGACAAATTAATTCCATCCAATGATAATTTATGTATAAAATAAGTTTGGAAATTAACACAAAAGTAACCTTCATCTTCTGTGAGAACATATGCTGAGAAATATGTGATGGTATCCTATTTATGCAGTAATTAAACGTGATCTTCGTTATCTTCATCAGCCTCTGGGAAAAAGCTACTTCTACAGCAATTCTTTGGGCTTATGACAAGTTTAGCTGGTTCTGGAGACCTCTTGGTAAACTGGCCATTCATATCTATTATTAGTCCCTCAACACTGGTATTAAGATATTATTATTTAGGTGGAAAAACCCACTAAGAATAAGAATTCTGATTATTTTGTGATACGGAGGTCCAGATCTTTAATATGAATTATGAATGTTAATGTTCAAATGCTAACTCTTCTAAAAAAATGATATTTTTTGGGAAATATCATGGAGAACAAGTTTTGTCCATATGTGTAAAAGTATTGGAATTTTTTTGATTCTATTATTTGTTTATGCAGACAATTTTGAATTAATTTAATTGATTTCTGGGTAATGAAGAACAGCGTAAATAAAATCCACATGTATCTACTTAATATGAACAGCAGATTATTCTAATTTTTTTTAGTTGTCTATTTTTGTTTATGAGAAAAGAAATACATTTAATCATAAAATAGAGATTATATGAGATGCAATTAGCATGCTATATATTATGTTCTATTCACCTTTTATAGCACAGTCAGATTATTTTGTGGAGCTACACAACCACTAAAACAGCTGAGAAAATCTAACTGATGCTTGAAACTACATACTGTTCTGAAACAGCAAGAAATATTCAGATTTTATATGTCAATCTCCCTAGAAAATATTCAAATGGCCTAAAAGCATAAATTTCTACTTATGAAGCAATAAGAAGAGATTCTGATCTTATGCCTCCTGTTCTAATAATCAGTTTTTGTTACAAACATTTCTTATTCCTGCCACCATTTTGGACTGATCTGGCAATTTCCTGCTCTTGGGCTGAATGCTTAATCAAACAGTGATGCCACTAGAGCCAGTGGGTATGCTGGAACGAAATTATTTTTGGCAGAGTTCATGTTCACAGGACTGGTTCCTGAATGCTCAGTAGCAAAGCAAAGATATTAAATATAATCATTGTAGTGGACAGTTTCAAGTGCCCATGTGGCCTTCCTTTAGAAGTATATGATTTCAGAAGGCAGCCTTGGATATCTAGAGATATTAATCACCTTGCATTTTCTTTGCCTTAGCTCATACCTTAAAGACTTAGTTCTTAGGCAGATCAGGCCCTTATAAACTTAAATTTTCAATTCAGTGCTTGTCCAGAATTCCCTCGTAGGTTTGTTCACCAGTGCCAGGTGAACATAAACAACATTAAAATGTGTACAGTTGACGGGAACTATCTAAATTGTGAGAGAGGTGGAGCTACCTGATTATTCTTCAGTGCTGAGCACAGGAATGTTTATCTGCAGTGTAAATGTGTGTCCTGATTTAGGGCTGAGGTCATGCAGACAGGCTCTGTCTATTCAATTCTTGAGTACAGGGCAACCCTTCCCCAGAACTCCTGCATTAAAGGCAATCAAACTAGTACATTTTTAGGTAACAAATGAGTACATATTTAGATCTCTAGAATGCTTGCTAACTTCAAGTTTCATGAGAGACTGCAATCAGGAGAGACTTGAGTAAATCAGGAAAGCTGATGAGAAAACAAGCAGAGTGGAACGCACAGTCATCTGACTCTCATTAATGGCATCTCCGGGCCAAGATTAGAGAAAGATGCTGAGAAAAAGTGATTATTTTCCCTTTCTCTTCTGAAAAACATCTCATTATTACAGCCACACACCTGATTTCAACCATCCAAAGCAGAGAAAATCCCAAGGTCACTAGATTCCCCCATGGATGTTGAGTAAATTGAACTGGTAGGAATTTCATCTTGATTTACTAGAGTTGCCATGCTTTTTTTAAAATTAAGAGTTATACAACTGGGGTCTATCACTCGAAGTGTTATTGGCAGGCAATCTAAAATTATGGGCACATATTACATACTAGCAATGAATATTACAAGTGAAAGCCTGTCTTTTAAGAAGACAGCAAGAATATAAGGTTCTGAGTCTTATAGCAATAATGTTTTATGGAGCTACAGTAGATCTTCAAGAAAGACATTGTGGTGCCATAACATGTCCAGATAAGGACAACGAAGCTGGTGAAGTGTCTGGGGCACAAGTCATGAGGAGCAGCTGAGGGAGTTTGAGGTGTTTAGCCTGGAGAAAAGGAGCCTCAGGGGAGAACTTATCACTCTCTACAACTGCCTGAAAGGAGGGTGTAACCAGCTGGGGGAGGGGGGTCAGGCTCTTCTCCCAAGTAACAAGCAATAGGACAAGAGGAAAGAACCTCAAGTTGCACCAGGAGAGGTTTAGACTGCACATTAGGAAAAATGTCTTCACTGAAAGGGTGGTCAGGCCTTGGAACAGGCTCCCCGGGGAAGTGGTGAAATCGCCATTCCTGGCAGGGTTCAAGAAATGTGTAGATGTGGAACTTATAGACATGGTTTAGTGGTGGACATGACTGCCAGTTTAATGGTTGGACTCAATGGACACAATGATTTTTAGGGTCTTTTCCAGCCTTAATGATTCTATGATCTTTGATGAAAAGACTTGCAAAAACTTTCAAAAGCCTTTCAATTTCAAGAAGCTTTTGCCAGTGAAAGAAAGGTCAGTGGAGTTCGTTATCAGATTCCCTTTTTCAAGAGGGGGAGTTACTGTAACTCTAGCAGTGTATTTTATATTCATCCCACGGGCACCAGCTGAGATCTTATGAATATGGGGTTTTGTGACAAGACCATTCCTTTAAAACATCCTCTCTTTGTATTACTTTGCCACAGGTGTAGGAAAACTTCATTCTTCTGAAATTTTTGTGGAAACATTTTTCCATGTGTTTGATTACTTACCTGTTGTAGCAACTGTACTTTTTCAAATATTGTGTGCTCAAAGGCACGAGTATCTCTTAGTTATATTAGGCTAGGAAATATTCTGGAACATAGCCACTTTGAATAAGCACCACACGTTAGAATTTCTATAAACAGAAATGTAAAGGACTGCAATATTCCCTTGGATATGTTCTCTTGTGATACATTGTCAGTGCAGGGATGTTGCCAGGAAGAGTGTAAGTTAGGTTCTCCTGAATCAAAATCCACACCAGAGGTTTATGTATCATCTGTGTCCTACAAGTATTACCCTTGTGCTCAAGTTATGAGAGGATTTAAGTTTAAGAACTCTACTAATGAAATTTTTGTTCTGCCATCAACTAAATTTTAAAGAAATAGCCATGAACTGTAATTTATCTGTCTATCTATTTATTTATTTATTATATGGAAAAGCATTTTAGGTGCTTGTAAATATTCTTTCAGGTTGGAGGAAATTTGAAGTTCTACATTGAAACATAAGGAATTGCACGTAAACTTATGAAATTAAGGCTAACCAGAAACAGACACTTGAGTCTGATATTATGATTACCCAAGCTGGATAGTATGTGAAATGTAAATACTATTAGAAGTTGAACATCAAAAGAGGTTTTAATATTCATTCAAGTCCAGCTACTTGTGGCTGCAATTAAGTTGCTATTTTTTTGGATCCCTTATTGCATGTTACTAACCTCTGTCTTATTTCCCAGTGGCATAACGTCAAAATATGCTGCTAGAATAAATGCAAAATATGTGTATAAGAAGTGTTCTCTAATATTTTCAAGGCTTCCTTAAACTTCATGGAGTGAAAATGGTCCTTGCAGACATTTCTAGAAGAGACTCTGCTCTTTCTGCCATGACATGTCCACAGTGAATCCAACCAGGCTGGGCCTTGATCTGATAGAAGATGCAAGCACCTGATTTCTGATTGTAAATAGGTTGCCTGTTTGAAACCCCAGACAATATGAACCTCTCCACTTCCAGAGAAAGAAGATATAAGGCTGTCCAGAGAAGAAACTGACACAAAATTGTTGTTATTCTAAAACCTAGATGGACATTTAGAGTATTCCCATTTCTACAGCGCAGTTGGTTCTGTAGAGATTTAGTGGATAGGGCACATGGTTGGAAAGCAGTGACAAATCCTAGAGTTTTATCAAAACATTTATCCTGGAGAATTTTTTAAATGTTTAATTAAAGACACATTAAAAATCTTGATATGTTAATAAAACATCAGCATTTTGCACTGGAGTATATTCGGTGCCTTAAACTGCCAAACAAAAAGTGAATGTATTCTGCATGGCAGCTGCTTGACATGTTGGTTGTTTAATCATTAAGAGCTAGACAAATACTCTAAAACATCTTCTGTGCATTTTTGATTGAGTTCTACATCCATTTCCTATTCCTTTTGCACTTGCTTTCAACAAAGACTTGAGCAAACAGACTTTATTTGCACCATTCTACACAATAGGTGACATTTATTACTGTACAGAGGAAGCAGAGAAGCAATACACCTGGGTGCAAAACTGATTCAAAAATAGTTTTTGTTTTATTAGGGATTTACTCTAATCTAACTGGATTAATGCTGCCTGTTGCAGTGCAGGTTTGATGTCCCAAAAGAGCAGCTTCAGAGACACACATCACTCAGAGAGATGGACAACAGTGGCACCCAGCTGTCCCACAGAGAATGGGTGACTTCTACAGGGTGGGAGGTGGCAGTGCCATGCATTGACAGTAAAATTTGCAGTCCAAGAGAATGAAGATGTACGTAACAAAATATGGCAACTGAGAGTGATCTATCAGGCTTCTGTGGCTCCCCCCCTGCCCTCACTCAAGTTCAAAAGTCTTCTATGCAAAGACTTTCCAAGAGAGTGAAAGAAAAAGTAACTTCAGCTCAGTTTTCAGGAAAGGTATTAAATAGAAAACTAATATTGGTGGCTATGAATTCCTGAAAAGCTATGTGATTAAAGAGGATAAGAATTAAAGTGTTCTAAAATGTCTTAATCTTCTTTATCTGCTGAAATTCCCCAAGAGGTTAAAAATCTATTAGAAACCACAATCAGAGATCAGAACAACGCATAGAATAATCTGAACGCTTACGATCCTATTGTGATGGACAAACCTCTGACAGAGGCTGTTTGCAATCCTTCTAAAGGAATAAAGCAAATAAATTCAGGAAAATCTAGATTTACTCTTGCACATTCTGCAAGCAGAAAAGAGCTAGGCTGGGTGAATACATTGCTAATTGTGAATTATTCATCTCACTCTAGCAATCAGTAACATCCACATTAAACATTAAAGACCTAGATTCACAAGGAGAATGTAGGCACATAAATACCTCTTCAGGCAGCCAGGGTTGACATTTAAATGCTAGTGGTATTCAACACCCCCGCATCACCCCTCCCACCTTTTCATAGGTGCTTAAAACTACATACATACTCAAGTTTCTGTTGAAAGGCACCAGAATAGCTTCCAAAAATTTAGCAGCGAGGAATTAGTAGATACCCATTTTATTGTTTTCCCATGTCAAAGTTCACACAATAATTCTCTTTCTTATCGCAGTTTTGGTATCCGATTTTTCATCTTGCAAAAGATACACTCAGAATCTGTTTCACTAAATATTACAGCTCTAGCTTAAAGCCCAGAAGCTTAGTTTCTATACTTCTACCTGAGTGCTAACAGAAGGTGCAGAGTCATTCTCCAATGACAGTGGTCTAATAAATATTTAGATCTTACACAGACACAGGCACACGCACAAATTGAGCATCAAGAATTGAAATGCATTTAATCTTGCTAGAAGAGCTATAACATTAATAGCAAAAATATTCATTTTATAACTATATGATGATTTTATCACTCTCAATTATACTGATTGCTTTTCTTAGTTTAACCCTTGGAGCTTGGTACCTTGGCTGGGTTTTCAGGGGAGAATGACTAATAACATGGTAATTAGTGATTCCCACTAGATCAGATGTGGTTCAAGCTCCAGTAGAAAGAAGATGGCCAGTGCCTTATGTGTCTCCTCCAGGGTGAAGAGGAATCCTCTGGCAGCTGTTTCAGAATCACTCTAGTTCCTCAGTTATTGAAGAGAAATATCAAGTTCCCAGATTTAAAAGAGGGTTATGACCTTCAAAAGGAGATTAGACTTCATAACACCATGAGACTGGTCTTTTGTATTTCTTTTGGGGTGCTGTTCAAGAACCCAGGTATAGACAAAGTTCTTTAAATGGAATATGGAATTTATACTAACTTTTTATATCCTTTTCTGAAATAATTATGCAATTATTCATTCTCTTTTTTTCCCAATCTTCTACCCCTTTTCTGGTGATGAGAGTTTTTCCCTCAAATATTTTCAATATGAAGAAGATAAGTCTTCAGGCTGATAAATGCAACCAAAATTTCTGGGGATGCTCAGGTATAAGGACACCACAAAGCTTGTTAAGATAATTTCATTGTTCTATTTGAAGGATCTACACATACATCAGCTAATCAAACTCACTCTCCTTAGTTCACTTTTCAAACAAGCAGGAGAATAACAGACTTTATGGAGACTGGACTTTCCTGAGAATTTTTTTCCCTCTTCTCTTGTCAATTTGGCCTCAAGTTACCACTTAAAGCAACTATTAGTTCAGCATGGGTCTGATCACCATTGTGTGAATATATCTTGTATATGCCATAGAGAAAGTGGTGGAAGACAAAAGCTCTTCAGTTTAAATTTATGCTGCGTAAACTACTTATTATAGGTTTATGAAAATTCCCAATCAAAGATATTTACATGACTCAAAAGATTAAGTTCCATCATAAATGTTTAAACTACAATAAGCATCTGTTATGGGGCTGGAAATAAGGAGAAAATACAATGGAAAATCAACAGACCTCATTTAACTTTTGACATCCTAGAAAGGAATGAGAAGGCCATGATGGAGAAAGGAAAAAGTAAGAGCAAAAGTGTGATGTGTCAGAAATCTTTAACACCCTTTGAATTTTAGTATTTCTGGCATGAGAGTGTGAAAGAAATATTTAGTCACACTTGCTTGTCCTTTAAAAATATTTCACACAAAAGCTTTATTAAATATAAGAATGTTATCTAGTGAATTCCAATACATGGTCACTAGCAAATAAAGTCTTTAAAGCAAAAAGAAAACATTATCACATCCAAATGGAGCAGGCTGTACCAAAAGACTTTCCAGTTTTATGTATGAAGCCTCTATTTATATATGCATAGGAAGTAATTTTATGAAAGCCAGTCTAAAAGGTAGTTCTGCTTTTTTAGAAAATGTAGCAATGTTGCGAACATAATCCTTCCAAAAAATTATTCTGAATTATTTGCTAGAGATGTGCAGCAACTGATTGCTGAATTGTAAGATCTATATCAGTGTAGAAATAATTAATAATATCACATAAATTAGACCATATTTGAACAAATAAATAATGTTAATTTTAACAGAAGTATAATGAATGCACAAACAACACTTGACTTTTATTCTATTTTTAGTACATGACTAAAACCTTCAGGTAGGTATTCCTGTTGGAACAGAAAAATTTGAAACAGGAAATTGTCCAGCTTACCAATGGCAAAGTAAATCTCAGTGGAATAATTATTTTGATATTAAATCACTTTTATTCTGGAGTGAAGTATTCATTGAATAGCTGTTCTGGTAGAGCTTACAGGGAGAGCTTATTCTAGTGTAGTTGTAATAGGCAATTTCCCTCTGCAGGCATGCTTAAGATTGTGCAGAATATGGTCTTTGGAAATACTGCTCCATGCCAAGATGTTTCATGGAATATTTATTTTTGCTTGTATTATAAAGCTCTGTAGATACAGGTTTGAGAATAGGATGAATGGGTACTTAACAATTAATAGCCTGGCTTCAAAATACGAGACAGCTGTTTCAGCTGGTTTCCTCTGCATGTGACTCCAAATATTGCAGTGGGATGTGATCTCTATCTATAGTTGACACAGACCTCCAAATCAAAGAATCTCCTAGAAAAAGACTGATTCAGTTGGAAAGTAGGCACTTAGAATGGATGAGCTGCTTTCAAGTTTTCTGACTTCTGCCCTTTAAAGGAATTATATCAAGTTTTTGAAATGTGATAACTTTGAAGGACTATGAAATATTCTGAACTTTTCAAGTGATCTGCTTTTTACAGTCATGATATTCCACTGATATTTAAAATGGGAAACAGTAGATGCTTTCCTCAGACTGTCAGCTCTCTGTTTTTTTAATGTGTTTGAGCAAGAATCTATGTGTGAGAGGGAGAGAAGATATCCCATTTTTATCACCTTGATCAACCCCAAGCAATTAATTTCAGCACAACTGAAATTTCATTGATTGCTTTGTGCCTGTCCAGCATGACTAATAAACCCATATTTAAATGGATGAAGAGTGCAAGTATAAGTATATGGCATGAGGAAAGTGGGATTTCAGAATTTTGAGCACAGTGTTGGTTTGACACTTTTCAAGATTCCTTTGTTCTGCTTAGTAGATTCATTTCATACATTTTCAAAGTCACATGTCAGGTGTGTTTATACTGTGTGATAGATATTCTACGTAGTAATGAAATTCTGGTCCCCCCCCTTATCCCATTATAGATGCACTAAAGTGTACCACAACTTCCTTCCTGCTTGACTCAGATGTCCTTATGTGGAAACATGGGTTTGTGGTAAGAAGGAGAGGGCTGATATTCAGCCTCTTTCAACCACAACAGAACACTCCTAAATTCCACAGTTTAACTCTGGTCTTTGCTTTCAACAGAACTGTCTATACAGAGAAACCATGAGGAACAATTTCTTCAAAAAAATAGGAGGACAAATCATGCAAGCAGTAATGATGTTCAGTTATGAAAGGCTGGATCTGTCAGTCCCCGGTTCCACCATTTACTCTTATTTATTTTCAGATCTGCCTTCTAGTTGCAGCTGACATGAGCAATGGGATAAAAAGGGGGAACTAGTTTCTGGACAATTAACATCTGAGTCATGCACAGTTCCAGCCCTGTACAAAGCTTCCCATTTCCCACATTAACCGTGTGGTAAATACCTCATGGGCAGGCAATAATTGTGGAATCAATTTGGTGCCTGGGTCTAATTAATCATAGCCATAGATGTTGTCTTAACCCAAATTCTGCTGCCACCATCATGTTAGACAAGCACATTCTAGATCTGCTTTGAGCAGCATGACTGATATCTATGATATGGAGATATACTCTGCAGTTTTTCTGCTGGTGAAATTTATGTAAGTTTGGAAATATGAACAATAATAATTATTTTATATTTGTGAGTTTAAGTCCTTTATTTTCTGAAAGCAAGGCTAAGAAATATATGCCCTAAAAAGAAAACTGTCAAGATATTTTCAGTGTCACATTAAAGCAAATTTTACAGCTTTGCATTTTAAGAGGCTTTTGACAAAACTCATGATCATATGGGGAAGGATTAATCTACAGAAGGTCCTGTAAGGTGGTGATATTCTAAGAAAAAAAAAAAAGAAAAAGAGAGTGTTGAAAAAGATCTCTCTTGCTCTGGTTAAAAGTCAAAAATAATGGTATTGGCCTCCAATGAATCAAGAAAATCGTATAGGAAAATATACAGTTAGAATAAAGGAATTATATATATAATTATATATACAGTTAGAATAAAGGAATTATATATATAATTATATATACAGTTAGAATAAAGGAATTCAAATATGGTAATGTCAATCAGCAGCTCAAGTATTGCATGCTGTTTCTCATCCCATCTCCTGTAACATAAATTATTTGTTTTCAAGATGACCCACAGANAGTGTTGAAAAAGATCTCTCTTGCTCTGGTTAAAAGTCAAAAATAATGGTATTGGCCTCCAATGAATCAAGAAAATCATATAGGAAAATATACAGTTAGAATAAAGGAATTATATATATAATTATATATACAGTTAGAATATAGGAATTCAAATATGGTAATGTCAATCAGCAGCTCAAGTATTACATGCTGTTTCTCATCCCATCTCCTGTAACATAAATTATTTGTTTTCAGGATGACCCACAGATGTCCATGACAGCTCTGCTCACGAGTGTCACTGGTTTGCATGGGCAGTCTTGCAAAATTTGGCCTTGGGAACATGTTATAACAAACATCCAAGCTGGAGGCCAGAGGGCCTTTTGGCTTCCAAGGCCCAGATAGTTCTGTACGTATTTTCCTGAATGCAAACATTTAATGTTTGCAAGCCCTTACAAGCATTAATCAACTCAGCCTTTGCACTGTACTGGCATGTGCTTGTTTTAAAGATTGGAGGGTAGCACAGCTTTTCATCACAATAGGCTTTGGAAGATCAGATAGCTCAGAGCCAGGGAAACCAATGAAGCCAGAGGCTTAGGAGTAGCTGCTTCCAGCCAAAGGCTTTTCCTCAGTAGAGGACAGGCCTGCCACATGGGAGGACAATGGGACTAATCCTTGACTCTTTGGAGAAATCATTAAAAAACTTCCAGTCTTAATGATCAGCTGATAACTATTTACAGCTGCAATTAATATCTTCAGATAAGGAAGTACTAGGAACTAATATTTTTGAGGGCCCAAAGTTAAATATTAAGGTTTGCTGCATTATATACTTATATATTATATACTTTCTTGATTTTTTTGATGCTGAATGCAGCTCTGGACTTTTATATTCCACCTTTCTCCTTTTTCTACAAGACCATAGTTAATCTAAGCCCTTAAACTTTCTATAGGGGTCTTCCTGGAACCATAGTCTTTAACACATATACGTTCTTTTTCCCTGTCTAAATTTCAATTTTTTTTTTTTATAAAACTTTTTGCTAAATTTCTCTGAAATTTGTTGTTCAATTAAATGATTTTTTGTGTCAGTTTGTGAAAATTACACATTAGCTAAGATTTTGACTAGGATTGTTTTTTGTGGCTGCTTGATACCCTTGTAACACAAGAAAAATATCAAGTGTACTGATCAAATATTAATTTGCTCAATATCTGAAAGATAA
Organism: Promerops cafer; assembly: GCA_013398275.1. NCBI lineage: Eukaryota > Metazoa > Chordata > Aves > Passeriformes > Nectariniidae > Promerops > Promerops cafer. The sequence goes on along the minus strand of VZSE01008217.1, from coordinate 567,882 downwards.
ATATTATGTTGTTGCTAGAGAGGTAAATGTTCTCCATTATTTTTGTGTTTATTCACTTAATTACACCTGCAAAGGCTTGAAATCATTTAATGTATGTTACTATTGCTAAGTGCTAAATACAGATGAAAAGAAGTGTTGAAAGGAAAATGTGTGATCAGCTTCTGTGATGGCATTCACATATGCTCTTAACCTAGCACTTGCATTTTGTATATTTTGACAGAAGAGTTAAGATCCTGTGCACTCCTTTACATACGTAATCATGCAGTTATGGTGTGTCAAGAGCACATGTTCCACTTCATTATAGACTGAGAATTCAAGAACTGAATTAGAGGCTCTGAAAAAAGTTGTTAGACCTTCAGAACTGAATTAAGGCCAGCTTTAAATATCTTTACACTGAAGAGTTCAAGAGCTGCAAAAGAAATAGGATGATATTCTATTAAAATGGACATGTAAACACTTGTTTCATAATTAATAAATCTCCAATTGCTGTATGTAGGAGTGCAGTTTCCTTTCCTTCCCTGTAGATCCTCAAGGGTCCATTAAATTCAATGGTGCCATGCAAATTCACATTGACCAAGCATTTGACTTATAGTGTCATGTAAATTAGATACTAATAATGTCATAAGGCCATTTTGTCCATTTTTCTGCCATGTTAGATTATAACCTACAGCATATTGTGCAATTCAGATTATTAAAAGAATGAAATTTTTCTTACTTCCCAGGAAAATTGTTAATTCCAGGTTTAATTATGCTCATGATTGCAAACTTGAACCTTGAGGTTCAAAAACATTTCTTAATTTCCTTTCCTTTAACCATTTTTTTTCCATAGATGGTTAACACTTTATTTCTCTCAGCAAAATTCTCTCCTATTGGTTGTGTGGGTCACTGTCTTGGAGGCCTATTTAAAAAAACAAACAAATGTTTTAAGACACAGTGATACTGGTAGTGAAATGGGAATTTTTTGCTTATTAAATCATGTTTTATTTCTAAAATGCTCTACTGCCACAATCTAAATCCTCTTATACAATCTTAGATTTGTAAAGGAGCCCTTGTAGGAGAATGAGAGTTACTTTGGCACGAAATCAAACACTCTGCAAAGTAAATTCTGGTCAAGCACTTCAGCTAAATACATGGTAGTTTTAGGCACTGGGTCTGCACATTCTGTTTTAGGTCATGGGCCTTTCTCTTCCAAGGACATTCCAGGCTCAGTACTTTTCATGGCCTCTTTTGCACGCTGTCTAGGCAAAAAGACTTTCCAGCTCATAGAAATGGGAAATTAGAGCTTCATCTCTTTAAGACTAGCTGGTATCTAAAGGTTCCCAGGAAAACTTCCCTGAAGATTTACCCTGTCATGCCTCTGGCTTACAGCTCATTGCTTCTTTGACACTTGATGGTGAAAACAGTCAAACCTACCAGCTTTGCAGAGCCACCTGCATTTCAGTTAGTTAAAATAAAAATCCAGAAAGAAAAACAATGTTGCAATACAGGGAAAAACATCAGATTTCTTAACATACTTAAATATTTTGGGTCATTTAGGAGTCCAGGAATTTCAGTGTACTGTATGTCTTCATATATTTTGACTAGTCTCTTTTGAATAGGAATTTCCTTCTTTCCTTTTACATTTCCTTCCTTTGTTGCCAGCTTCCCATTTTCTCACATGCTGACAGTTGAAAAGTCTCCATCTGCCAGAAAAAACTTTCCCAATAGTTCCATCCTGCTCAAACATCTTTCTCTTTTATGCCTCTTAGGCACTTCCAGCATAAGGTTTAATTTTTCCTAATGTGAACGCTTGATGGTAGATCTGATACATCTCAAAGTGACTTCACCCCCCCTCTCAATTACAAACAGAACCCAGGACCACTAGCTCAGATGCAGGTATCTTCATGGCAACTACCTAAATCTGAGTAGTAGAATTGTGCACCTGGGCCGAGTGGTGATCAGCGGAAATATTTTCTCACTCCTCGCAGATTTTTACTGGGATCAAACACAGTGACAAAATTGCCTGTGTTGGAGAATATCTGCAAATACATAGGTCCCTCCTGGAAGTGTTGCAGGCTAGTATGGGAAATGCAGGGGTGAGCCCAAGAGAGGATGGTGCATGGTTACTACCTCCAAGTGGGAGCAGTCTTCCTTTCAGTGCAGTTAGCTGACCTTTCAGGAGTGCTGGATTGGCATGGAGCATAAAAAAAGCCTCAAGCCTGAATGAAAATTTTGTCTGAAAGAACAGAAAAGCACAGTGCAACATGAAGTATATTGTATTAGATGTGTGTGGGAGGTCTGCATAGAAATTCCACAAATAAAGCAGAAGAAAACAATTTAACACCAAAGTTAACATTCAAAGCAAATAAAATTCAAGAACCAAAATGCCCTGCTGAAGATTATTTTCAGTTTACAGATGTTTACACTTTTGAAAAAGACTTTAATTGCCTGCTTCCACCTACAAAGCCCATCAGCTTTTTAACCCAGCCTTCCACATGAGAAGAATAAAGAGAGCACTTATTAAAGACCACTTAGCAGTGTTCAGCCAATCAGCTCATTCAAGCAGATAACACTCTCAGTCCTGTAATTTGGTGCCAAAAGTACCCTCCACTAATACTGAACTATATGTTGAACTGCCCTTATGCTGTGGCTGAGATTATACCTGAATTGCTACCAAGACTCACAATACAACCTATCACATCTGATTTTTGAACATATATGGTCAGAGAGCCTCAGGAACACTGTGGTTGAAAAAGATGATAGGATCACACTATGATATTGATCTTTCCAATGCTTCTCCTTGCCCTAGAGGCAAAGAAAAATATTTCAATTTATACAGTAGGAAAAAAAAGATTCACTACTGATTTGTTAGGAGAATTATGTAAGTTATCTTTTTTCCCTCAGTTAAAAAAGATAATCAGTGATGTGATGCTGTTTTATTTTACAGTGGAAACATTACAGCCTATTTCTTTAATAAATACTCTATAAAGTTTTACACTGCCATTCAATAAATTTACATTACACTCAAAAGTGTATACTGCTGATTCAAAGAGGAGCAGTAACCCAGTTCTGTACTTCAATGCTCCCTTTGAAAGGCGGTACCTTCTTCATATTGTATTTGATAGTTTCTTCTATGTAAAACCTGATTAGTTTGATTTGTATTTTTATAAGTAATTTACTATACAGTAAGCACAGTCTTTAAAAAATATGTTGTCCACCACAAGGGGAAACTGCCCACATATTTTCCTTGTGCTTTTTTGGGTGTGTTTAGATTCTGGCTCTGCCCACTCTTCATCTATTTTGAATGTGTTTTGAATTAGTCACATGATCTGACACTCAAGGTTTTCCACCGGCGTGTAAATTCTCTTTGCATCTAAGAGTGTGTGGGGGCTTAGGAACAGATGCAAAGGTCTAAATATATTTGCTTAAGAACCATGTTGAGTTCTATAATAGATGTTCGGCAACTTTTATAACTAGCCAATTAAATCTTGGAACAAGTCATCACTTTGAAAGGAAAACAATAAAGAAAGCTTTTACAGTAGTAAACTGCAACTGTACTGTTTCTTATTCCTCTTGTTTCTGAATATAATGTTTAATTTCACAGAGATACTGATAGGAGTCTATGAGATTCAACAGATTGCCTTCACGTCAATAATTTCATTTCTGGTTTTGTTTCACCCACAGAGTTTTGCTTTCATGTTAAATTGAAGAGTACTAGGTTCTTAAAATGGAATCAGACTGGCAACAGTATTTTTGTTATGTTTAGTGACAAGAATAATTTTAAACTGTACCATTTGAATGGTTTCCATAACTTGAATCAAGTTTGCTCAAAACACAGCTTGATTCTCTTGAAATTTTGCTGGAGTTTATTGAAGTTTATTGATGTTCTATGGAGAACCTCTAAGTATGTCAAACTGCTCAATTTATTCTCCTAGGAGAGTATAATTAGAGCTAAAAACAGAGCACATTTTTAGCAGAAAAAAATTATTTTTCAGATACCTCAGTGCCTGGTCCATCTTTCATCACAGAGTATTGTCATTTAAAAAGTCTCATTACCGTATCCATTTTCAGTGAGAAATAATGACACTGATTTAGACAATATAATTGCATTCACTGCTTTAACCATTTCTTATTTTAATAATTTTGTTATCAAACATTTAGTATATAGTGTATTTTGCACAAGTTTACTTGCTTAGTTAGTTGATTATCATTCAATGGAATGTAACTCCTTAATGTGCAGGAAACAATAGAAAAATATTTATATGCACCACAGAATATGCAGGCAATACTGAAATTCCCTTCACTTTTGTATTGTGGCTGTGTCTGAGAACATCTGCTCACTAATCTAAACATTATCTTACTCATCTGGATTGACTGGCTGTGTATCTGAGCCAGTTTGTTACCTACATGACATGTTACCACTTGTTAGGAGTCTAACAGAGAAACAGAAAAGCGGATGAATGATTTTTTTACTGATCTTCAAAATGAGGATTGAAGCATTTTTCAGGGAAAATGATGAAAACTCGTCTTACTGTGACTCTAAATTTACAGCTGATGAACACAGGAACTAATTCCCATAGACAATTATTCCATCATTTTTTACAAGCATCAAGTTGACACAAAAAGAAATAATGGAATTAAAATTTATTCTTTGTTATTCTTGGAGCAAATTCATAGCCTACCTATGGATATTCTGCGTTTCTGCTTGTGTGCAGACCTGCCATTTTATTCTATATTTTGGGGGCGACACAGATTGACAACAAACACACATAGTGGGGATATTTTGCTTATATAAGCAAAAGGTTGTTAACAGCTTCCATTTAATTTCAAATTCTCAGAAAAATTTGGGTATGTCAGGTCTTTGACTACACAAAAACTCTCTCCCCAACGAAAACTTCACTCATGGGCAGAAAGTGTCGTAAAAGAAACTGTGTATTCAAATGAAGATGAGGCCATGGCTAAGGGGACCAAAGAATCGGCATGTGATGTACAGGACCAATAACAGTACGTGGATGTAATTAAAAAATCCCAGTTAAGTCTGCATCTGCAGGCCTCTTACTGTATCCTTGCTATGATTCATCTCTCTCTCTATAGATGAAACACAAGCTGATGTGGCAAAGTGCCATGTGAAACAGAAATTAGCCATTATAGAAACTAGAGATTGATTATAGGTTCAAATTAAAATCTTTCTGATGGAAAGACAGTTCTTCAATACAAACATTAATGCACACAGTATTTCTAAGTGAGATGAAATCATGAGCAATATTTTCATCCCAGAGTTTGACACAACCTTTCTTTAAGAATAAAGAAATTGCTTGGTGTTTACTGAGAATTCAGGTTTAATTAGTCATGTCTTCTATCAAACATTGAATTATCCAAACAAATCTACATTTTAGAAAAAGACTCACAAATACAGATACAACTACATTTGCTGTTGATGTATTAGGGCCTATCAGCTTATTGTCTTTAGAAGAACAATAGTATGTTGCTCTTTTGTAAACCAAGCTAATTAGAAGTGTTATCAACTCCATTTTTCACACATAAATTAGTGAGAATTTTAAATCTGTCTTAAATATGGTGTACACACATGTTCCTGGGTGTAATTTAGGCCATGATTATTTCCAGAGCTGGCAAATGCTAGAAGAAACATACTGTGAACATTCATTTGCAATTTTAAATGAATTTTAATGACTTTGTAGATATAACTATTTTATTCACTTTCCATCAATATCCACTCTGACAAACAAGTTTCCTGCAAGATTTCTTTCTAGAGCACTGGGTTTTATATGAAAAATACAGACTGTTAGCTACAAACAGATTTTAAATTGGTGATCAAGGAGAAAAATGAATATTCTAAGACTCACAGCCCTCCAATCAGGAAATAAAAAAATCACCATGTGATTATTTCTTCAACCAAAATAGCTTGGATTATGAATTTCAGTTCTTCACAATGAACTATGGATGAGCTGCAGACCAAGAATTATAGAAATTAGTTGGCAAATCATTTCAAATAACAAATAAATTAGAGTGAATCATGATGCATTTGTGAAAATGTCACAATTACTATGCTAATAAGTTTAAATTTACATAGTGCCTTTCATCGGAATGGATCCTAATGATGTATAATCTCAACATCCGGAGGAGGCATGATGTGACAAAGGCTGAGAAAAAAATGTCTAATATTACTTTGTTAATACACAGAAAATGATACTTCATTTTTCAAGCTGTATTAATGCATTTAATTGCTATCAAGAAAATAATCAACTGCTTTTTGTTTCTTTTTCTGTACTCCCCATTTCTTTCTTAATGTGAGGTTTTTTTAGCATTTAATTTTCTTTTACTTCCCCGTTTTTAACATTAATTTTTCTTTCATTCTTCTTCTGTTATTTTTATTATTTTTTCTGCTAGTGTTTTTAAAATTTATTTTCCTTTACCCATATTTTTTTGGTATTTGCTTTTTGCTTCTCTCCCATCTGTCATAGAAATTGTTCTATGAGATGTATTTTTCTCACTATAGGCTTTTTGCACTCCAAGCTAGAAAACAGAAGTATCCCTTTTCCTCCTCCTCCTCCTCTCACACTGCCGTTTTACTGCTTCTAAGTAATTTCACTGATTTTACTTTGTGTCTTTTCCATCATTCCCACTATTGCACACTCTTTTAGAATATTGGCTCCTCCTGCCTTGAAAATCCCTTCTCTCTGCATCCACAGTCATCCAAATGTCTCCTATTATCCTTGCCCATGATGCATCAAAAATGTAAGCTATATGCAAGTGCTATATATGCCTAAATAGCATATGTTTTACATATTGAACTTGTGTGAGATCATATATTGATTCATAAGAGTGGTTCCCTTTAATTACAGTCCACACACAGACCATATGTTATATATAAAAAAACATATGTCAGACTATCTGTGTGTGTGAAGCACTCATGCTTTTCCCACATGGGCAGGTCCTGGAGCTATCTTGATCTCCCAAAGCAGAGTTGGTATTACTTTTGGTATCACTCAGTCTTCCAAGCCTCAGAGGATTCCTGCTGACATGTGTCCCCATGTGCCTCTGAGGTTTGTCACTTCCTTGCACGTTTGTTGCCTTCCTTGCTCCATGCTGCTATGAATCCCAGGGGGTTGTTATTTATTTATTTTTTTTAACCAGAAATGCTTTTGGCAATTTGATTTACAGGATATCTGTTTCAAAGCTTGTTTGTGGATCTTTCTTTACCTTATTCTTTCTCTATAGTTCAGGGAGCTGCACTAGCTCTGCAGTTCCTCACCTTCTCAGAAAACTGCCATTTCCCAGATGTCATTTTTCAGCTATGGTGGCAAGGGATCTGAGTGACTCCTCCCATCCACAACATTTCAAAAATCTCCTCTCCTAATAATCACACAACTGAGATCACATGCAGAGATAGACCAATGCTTGATAAAGACTATTTTGTTTTAGGATGTGGTCATAGCTGCTCATATTCCTTGTGACTGCATAAAGCAACATACTGATTTCCATTTTCATTTAGACAAGTTTTTATTTCTATGGGTTGTTTGTAGGGAGATCTTTTTTCCCACTAAACAGTAAGTCAAACAGGACACGATAAAATAAAGGCTAAAGTGTTGTGTAATGACCACGACTTGCATGACAAGTGTTAGAGCTAGGACATAACATGGTACATCCATAGATGCAGGACACATGAGACCAAGAAATTAATTGGTGTAATGCTGAGTTATAAAATGGAAAACAGCTTGCAAATGAAAAATCTTAATGGAAGGAAATGAAAACGAGCAGTTATAAGGAGAAAATATTTGCAGTTAATGTGAAATTTTGACTATACAACACTAGTGGCTCATAAGAAACACTGTCTGTTAAAATACTTTAGGTAGAAGCTGAAGAAAGCTGTATAGTAAGGGGTGGCAGGCTACCAGAAGCAAGAGAATGACCTTGAGATGGCCATTACTTTGTGTGCTTTTCATAAATTTTGTTTTACTGCAACATTGTGCCAAAAAAGGCAGAACAAGACATGGATGAAAATGTTTGTAAGAGACAGCCCACCATAACTTTGTCATCTCATGAGTGTGCATTGAAGTTGCAGGTTCATTCAAATGCTAGGTTAAAAGTCATTAGTCATGTATTTTTAAGTGCTTGGCAGGACCAAGCACCAATTCAGACCAATTCTGCAAGTCTTTCCCTAATGTGCACGTGTGTTCAGCTGGTGCCATAGTCACGTTAAAACAAGCATTCTGATATTCACAGAAACATGCTCTGCTTCCCCATGTCTACAGATGCAGTCTAAGCCTATATGCCATGCCTGAAAGGTAGGAAAAATTATGAAGGAAAGGTTTGTCTCAATTAGTAAAAGTTTCTCCATTATTTGTTGAATTTTTTTACAAATACTGATTTTGTTCTTCTATTATTCCTTGCAAATTATTTGGGATGCAAGTTTCCTGATGTTGAGATGGACTGGGGAAATTGGTGATTCAGGTGTCAAATGAAGGATGTAGTCACTGTCCTGCATAACATAAAGAACAGTGAGTCATGTGGCTGAGATTTTGTGCGTAACTCAAGACAAGAAAATTGTTTGCCATACTTGATAATACCTCCTGTGATACTAGACCCCTCAGAAATAAAATAGTCACTGAAAAGAATTTTTTAAATTTGTTGTTCATTTTGATTTTGGATTTAAGCCAGGCAGCTGTTAATATGCCCCTGGGAATATGGAATGCTTTTCCCTAGCAAATAATATTGGTTTATATGAGAGGATAAGTGGACCCAAAAGGTGTTTTATATTAGATTGAGAGCCCAATAAGTCAAAAGTAAATATTTAATACATGACACAGAATGTCACACTCCAGGATTATGGAGTAACACAAACATTGTGCTGAATACAGACGGATTAGATTATAATTCTATTAAAAGGTTTGTACCATACAAACAATATGCTGTATTATTTCTTTAAGAAATGATTTACTGTGTTTCCATGAGTTAGCATACATTTCAAGATTGTAGTGATGACAACATGCATGTTTTATGTCAAAAATGGTAATTGACCCTAGTGAATTATGATGGGGAGGGTGATGTATTGTATTACCATAAATGCATGTCACTTGCCATATTTTTTCGATAAAAGTAATTCTTCAGCAGCAAACCTTTCCCAAGAAGAACTGCTAGTTAGTGACACTTAGGTTAGAGTCCTAAGGATCTCAGAAGCTGATACAAGGTAGAGTTAGCAACCTTTATGGTGAAAGTCATCCATGCTCTGCAGTGAAAACAAGTGGTACACCAATATGATAACAGTTCTTTATTATTCAACAGGAGGTTGTAAACCCTATTGACCCTATCCTATACAATGAGCTGAATAAAGTTCATTTTTGTGAAACTGGGTGGTGGTGTTTCCTCTGAAAAAACAAAAGTTTTAATGCTGGATATAACCTCAGTTTATCCTGCTTTTAATAATGAATGTTTCCAATCAGATGAACTTTGAACTCTGAGAAGTCATTGGAAGATGGAGCTGAATGATATTCTGTGTTCTTGGGAAAACTGTTTTCTTCCCATGACAAGGGAACTACATGTAAGTAAAGTTTATTTGTTCTATATTTTGGTTATTGTTCCACAGTTCTATCATTAGTCTTGGCTGGAAGACAACTGCTTGCAAGAACAGTTACCACGACATGATGTTGTAGTCTCTGGCTACTGTTGTTCTACCTGTTTTTTAATATTACTGCTGCCTCCAGGTCCGGTCCAAAGTTGATCCAGGCTGTTCAGCAGTCCCCTCAGGAGGCAGCTTTTTCCTGATGATGTAGCCCAGTGAGCTCACCAGTACCTGAGGAGAGTAGCTCACTCCTGCGGTGGGAAGTTTGTTGCAGACGTTAAAGGAGATTTCTTCTGTGCTGTACTAGGGAGCACAGCTGCAATGAGAAATAACTGTTCTGGTGCAGTGGAGAGAGGGTACATTGCGTTGCAGAAAGAAGGGCTCTGGTGATGCTCATACCTTCACAGGATACAGAAATCTGAAGGAAAGTGGAATGGCTAAAGAACACTCCATACCCACTGAGAGCAGTATTTTCTAAAGATGTGTAGCTACCAATAGGTAGAGGCAGTCCTACCTGAGGACTCAATGGGATTTTGGTATCCAGGGGTATTTTCACAGATGGGTGTTGGCTGTGACCCATTTGTCTATGCACATGAGTTTCGATTTTGATTGTCCAAATGACACGTGTGAGAATTGAAAGAGATTCAATTGATATAAATGTCGTATGGGCAAACAATCCGCACAAACTCTTTCCTTTCTAAAGACTGTTGACATAAAGTTAGAAGCCAACAGATTAGTTACTCATTTCAAAAGGTAGAGGTTAGCAGTTTGATGCCAAAGGTCTGAGGTACAGTGCCTAGTGATGATGAATGTTTGGTATCAATTAAAAAAAAAAGCGCAAAATTTTCAGTCACACAATTAATCTCCTTCTGCCTCCCTGTAAAATGTGGTGGCCAGATTTTCAAAATCTGCTTGGTTCTTTTGATAATCAGGCCATAAACACCAAAGAAAATATTTCAAGCGATTGTGTAAGCAAAAGTAACCATTTAAACATTGCCTAAATTCCAGACTGGTAGAATAAGTCTAAATGGTCACTTTGTTGTCAATGTACTGCAAAAAAAATTATATTATGATAAAAATGCAAGAAAATTGCTTCCTTCTGCTAAACTTATTTTAGACCAAGAGGGAGATCAATTTCAAGACAATTGTCACATCCTTGTTGGAGGTGATTGCTTGTTGACAATGAAATTTATTTCCTACTTCTCAATATGAACCAGAAAAATATCTGTGCACATTAAACCCAAAACTAAAATAAACAAACTACTAAACTAACAAAGGCCTTTGCACTATTTTTTGCTGAGGTTTGACTTAATATTATTTTTTTCCTCCTTTTACCTTCCTTTGTTTGCTGATTCAGTTGAAGCAGAGTTCTCCTGTTGATCAGCCAGGTTTGTGGAAAGAGGCACTATTTTCTGTGGGAGCAAGTCATAACATTAAAAATACAGAAATGTTTGAGCACATAAGCTCTTCTTTTGTGCTTCAAATAGTCATTTTTGAGGACAAAATGCATACAGTGGAAAGACTCTCCTTACATTAATTTCCTGTTTTTCTGTGACAGTGTTTTTGTCTGATTCTCCTCTCTGCTAAATCACTTTTGAGACCTCAGTGCTAAGCAGTACCATCTCTCTAGGGCATCTTGCCAGGCAGCCTCCTTGGGCACGCCCCTAGCACTCCTAAATAGGAACAAATGCGAAGCCGATCAGGTGGGAATGTTTCTGATCTGGTCCCTGATCTGGAGGAGCTATTCCTCCCAAAGAGAAGCCTGCAAACTAGTGAATTTGTAGAATGTTTGTGTTTGGGATGAGATTTCTGTCATGTCATTCTTAAATGCTGAAAAGAAAAAAAAGAAGCCAACAGCACAACAAACCCAGTGGTTTAATTTTCATGGTAAGAACTGTAACAGACTAAGAGTGGGGTAATATAACCAGACATCCCAGCTGGCATATAATGAGCCAGTTATTCCTATTTTTTTGTTAATTTTTTTTTGTTAATTTTTTTTTTTTTTTCTTTTAACAGTGTTATATCCATCTGTCCTGAGAAAATTCTGATGAGAATTTTTTCTGGTTAAGTTCATGTCTTACTCTCTGGAGAAAACCTGAACAGCTAGGTTGGTGTCTTTGTTTTTTTTTGTGTGTGTGTGGGCTAGGCTTGTCTGGGCATTTGGTTCACATGTGTCTCATAAACAGCCCCACCCCCACCTTCCACCCTGTTTCCTGACACACTTTGCTGTTGCATCTTTTCAGTAGTGTTGTCTGTTTTCTCAGCTGATGGTCGACTTTTGAGCTGAGAATCAAGATCTGCTACTTAGTTTGCTTCATCGTTCAACCATGAGTAATAGCAGGAAAAAGATGCTCTTGTTTGTTTTAAAGAAACACTGTAAGGGGTGTTAACAACCTTAATGTACAGGCACTTATAAGAAGACTTCCAATCCAAGTTGTCACTTTAATAGAGCATCCTTAAAAAGAGATGGGACTTAGATCCTTGTATCACTCCCCCAGCTACCATTTTGTGTTTTGTCTGGATAAAATAAGGAGGTGTTACAAGGAGAGAAGGTTATCTCAGAAAAGAAGGAAATCTTGGGTGTTACAGGTCTGTCTTGCCTTCCTGATGGAGGCAATTAGGATGCATGAGAAGCACATTGAAGCAAGATTTAAAAATGCACAAGTGTAATTTAGATGCTCCAGAGTCCTAGAAGAATTCTCAGCACAAAACTCATTCCCTGTAGTCTGATCCATCACTGTGGCATCCTTCCTTCTTTTTTGACAAGGGTCCAGTCATAGTGAAAGATCTCACCTGATAGTGTGAGAGAGGAAGGCAGGAGCAGGTCTTGGCAAATGTTTGCCAAAGCATATTTGGCTGCTCTGTCATGCATAAATTAGTCAAGTAGTAAGAGGAATTATATGGTGCTGCACCTGAGAGCAAACTGCATCTGCAAGTGCCAAAATGGATTCAGCTCTCTTTTAGACTTTGCATCCATCACTTTTAAAAGAACTTAGCTTTCCCTGTGCAATAACGTGCAGGAGCTTTACGCTGTCATGGATTTTTTCTTTGGTAATATAAGCTGCTCTCGAAGCCCAAGGGGCATGTTTTGACCTGTTTCTTTTATGGTGGAAAAAAGCAGCTAGGGGTGGTTCTGAGTTTTATAACCCTACTTCCAGGCAGACATCATCATTAGCATATATGGAGCTGTTTATCTAAGAAACCCTGTGCTGGCCTGGAGGGCAGAGGTTATTTGCACTGAATAAATATCTTATTTGGGATCTCACAAAGTGTCGGGGGTAATAAAAGAAACAGCAGCTATCAAACTGGAAGACGAGTGAAATAATTTCACCTGTGTGGAAGTATGAAGAAGGTGGCTATCCCCATCTAAATGCTGCAGAAATGAAATTAAAAAGAATAAATGTTTGCAGTGCTGATGAACAGAAAGTGCAGTAGTTTGTCTGTCTTTGAGCTCTTTGCCTCACTCCTTAGCTGCTGTTCACCCCTGCTCTCAGAGGGTATCCAGGCAATAAGCATTGCGAGGCAGTGCAGAAAAGGGCTGCACAGTTGTCAGTCTTCAAAGGTGAGTGTCTAGTTGAGGGAGGGAAATATGGGCAATATTTCAATATCCTACCAGGCTCTGTTGTGCTCAGACAAGAGCACTAAAAGCTGTTCTTCACTCAGAAGCTTTTCAGGCCCTTACTTAGAGGTGTCATCTTTTCTCTATGACTCTGAAGAGAATTGTATTTGATCTATGCAGCGCAAAGATAATGTGTGAAACACAAGGTACAAGCCAGTACTGCATACAAAAGAGAACTAAGTGAAACTCCAAACTGCTTATTAGGCAATAGTTGTTTATAACATAAGCAAACATGGTGAGCTAAAGTTTTAGGCCAGTGAATGATCCCGCATAGGACTGTTAAGCCCTTTCCTTTTTTGCCTGTTTTCTATTTATGACAGTGAGTGTGAATATATCCAAATTTCAACATATGATGTTTCACATTTTTGAGTGAAAATATTTTTACCCTTCACACATCTAAGCTGTCCAGAGCAGCTGAACTTCATGAACCCCATACCAGTGACTCAGTGCCATAAAAGAAGGGAGAAAATTTTCATGGCACTCTTGACACTAACCTGAATATACTCCTCTGCAGTATATATACAATGGGATTAGAGATAGTTCAAGGAATTTCCTCTAACAGTTTTAATTCCACCTACATTTCTCAGCTTCACCAGAAGAGCTCCAGTGGGCCTGGGAGGGTCCTTAATAAAGTTTATCCTTGGAGAAAACATTCTACTAATTAAAGTCTGTATTCACAGGATGTTTATGGAGGAAAAAAAATTGTATAGAGCTTGTAAAGGGAGAAGCTGATGGGAATTTCAGGAAAAGTTGATGAATGCTGCAATAGGTACAGGGGAAAAAAAGAAAAAAAGTGTCTAGTCTTAAATTATTATGTATTCTTAATGCTTTTTGAAAAATCACATTTTAAAAAAGTTTTTCATTACTTTATATAAAGAGATAAGAACTAGAGTGTGGAGAGAATAACTGTAATGGAAAAGAGTTACTTATTTCTATGTGTCCATTTTAAAATGAGGTCTTAAGTATCCTTGAATACAAACCTACTTACAGAAAAGTAGCAATGAATTGCTGTTGGTGGAATATTCATGCCTTGGAAAGAAGAAGAAATGACTTACCAGCATCTTGAACCTAAAATTTTCTCCATGGCAAAAGAGTTGTAGGAGAATAATTCTGCTGGCTAAAAATGCTCCAAGAAGTGATAAACAGAAATTTGAAGTGATCTATGTCTGGGTTTGCAGTGCCTGGACTCTCTTTGGAGGATAGCACACACAGCAGTGGATAGAAAACAATGCTCTTTGTCACTGCAGGCAGAAAGCTTGCCACAGGCAAAATAGAGAAATGAAATCTGAATTAAGATTTCTTAGTCCTTCATTAATTCATATTGCAAGATAAATGGTGGGGAAGGATGAGAGCTGGTTGTGGTGATGACTGCTGTAACTCTAATTAGAGCAGTAGGCATGACACGTGTGGGGTCATACGGGGAGGTTGCAGGGAAAACAGGCATTAAAATTCAAAGGTAAGGTTTTAAAGATATTGAAAGGTAAATAGGTTTTAGCATGCCTCAGCTCACAAGTATTGTAATCTAAGGCTTCCTTTGCCTTCCTGATAGTAATCCTAAGAAGGAAAGTAAAGCAGCACAAAGTTCACCTGGCTTGTTTGGTTGAATAGACCTGGTCCCGAATCCTCAAATATTTCTTTCTTTCAGACAGTGGGCCAAATATAGACACAGTAGATGACTCTGGAAATGGTTTTTGAGTATAGAGGTCAGTATCAGTAGCTCCAGCAGCAGACAAGATACCAGTGACAAGGTAGGGTCTCTTGCTGCTAATGTGTCCCATTTATCATTAGAAATTTTCTGTTTTCATTACACTTAGAAGAGATTTCCTTAGCAGGGATGGTCTGCATTACTCCTACTTGTCCTGAGAGCTTGAAACTGTGCTCCTTCTCTGGCAATAAGATGCCAGAGACTCAGGGGGTGTTGTTGTGTGGTATAATTGCCTTTCTACAAGGTGATGTGTGTGTGGGGAAATTTAAAGAATAGTTCACAGGGATTTAACTGAACAGTTCCCACCGATCTTAGTTTACCCCCTGTGAGTCTGACAGGGTAGATTAAGCCACATTGGGGAAAATGGCATTCATGCTCAGTCAGTCACAAAAGATCACTGCTATTGTGTCACTCGGAGAGGAGACAGTAGGTATTAGCCATTGCAGTTGCAGTTCTCTCGATTTGAAGCTTGTTAAGCCAATTTTATATTCATTGAAGGAGTGCTTGTAGTAATGAGCAACTAAGCTGATGCTCTGTGATCCTGTAGCTAGGGCTGATAGAGATACTAAACGAGATATCTTTAGTTTAGTGCTGTGAGAGGGGCTGTTTTTCTTCCTGGAGATTATTTGTTAATAAAAATAATCCAGTTTAATCAGTTTAAAGCAGCATCCTGCTGTGTTCATATGGAGCACCATGGTTTGGGCTGGATCAAGTAATCCTTTCTTCCAGAGAGCTCCAGACATCTCGCTTCAAGTCCCTGAGACAGTCCCTCTCCCTTATTCGTGGAGAGGGTGGTGGATCTCTGATTTGTTCTTCCTGTCTGCCTGACTCATCCTTCCAGACTTACTTTTTTTTAGTGCTTGCTGTTTGCTTCTCTTCTGCTGTCAGATACTAGAGAGTTAAAATGGTTTGAATTCACCACAGTCTCTCTTCCTAGTGAGGGAGGGGGAAAATAAATGTTCTGTTTCTACACTTGAGATATGTCACAGAGGTTGCAGGAAAACTGCAGTAAGTGACAGCATCTTTCGTGTTATGCTGTCATTTTTCTGAAATAAGAAAATTTCAAGTACTTATTAGTTAGGAACACTGACTCATTACCAACAGAAACAAACAACTCCAAATGTCTGAATAAAAAAAAAAAAATCCCACAATGCAGCTGCTACTGTCAAGCAGCAGAAAATAACCTGCTGATAATCTATCTGTACAGCCTGACTTCCTGAAGGGCAATACAGACAGTATTCTTACAGCCAATGTGGACTGTGCGTTTCTTCTTATTGTACAACTTAAAGAAACACATGAAAAATTGCATGATATTATTGTGTTACAGTAGAGTGTATGTACCCACAAGAAGAAAAAAGAAGAAAAAGTATTTTCAAGTGAAGATCAAAATCAAAAAAACAGACAAAATATATGTTAAAGAAGTATAAAACTTAGAATTTATGTATGTCCAGAAATTCATGCACTGTTGCTTCTCTGTGGCTTATTATGTTGTGGCTAAATACTACAAAATATTCCCACACATACTTTAGTAAGTAAATGAAGAGTCAGTATTGCTGACTTGATTTTCTTTTTGTATAACTGGAAAATATTAATTTTGCACTTAGAACCACCGTATCTAAAACAGTAACAAATTGTTTCAATCCCAGAAATAGATTGAAGCCTGTCATTTATTTAAACTCATCTTTTTTTGTGTGTGTGTGTTCTCTGAAATAGCTGTGTTCAGGTTAGGATTACTTGTTTCTTGAGTGGACTCTGGTTGCCATTTTTCAATAATTATTGCCTGAAGGCATTAATCATAAACAATTTTCTGTGAGTAGTTGATATGTGAACAGCATAATTGTGTTGCTCAATTGTAGCTGGTCAGAAACCCACATGATATAATTTCTATTTCTGGACTGGACAACCGTGTGTGCTCTTCCAGGGTGAGTATTTGCATGGGTGAATTGAAAATCCTATTTCTGTGTATACTTGAAATGCACTTCTGCATTTGTGCCAGAAAACAGGATTGCTGAGAAGGAGAATACAAAAGAAAATTAATTTAAAAATGAAGTGAAGCTCTTTGCCTTGATCTAGAACTGACATTGCAAAATGAATCTTAAGAGAACAATAATAACTATAAATCTGTTTACTTTTGAGTGCTGATGAACTGTTCTGAAGTAGAAGCTTCTCAGTGTATTTTTCCTGACCTTTCTTTTTCTTTTCATGGGATCAATTAGATTTCTGCAGGTTTATTCTTCGCTCTTGACTTTTAAGAATTTTAAAAGCATTCTTGGCTGCATCAGTAGATATGTTCTCATATGTTGCTTCTGACTTCTTCTGACACTTTCTTGTAGACTAGGAAGATCAGATGGATGCAGAAAATCATAATGTACTTGCAGAAATGATGCCCTTCCTTAACTGATCTCAATGTTTTATGCACTAGAGGTTTTATCTTTAGCAATTTTTGTTAACACTTCTGTGAATTTAAATTAGAACTCTTAATAAATAGTCTCTGCTGCATTTTCCAAACCATCCTTCATTGACTTGAAAATCAATAAACCATATCTAAAAAATCTGACATGCTAATAAATGAGTGTTTGCTCAAACTACTCTTCAAAGCCAAGGAAATTTTATATTGAGCCCAGGAGTGATTATTCAAATGTTGGTTAGTTAGCAGGTCATATTCTTTAGAATGGCACTATTAATTTCAACAGCTCTATTGATTTCATAACTATGCTATCTGAAATGATAGCAAGTTCCCAAGCCAGCTGGTTTCAATTGATCCAGAAACTTATTTTGACAAAAATATTGTGAAAAATATGGAGCATTAGTGTGCATTAACTCTTGTTTCAATGTCAATTTTTGTTTCACTCCAAAAAGCAGTCAGATATGAACATTCAGACTATGGGATCAAATGAAAATTATACTTTTGACCTAAATAATATGTTTGACATATGGTGCATGATGTTGAGCAGAAGGTGAACTCATGATTCTATTGAATTCTTTTTATTTGAATATTGAGCTGGAAATCTTTGAGGAGTACACTTCTGTATGAAAACCAAAAGACATCCTTTGTTCTCTTCACAGTACTTGAACTTCTTAGTTTTGACCGCAACAAAGCAATTCAGAGCAACTGGCTTTTCCTCTCAATTTATCTGCTTTCTTTTCCACTCCCTTTTTGGATTTCATACAAAAATGGTCTGTCCCATACACCCTAGAGAGATAGTAGAGCTCTTGCATAAGAAATACAGATTTTTTTTTAATGTTTCATGGGAATATGATAGCATAGTCAGGAGGAGAATCTTGAAAACCACAGGAGAGTAAAGTGTTAAGTGAGCCAAAAACCTGGTGTATGCACCTGGGTCAGAAGACCAGGCAGCATAAAGTATAAATTGCAGTGAAAGTGAAAGATACAAATTTTCAGTGATCCTCTGAAGGCAAATCAGTCCAATGATCCGTATTTTGTGAGTCATTCTGTAGTTTTTCCCTTCTTTTTTACATGTCTGCTTAGTGCTGTCTGTACTTATTTCTGTGGCAAAGGTAAACCTCCACAAGCTGCTGGGTTTAGATTCTCTGTTTCCAGATATCTGTGAATTGGATGCTTTGAGGTTTTCTCTGCTCTGAGTAAACTGAATCTTTCTTGGTTGTGTCTGAAAGCCTTCCAGGAAACAGGCAGGATGTTACCCTTCATAACAAAGGGATTTCTTAGCCCACTGCTGCTACTATTGCTCTTATTCCTGTCTTCCTTATACACCAACACAGACATGAGCACTCTTTACCCTGTTGTTTTGGCTCTCTGAGTACCTATGGCAGTGAAAAAAGACTTAGCTTCTGACTAGAAACGTTCTTTGAAATCACATAGCTTTTGCTCTATCTGCTTATTCTGCATCATTCTCCCTCAGCACTGGAACCCTCACACTGGAATTTAAGATAGTTGTCAATTTTCTTATTGGTCATTACAGCTTTATTCACTACGTCTACTTATTTGCCTTTGAACTCCATAGCATTGCATGTGTTGCCAAAACTGAAATGAAAGAGTGATGAATCAGGCTTTGTATATATCACTGATCTGTTCTTAGGTCATATGGCAATTGAGCCACATGCAGAAACACCAGAGAAGTCAGTCATACAGTGGAATTTGAAAGTAGTGATCAATAATTTATACTAGCGATCACTTTGGCCTTATCTAATAACCCACTCTGTACTTTTCACAATTTAATTTCATTTGGTGTTAGTGATCACTGCTTTTCTACTTATAGTGATCTGATTAGACCTTGAAATATTTCCGTTTTTCGAGATATAGCACATCTTCTGTAACTCTATGTAACATATATTCAGGAAGAATTTGATTAGACTGGGCAATTACTTGTGATTCATGCCTAGTTTAAGATACTGAAGCAGGCAGGAAGGCGCCAGTATAATTTTAAGCCATCCCGGGCACCAGTTAAAGAGCTTTTCTACGTCCTTGATACATAATGAACATTTTAGGTACATTCAGAATCATATCAGATTTGCTGATTGCAAAAACAAAACTGAAACCAAGCTTCCAAGAGCCTTTGCATGTGTTGTTGGTTTTGGTTTTTTGTTGTTGTTTGTTTGTCTGCGTTTGTTTTTTTTTTTTTTTTTGTTTGTTTGTTTGTTTGTTTTTAATATTCTTGTCAGAATTCTATTAAGAAAGAGGTTATTGTACCAGAAAGGACTACTACAACATTATTTTGAGGAGTGGGGCTAGGACAGGTTTATGTGTTTGATCTATGGATACAGCAGAAACTAGCACTGACATGCAGATGTCACCTATGTTTTTATAGATCACAATTTAACAGTGGTATTTGTTACCAGCATAGCTAAACATATGATATTTACATATGTATGTACTCATATATTTTTTGTGTATTCTAGTGTGTATTTGTATACATTTCTACAGTGTGCAATGCACCTACAGACACATACAGGTATGAATTTTTATTCCTATTCCTCCACATACCTATATGACATATACTCACAAAGGCAAGAGGTGGCAAGAGCCAAATCGGGCCAGACTGGACGAGGGGTACAGCAGGATCAACCAGCAGCACCAGCCAGCATGAACTGTGCCCAGTTTATGATCTCTGGCTATACAAAGAGCCTCTGGTTTGAAATTAAGACCAGAGAGGGTAGAGGATTGTACAGGCAGACATGTCCAAAACATGTGCTCACACAAGAACTGCTCCCAAATGGCAATTTGGATCTCTTCAGGGTTAATATAGGCCATCCCTAAAGTTAAGGTTCAAGCCATAAGAGCCAAAGTGTAAATGTTAGAGCTGGAAAAGGCCAGTGTAAAATTTGAAGGCAGATAGCTAGGTTTAGCCCAGAGAATAGCAGGGATGGTAAGTTCATGCCACCAGTAGTTATCCCTGGATTCAACAGGGTCAACATACCTGGATAGGTTTACCATCTTTTCAGTTTCATCATAGGAATCAGTTTATGTCTTGCACAGTTACAGGAATTTGACCTTGGAATGGGTTTTGTGAGGAAATATCAGCTTCCCTGCTTTACTTTTAGGCTTCTGCCCAAAGGCGTAAAACGGACAGGGTAAATAAGGTGCTGGCACTAAGGTGACCCATGATGACCCTAACCCTTACTTTAAAATGAGATGGAGTGTCACCTTAATGAACCTTCATCTCAGACCTTTTTTTCTTGTCTTTGTATGTATTGGTTTGGCCGGAGTGGAATTTGATAATTCAGAATTATGAAGTAAACTCATCTTACCAAACTACTGAAAACAATCTTCCCTCACAATGTCCTGATCAGTTTGTTTATGTCTTCTACAGCACTTTAGCTTGCTCTTTCCCTGGAGCGATGCTTCGTATTCGGCTTCATTAATTTTGGAGGACCTCCAGAGTGGACTGAGACATAGAACAAACCCTACTCTTGTTCATTTCTTGGGATGGGTAGGAAGTAATTAACTGAAATTCATGAAAGTGTATTTCTTAGTAGATTCATGTACCTGTCTAAATGTTAATTTAATTCTGATTCCACAATTTTCATAAAGGATGTCTGCTTTGAAAAGGTACATTTCAGAATTAGAGCTTATACTAAAATTCATTGTTGTCATATCTAAGGTGGCTCAGTATGAAGATAAAGAACCCCTGTGATGTTTCAAAATTTCCTGACTTAATGTTCAAAATTTAATTTTTTCTGCCTCCAACTTTTCCCATGTGAATTCAGTGGAAAAAAAATTATTTATTTATTATACCTCACAGTCTTTTTTTTATTGTACACAAGCAGGGACTTTTTAGTATTCCTTCCAGTCATGTTTGCAGAATTCAATAAGAAGTGAATACCTTGATGAAAGTAATATACTATGTTCTTATTCCATTGGTTTGGTCTCTTTTACAGAAGCAGTGTTTATAGTTTAGCTGGCATTGATGACGTCCATAGGATGCAGGGAGAATTGTGTGGCCAGAGGGAATGTTATCTATCACAAATCATCTGCCATGGGTTACCTATTTCATCCTACCATGCTATTTTGTCTTTCTGAAGTATTTCCAGAATTGTTCTGTCCTGACTGCAGTTATACCCGTGGAAATTCTTACTTTCAAAAATCTTTCCCTTTGCCCTGGGTTTGATTAACATTTTACCCTTTACTCCAAGTTTAACTAACTCAACCTGCATCAAAACCTCTAAGCATTATGGAGTGGAGTTCAGATATCATTAAATGATCTTTTACTTCTGCCTTGGTCACTTAAGGCCTTTAATTACTGCAGAAATATGTACAAAAGCAATGTATAAAGTACACATTTTTTCCTGATATTATTAATTAAGCTTTTTCTATAAAGTAGGACCTCCTGTCTATGCTTAATTAAAATGGAGCAACTAATACTGCAAAAGGACAGAATTTCCTGCATTAGTTATCTGGCTGCTCACAAACCCCACACAAAGATATTAACTAGATCCTACATTTTCTGAAATCAGGTCAGCAGTGATCCAAAGAGAGATCCTCATGTCTTCTAAATCAATGCTTCATCTAGAAAACAGACAAGCAAACAAAGAAAAGCTTTAGAGAAAAATGTAAGAACAGTTACCAATAAAATAATTGTAAATGAGCTACAACTGACATACCCCTTTGTACTATGGTTTAGCTGCTTTTTATTGCACTAATAAAGATTTGGTAAAGGTCTCTAATCTGTTGTGCTGCAGACACACCCAAAAGCTCTGCAATTTAAACAACCAAGAGAAATCTGTAAGTAAGAAAACATGGGTGTAGGTAAGCCAGGTTGCCTGAGGGTGAATGATAGGTCCTGTAATGAACACTGGGTTTTCCATTCTAGTACCCCTCCGGAGTTCATAGCCTGTTGGGTCTTTCATCCCTCACACTCCTTTAAAGTAAAGAAGATTGAGAGGTGACTTGATTATAATGTAGATGGAATAACTTCACAGGGAGAAAACACTGGCTACTGAAGTGTTCTTTAATCTAGAAGACAAAGGCATTGCAAGGTATAAGAGCTGGAAGCTGAAATCAGACAACTGCAAAAGAGAAATAAAATAAGCATCTTTAGACAGAGAAGGTGATTAAGCAGTGGGGGAAAGATATATCAGAAGATTTCACAACTCTCCTATCAATTAAAGATTTCCGTAGCATTTTCAAATGAAATGAGAAACAAAATTTCAAAAGAAAATCTTTGTCTGGAAACACGTGTGGTTTTTGTTGAAAGCAAAATCTTTCATCTGCAAAATTTTTGTTTTGTTTACAGGTGCTTAGATTTTCTTTCATCAGCTGTTATATTCAGATTAAAGAAAGTCAGACAATATTGTAACTGTATTGTGTATTTTATTTATTAGTATAGCAAATGGTCTCCTGGAGTTATGAAATGAAGTCAGAAACCATGATTCAGAACAAAACTCTCAAAAAGCCATAAGCTTCTAGCATTTTGGCTAGAAACTACCAAAGTTACTCTGATATCTCAAAATCTCAGAAAAAAAAAAACAAAAACAAAAACAACAACAACAACAACAAGAAAAGAAAGACAAAATAATATTTAAAATTATATGAAAATGTTGACTACATTAATGGCTTGTTAAATACTTGAAAGGAAAAGAAACCTGGGTTCCAGGTAAAAGAAATGATGAGGCGTCTGAAAATATTTGAACTTAGTTTTCATTTGATATTTTTATGAGATCTATCTTCTTTTAAGAAAATTTACCAAATACCCCATTTTCAAATAACGAAAGAAACTCAGAATACCTGTTAGAAGACATCTGAATGGTTGTAACTTACAAAAAGAGATAAGTCTGCTTTTCCATGTTTTTCCACTGTGGTTTAAAATTTTTTTTCTCCCCTCAAAAATAGCAGCTTTGATCCTTCTGAGGAAGTTTTCACCTTCTGAACTCTAAGACTGGCTAGATCTTAAATACCACTAATGGAGGGTTTGCAACACTGGATGGGCATAAATCTTGCTTGTTCTATTTTAACATTTATATTTTTCACTGGATTCCATTCTATGGAAGACAGTCCTGTAAAAGCCTAAAATGCTCCAATGAACTGCTGTTATAAAAAAACCCCACCGATCCTTGTTTTGGCTGCCTCAGTGGCTCAGATGAACACAACTCATCCTATGGCAGTGTCCTGAATGTACGTGTGAACCTGATCCCAAGCTGTTGAAAGGCTGCCGGCCGCATTATTTGTTTGTGCATTGCTGGGGGAGGATGAGAAGCTGGAGGTGGAGGGAGGAAAACTGCTCCGTGGTGCCGCTGCTTCCATTGTTCTCCTGCTACAACCTTATCTCTGTGCCCAAACAAAATGTCAAAAGCTGCAAGAGGAATGCGCAGCAGAGTGGTCAGAGAGTGACAACTCTCCGTGCAGGCAGGGGGGGTGAGGAGGAGTAAGATCATATCTTACTGTAGAGTGTTCATGGTCACAGCTGCCCACTGCTCCCAGGCTTTGTTAAGAGGGTACATTTTCCCAGCCCTACTATAATTCTAGGGAAATAAACTAACAACCCTTTTCTTATATAATACCGTGCTTGTTAACTCTGACCGCATTTCAAAGGAAAAGAACCTGTTGTGTGTGAAAAGTTGTAATTTTTGTCTCGCACCTGAAAGGTCTGGCCCTCTGATGTCAGGGTGTACTTTAGACTGCAGACCCTACCACTTGCACAGTCTTTCCTGTCCACCTTCTCTTCCTGGAGCCATTTGTTTGCTCTCATGGGAAAGGATGGCTCCTGTGAGCAGTTCCTTGCTTCCAGGATGCCATCTCTAGCTGAAGGTAGCTGTGGGAGGGGGTACTAGAATGGAAATGTAGGAGATGGCAGGTGAAGTATTTTGAAAATTTGCAGCTATCTCTTTCTCCCTATTACGAAAAGAGTCATAAAGCATTTTTCTGTCCTGCCCTGATGGACTTAGCTGCCCACTTGAATCAATATTATAGAAATGATTTTCAGTCTCAGCCTACAACAATTCCAGTTTCTCAGTCAAAATATACCAATCGCTGCACTCATAGGAAAAATGACTATAGTTTATTGTCTAGTAAATTGCTTGCCAAAGTTGTGTGGAATAAAAGGTAAAGTAGGAATAACTTTCTGGTCTGTGTCCATTGTCTGTGACCACGAGTTCTTTGTCTGTGACCAGAACTCCTAGGTGTTAATAGCACATGAATAAAAAGGCACAATTATCAGATATGATTGAAACAAATAGAAGAGACATTTACTGTGTGTTCTTTAGCTGGAAGAGAAGGGGGAGAGACAGAGGGAGAGATTGCAAGGTTATCAATTTTAACATGGTTCATGCAACCTATTTATAGATTTCTAAGAAAGCACAGCCTTTCCACTTGATGACCAAATCTTTCTCTCATTTTTATCTCATTGTAGAGCCATAATCATACAGCATTTTTGCTACTTAGGTTTGTTTTCTAATGTAGTCAGGAAAGTCATACAATGACAGCTCATACTTTAGGTTTCATCAGGAATCAATGAGAATTCCTTATGCTGGGAAATGCTGGCTGACACAAACAGTGTGAAGTGTTGTGAAGTGTTGTGGCCACCACATACATTTGCTTTTGTAGTTCTTGAATCCAAGGGGTCTCAGTCTCTGGCCAGATGGGATTAGCAGCATAGGGGGGCATGTGAAGCAATGATCTGTATTTTGTCAGACTAAATGGGTACAAGAATTTGAAGATTATAAAGCAGAAGGGGTTTAAATGGGGCTTATGGGGGCTTCTGCTTGGATTGCTGGCATTTGTTGATTTTTTAACACTTTTGAAATTTTAGCAATGATGTCAGACACTGAAGAGATTCCTACAGAGGAAAGATTAACACGTTAACATCCCAATCAATTTGTCTTCCAAACATTAAAAAAAAGAAAGGCTAGGGAAAAAAACTAAGGAGTGGGGAGAGCACAAATGGGTAGCACTGCCACTCTTTCATTTTCACATATGGCTGAGGTTTCTTTCTAGACACAGAAGTGCAGACCACAGCCAGCTGTGGGCTTACTCTTTTGGGTAGTCTCCTCTTGTGTTATATGCTTGTTTTCTGTATTTCTATAAGCCATTAGCAAGACAAATTTTTCTCATCATCTTCTTCACTATCTCCAAGGGCATGTTACCTTCAACGTATTACGTGAGAGGTTAGTAGTCTGACTGACTTCACTGACTTCTTGAGGTGTTTGAATCTTTCCCCAAGACTCAGTGGATTGATGTTTGTTTCTCTAAATATCCTCATTGCTTCCACATAAGATTTTTATGTACCTATTTCTCAACTCCTGGGGGGACTAATGAAGTGACTTTCCACATACGCTGTCTGACACAGTGTTGAGGAGTCACAACACTTGCATCCTTTGGCTGGCTCATTCAGTATCAGCTGCACCATAATTACACTGTAATTTGTCTTTGTATCTCACATTTATGTGTTATATACCTGTACACTAAAATACAGGTTCTAAAATATGCATTAAGTGCTCAACATGGTGATTATGCATGGCTAATTAATTGCTGGTAAACTTTGGTTACAGCATTTTTTAGTATGGTGTTACTAAGTGTGCAGTCAGATATACCATACCTGGATTTCAAAAGTAAACATTAGAATTATCAGCCTGTGGGATTAACGCTGAGATATTCTATGTTGTGTTCCATTTTTATTAATGGCAACTGTCATATAATTTGCAGCGAGACTCCAGAATAACTTCTGCAATGATTTTCCATAAGATCTCTGTGCTACTGATGATTTTTTTGATAGGGTTATCTCCATTCTCATACATTAAGTAAATTATGGCAGAGGAATTTCTCTCCCTGCAACACCTTAAAGAGAAAAGAATGGTATTTTTCATTCTGACATTCTCAAGAAAATGCTTCTCTTCTGTTTTCCTTGGGGATGGCTTCATTATAAAAGGATTTTTTCTGCTCTTTCCTATTAGGAGATTGTGTCTATATTTCTCTTTTCATTTTCCCTTTTTATCTCCCCCTAAGCTTTTCTCTTCTGCATTTTTTAAGCTCTACCATCTTCTGTTTCTCTCCCATGTAATATGAGCTCTCTCAGCTCTCTCTCCATGTCTTTTCTTAACAGAAATGGGTAAAGGAAAGAGACTGCTGGTCCGACAGATTCCTGGGAGAAACTTGTGTTTACATTTTAAGGTCTTTGGGAAATGCTCCTGCTGTCCTTTCTGTTTTACTGAACACAACATACGACTCCAGGATCATGATGAACACTTTCTTTTGCTACCAAATTACACACAAGTAGTGATAGGATGTGCATATGAGGTCTGTGCTCGAAACCTCCTTATTAAGGTGGGCAAGGGAGCTCTTTTGAAAAGGTGAAGGGGATACAGATATACTGCTTTTAGGGAAATGAATTACTTCCTCACTTAATGACTACTGCAGTTTACTGCCTAGCATTCAGGTCTAGTTTGTAAGCTCAAGATTAATTTGATCTGGTTAATAAGGATGTGCTTCAGGACACTACAATGAGCACTTAATGGTATACCCTGTGCTCTCACACCTGAATTCAGCAGAG
This sequence comes from Promerops cafer, assembly GCA_013398275.1. NCBI lineage: Eukaryota > Metazoa > Chordata > Aves > Passeriformes > Nectariniidae > Promerops > Promerops cafer. Next base: position 541,039 of record VZSE01008217.1, on the reverse strand, counting down.
TAGTCCAGAAGGTTTTGCTTTTTTATCTGTCAGAATAAAGTCTATTTGTGGATTTATCAGACCATTTAGACAACTCAAATAGTAATAGGTGATCTGAATCACTTCCTTTAGTGAGTTTTAGACTTTTCTTTTAGACAACATTTTGTAAAGACTTGCACTCAGAATCATGTGCACAATTTCTGTGCATGCAGCAATTGCTTATCAGCTAATGTGGCTATCAAAGGCTGATACAAAATTCCTACTAAGTTAAGCATTTTTAATTTTGCCACTCTGGTGCAGATATTTTAGGAGTCTTTTTTGGTAAGGCAGCTTGGAAAAGCATTGGCCTCCATTGCTCTGTGGAATGGGTTTATCCTCTGTCTTGCTAAACCACTTCCCATTTTACTCTCCACTTTTTCCCTGAAAGGGTTACAGCATTTAATGCCAATGTTCCTCTTCTTAAACTGAGTTCATAGCTTCTTAGGAGCATAGCCTTACTCCTTCACTCTATGCTCTCTTAAACTTCATAGCCAGATATACTCACAAATTAATGTTGACAGCTATGGGTCAAAGTTGGCTGGGCCATATCTACACAGTGGAGTTTCACACAGATGGTCACACCCTTGACCAGGTGGCTGAATTTGAGTTCTAAATGGCTAGACTCTGTCTGAAATAGACATGATAAGCCTTTTCAAAAAGTGTTTCAGAAGTGTTAGGGTGGAGACCAGCTTTTTAGAAGTTTCAAATGATGTGAGATAAATCCCAAACTTAAAGACAAAATATGGATGCCTGAGAGACAGATAATATGGTTAACATTCCCAAATCTACCTGACAACCAGCCAGCATGGAACTCTCACTGTGAGTGTGTAAGGAGTGTCTTACTGTTTCAGATGAAAAAGGCACCAAATCTGAGATGGAAGTGGTCAATAACAAATCCTTATGGAAGACTATATGAAGAAGGAGAGAGAAATCAAACTCAATCTTCCAACTTCCAGCAGAGATGTCTATTCTCAAAGCGTTTGAATTTTCTGAATATAGGAAGTTCTTTTATACTGAAAATGTATTTACTTAATTGCATTCCCTTAACTGTATTCCCTTAAATGAAAATGTAATCCCTTAATAGCGGGGATATATGGGGTTTACATATGGTGTTTACATATATTTATGTTGGTATTTTAGTTGAAACCAAATTAAAATGGAAAAAAAAATTACTGCACTTCTTCATGGCTATTGGTTACAGGAATACTGCAATTTGGCTTCTGTTCATGTATTTATTATTTATTTACTTATTCCAGAGACTTAAGCAGCCGTGGAAGATGATCATATGCTTGCAGGGCTATGAGCTCTGAGCTTGCTGCTCAAGTTATTGCTTTCTGTCTTGAAGCGGTTCATTCCAGCCCTGCTCCAGTTGCTCCTCTCACCCAGTTCAATACACTTGAAAGTGATAAAAATTTTGCTTAGTGCTTATGCTGCTTATTGTTCTCACAGTAAAATCTCCCATTGATTCCTGTGGCCACTGGGCGAGGTCTGAAATGAATGGAAAAGGAAAAAAAAGTTGAACTGATGGTCTATTCAAGAGCAAAAATTATAGATGAAGGAAGGGTAATTACTACAATGAAGAGTCCTGACCTGTGCGCAGTCATGACTCAGGAGTGACAAAGATTATCTAAACTGATCAGAGTTTATGTTGGATTAAGATATGTTGAAGCTGCCTGTAGTTTTCTAAAAGGAAAACCAAGCCAACATGGAAATGATTTATACAAAGAAGAAAGATTATCACAACAAGTAGCAAATGAATGAATTATTAATTATTCACTCCTGGGAGGAAATTATAACACTCTTTAAAGAAGCAAGCATGTTTAGGAAATGGAGCAGTAAGGAAAGCTGCTCTCAAAAAACCAGCAATATTTATTTGACAAATCTGCCAAGGAAATATGGAGCCAGCCTCCTAAATTAAGAGAGAAAGTGAATACTTTGAATGAGACTATTAATACCATTAGAATTGATTGCCTTAAGATTTGTTGTTGTGCTGCTAGATTAAAAGATAGATCAAAGTCACTTTTGTATGGGAGCCCCTCCCACACAAATCAATCAGTGACTCTACAGCTGCTACTCTCCATCCCTCCCAGCACATTCTTATTTCTCTTCCACTGCTTGAGTTAGGGGATGGTCACATCCTTAAGCCCTTTGTTTTCCCAGGATTGAAATCTGGTCCACATGAGGGATGTTAGATAATCCTTGTTATAGAGTCCTCCTACATGATACTTACACCGAACACTCTGGGTAGGTGCAAACCTGCCCTCTTTGTACCCCGAGTTGAATGGGAAAAGGATACGTGAGGGCATTACTACAGTGCTGAGCTAGTGAAAGCTGTTGAGAGGTGAGGTTATTAGCACACAATATGTAATGCACTGACACAGGTCACTTAAGGGTTGGGTTTTTTTTCCCTCAGTTCTGGACACAGGCAGAATCAATTCACTTGAGCCCATCACAAGTTCCCATGGATGTGGAGCTCGTGTTGTAAACATACAGCTAATGTGTAGCTTCTTTAGGTGAGGAATTTCAGATATTGATACTGTTAACTGTGAAATCTAACTTGACTGCCATTTATATTGGTGATTACTTTTCTTGATGGCAATCTGACCTTGAACCCTTAGCATGTTCTCCTAAAACTTATCAATAATATTGCTGACATCAATATCCTATACATTTTCAGTATCACAGGGCTTGTGACATCACAGTATTTGTGCCTTGCTGTAAAAGCTCCTTTGCCCTTTTACGTCCTGACTGGGTTCAGTCCCTGGGCTCATCCATGTTCAAAACTGCTCAAAAGCCATCTTGTATTATGCAGGTATGAAACCTCAAAATGTGGAGTGTGCAAAGCCATCTCCTGTGGACTCCCATGGGTAGGAGGGTGTTACTGTGGCTGCCTCTGGGCTTGTTGTGCACTGTTCAGAAGAGTTACCCTTGAGAGTCTGCTCCTGCCTCCAGGATACCCCTGATGCTTTCACTGCTGAGAACACTTAGGATAGGGGGAAGTTCACTTTCTAGAGTTCAAATCTATTGCAGCATCTTGGGATGAAGCTTGAAGTACCGGCTGTGATCTTTTAATGGGCAGATTTAGCAAGCAGATTTAGCAAGTACATGCCATGTTGCTAATGTTTTCTTTCTGCCTGTTTGTGAGTAAGTGTCAGGAAGGGTGTCTCAGAGGGCCAAAGTCATTGGAGAGGATGTTTTTAGAGTACCCCTGACAAGTAACTTTGAAATTGGGCTGTAAACCACAACCCGAGGTATGACTAAACTATACGCAGGTATAACTGATGGAGACAATTTAATAAAACTTTCTCTCTGTTTCAGTGTTTTCCCACAATACTGGACAAGTCTGCCTTAGGGTTTAAGCTGCAATAACTTTAGTGGTACAAATGTTTGATATAACTAGATAAAGCATTTCCATACTAAGAGAAGAGAGCCACATTTTCTGATAACAGTGCCTATTCACCCTGACAGAACCAGTGGATAATTTGAGCCATAATCACAGGAGAGAGTGAGGCCTGTGGATCACATTAAGAGTGCCCCCACTAAGCATCTGAGCACCCTAAAAAATGAAGGCTGTAAGTCAAATGCGTATGACTGTATGGTCTCACTGAAAACCTTTAGTTCCTGGCAGTACTTTTGAGGGTGGTTGTACAAAAAGAATGATATGGAGTCATACAGATAGATGGTATGAAGTTGTTTATTTTCCACTAAAATATTACCCCCACAATGTCATCCATTCTCATTGGCTTATTTTTTTTTCTTCCGCTCCCAGTCTCCTTACTCATTGCACTACACAATCCTCTGAGCTAATCCTGACTTAAGAAAGAAAATACATGGTTAGAACTCACTGAATTGCTTCCTAATGCACTCCATTTACCTTAAAAGCAAAAGGTTATATCCTTCTGAAATATTGAACTGAATGAATGAACATATATGTATATAAGCCACAATTCTGCAGGACCTATTGTAATATTTTTTTCAGTTAGAAAGTTTAGAAACAGGGATTTCTTCTTCCTGATGTTAATTTGATTTCACTGTTTGGACGTAGAAGGTATCTGTAGCACCATATTCTGTCAGTGTTTCAAGAACTGTGTGTGCAAGTCTAATCAATATGGTGCTAAAATGCTGACAGAAGTCAAACTAGGTTTTCTAGTCTAGGTGTGAAACTTCCCCTAAAACATCCTTAGTGTAGACAAGGTGTGAAGCGCAAGGTGCAGCCAGAGCATGGTAACAGCCACCTTCAAGTTTTATATATTTACTCTTTTCTAGAATACATACTTGCAAGCGAATTGGCCTATTTACAGGAGGAAGAGTTCTTCTGAAAATCCTCTGGGAACTGCCTGCAGCAAATGTGATAAAGCTACACATATTGCTCAAAAAAAGAGGAAGAAAATGTGTCCCCTCAACATGTCGACTAAAAAGGACACACTTCCCTCATCTTACACTGTAATTATTCTGTCTGCGTTATATCTTCTATGGAGATTATGGCAACAAAGAAAAAAAATCTGCATTTTAGAAGGACATAGTGACTGGCAGTAAGAATGGGAATAGAGTGCTGCTATTTTCTTTTCCTTTAATGTTAACAAACCACTCATCCTTATACACAAAATGAGGTAATACACAGAATTAAGTAAGTAAAAAAAAATTGAAGGACATACCTACATCTCTATTTGGCAGGATTATCTAATTAAATGAATCCCAAGTATTCCTTGCTGTAAATCTTATGGTGAAGGACACATATTTTCAAAGTACTGTTCTTAAAATTTAATCCCAGCAAAGTTAAACATTGATTATAAGTAGACTACTCTGTGACAGAAAGCAAATATATGTACATCTTAAAAGAAACATTTCTAGTTAGATAGCAGTTAAAAAGCTCGACTCACCAAAAGGTTTGTATGGCATAAAGTATTGAAGGTTTATTCTTTTATGTGTTCAGATAGTGCTGTTCTCTTGGTAGTTTATTATGTTATTTGGCTCATTGATTTATCTTTCATTGATTTGTATGAATCTAGATTTCCCGAGAATGTGCTCTGTCTTATGAGTTTTTTAGGAAGGTATTAAAATGATGAAAGCTGTTGACTTGACAGCCTTGGGAACTGAAGATATCTACTGATGCTCTGTTGTTTAAGGGAATCTGATGTAAATTTCCCCTCACTAATCCATTAATTTGTCAGAAGACTTGCTGGGAAGGAATTTTCTGGTCTGATATTTCATCTTCTAAGTTCCTTACATATGTGAATCTGAAGCTGTCATGAAGTACTAATGATGACTGGACATATGATACATGATAAAAGAATTCAAGCATCACTAACACTGGCCCTGGACACACATCAGATTAAAAGATTCTTTTAAAAATATTTTTATAGTGATGAATTAAAGAAAACATTACTCTGCTTTCAGAATATCATCTATTTCTTTCTTGTGTAGTGTTCAGCTGTTGATTTAGAGGTGCAAGGCTTGGTAGTCTAGTATTATTCCCCTGAGACACCTAGTCTCTGCATCTGTGAACCTCTCTAGAGCGATTCCATGGTCTGTAGCAAAATACTTATCAGGGGTATAAAGCTGATTAGCTGCAGATATTCTTCCTCTGGAATTTAAATATAAAATTGTGTAGCTTTTTTCTTTCTTTACAGAAACCCTGCTATGTAAAACAACTCTTTGTTTTCTGTAATTGTATTATGAATTTTGTTCAGTAGTACATTTACTATTTGCATTGATAAACACATTTCTTACAAGCAAAGTAGGAGAGTCCTGCCTCTGATAAACTGAACTTTTGCCATATTTCCTCAGGGAAATATTTGCTCATATTACAAGAAAAAAATCCAGAATTTTTACAGTAAAATTAATCTGCAGACACAAATGAGTGAGAAGACAACTAGTCTTAAAAAATTGTGATAAAAAATAGGAATCTTCTCAAAATTAATAATGTGTTTGCATATATTTAAAATGTAATATCTAAAGATGTCTTTTTTTTCCCCTAAATAAATCAAACTAGCAATTAACATTATGGCCTAAATATCCAGGTAGAACTTGGATTACCTGTCTCCTATATGTTTTAATGTATGAGATGTTGCTTTTTCTCATCTTAGGGTGGACCATTACTGAAAGAGTGAGAGGATCTTGAGGTCTAATTGACTCCTGAATTTCAGAATTTAAAGAGCTCCAGCTTTTGATAGTCTGACTTTTGTAAGGTACTCCAGGTTGAGCTCCTAAGACCACACCACCTTTTGAAATTTTTATTCAAACAGTTTTGAAAAGTTCAAGGGCCTTACTATTATGGAAACACAAATATACTAAAAACCCCTCAAAAAATAAGCCTTTGCAACTTCCAAAAGAAATAAATCCTTAAGAAACTATACTTGCGAGGCTTTATTCAAATGATAGCTAGAAAATGAGTAATAACAACATTATCAGCTTTTCTTTTTCTGCTTTGCTATGATTTCACTTCGTTAGCAAAGGATGTTCATAAACTATGAATTATTTTTCACTGTGCATCCTTTTATATAATCTTCTGACTCCTTCCTTCTTTGCCTCCACTACACAATTTGAATCTGTATGCTGCATATCACTTTATATAATTAGACTATATTTAGATACCCCTCTGTGATGTAAGGTTCTGAGACATATGCCTTTTCCTGGAAAAAATATTTTGTTGTAGCTTTTGTGAACTTCATTTGGACCTGATCTGTGAGCAGAACCTAGATCTATCATATTATTTGCAATACCATACTGTTCAATTTTAAATTATCTCAGTGGCTGAGAGTCCCTGAATGTATTTATGTCTATTAGATAGACATAAACAGCTTGCTCAGGCTGACCTCCAGATGTCCTTTCCTTTACAGTCCTGACCCAGTTCCATAGGTGAGCAGTATAAACTCTGTGCAGTCTGTTGCCATCGGATGCAGCAGTGAAGTGGCATTTCCCCTTCCCGTGGCTGATGCCTGTCATGCTTCATCAGTGCTGACAAGCAATTGTTACTCTTTGTTTCTTCTATACTATATATTGGCAAAACAATCATTGCAAGGAATTGTAGAGGTAGAAACCATTATATTTGCACTATAGTGGTAACAGAGCTTTTAGGCTTACTGAAAATATCCATTAGGCTTTTGCTTTCTAATCTACAAATGCTTTCTATTTTGCCCTCTGCTATTCCAACAGCTGAATCACCTTTTGCTGCATTAAGAATGGAACACTCTATTCTTTAATTTGGTGATTTTAATTTTCTGCTGGCTTTTGTTCAGGACAGAAGGCATTCTTCATTAGTTTTGAGTCCCACTATATTAAATATAATTTGAATATCAGTTTTAGCCTCATTGACTTTGAGGATTTTTTTTTCTCTTAGCAGTCGTGACATGATAAGACATTCCTGTGCAAGTTTACAAACTAAAAGGAAAAAAACCCCTAGAAAATAAGAGAAAATAGACTGAGCCAATTTTAGTTTCTGAGCTGGGAGGGAGCTTTTCGAACTTTACTCTCCTTGGTCGTCATATCTGTATGACTCACATAAATCATTGTTTTCAAGTACTCTTAATAGCCTTCAAGAGCTTAAGCAGGATGCAGTCGTGGAGAACAAAGATTTTTTTTGCAGGTCTCTGAGCTACCTGCACAGTACAGTTATGTTCTCCCCCCTGAATTAGAAGTTAGACACAAGTTATCAAAGATTTCATCTCCAGCAGGAATTGTCCTTGGTTGAAGACACACAGTTGCAGAAAAACAAATTGCTAGTGCAGGGAAAAGAAACAGCCTCTCAGATCCATTGAATTTACTTCTCCTCATCTCTCCAGAAAGGTCCAGTGCTGGTCCTGGCTATGAATTTTCATTTTTTCAAAAAACCCATGTGATTGTGAAACCTCTTACACCATTCCCACAAGTTCCCTCTATCTACTTGCTCTTGTCTCTTAAACATTGCTCAAGTTTCCCCTGCTGCCATGCAAAGGTCATCTGGTAATCTGTTTTGTTCAGAGAGTTTATTTTTAAAGTCTCTTTCAGGCTGTTATTTTTTGGAAAACGTTGGGTAACCTTAACTGGAAGGCTCTTCTTCAATCCCTCCCTGTGATGAATTAGCATATCTAATGAAGATGGAAAAGGGGAAAGGTATGTGCACAACTCCTGATTTTAAAGAACCCACTCTGTACTACAGTATTGTACGAGTTACATCTTGGTCACTGTGCCTAATGTTCAATCCAAATTTTAATCGAATTCCTTAGGTGTTGCTTAGGATGAGGTTTTCTTCTTGAATTTGCTAAAGCTGCCAGAACTATTCAACCTACATAAAACCGAAAAATTGCTTTTCCACACCTCATTTTTGACATGGTGTATGAATGGTTTATATAAAAGTAGTTATGGTCACCCATTGTTACAGTTTTAAAGGGTTTATTTTCCTTTATCTCAATTTCTGTTTCTTCTCTCCTGATACAGAAGAAAGGTTTTATAATCCTATTAGCTTTTGTACTAGCATTTGACATCTTTGTTTTTGACATTGGCAATGAACGAGGAGAGGGTCTGTCCAATATATAGATCAAGTTTATCCCCAAAACTAAAACANTTTTTTTTTTTTTTCTTTTTCTAGCGGGTTTCTACCATCATGTTGTCTGACAGAGAGGAATGACAAGACTTAGGCCCCTTCTGTCACACACAGAGATGTGAACTGAACTGCTGCAGGAAGAACGGACTAGCTTGTCAATACTTTCTAAATATGATTTATTCTGTCCCATCATTTCAATCCTTCTCTGTTTGAGCACTGTCTGCTCCCCACTCCTCTTCCCAAGGTACTTTTATGTCCACACTCAGTCCCATTCTCAGCCTGACTCAACTATAATTTCTCAGTTGCACATATTAGTAATAAGCTATTTTATTTCTTCTGACTTGAGACAGACAGCTCTGCTTCAGAAATACCTACTATATTTAGGTCTCTTTCAGTTGCTATTTTCTTCTAGTTACTTTTAGATGGAAGCACAAGAGACAGTTCAGCTGATTGGATCGTTCCTCCTGTCATCCCCTTGTGTAATCCTGCAGGAAGGCTACTGCCTGTCAAAGCTTTCTCCCAGGTGTCCCTTTTCTGGATCACACAGAAGAAGCAGGCAGGCTCATTCCTAGGCACTTCTTGAAGCATCAGGCCATATGCTGAGCAGCTGCTCTAGCCTTCGACAGTCAGCTGAGCACCTAGGGAAGCTACAGACCTGCTTGTCATGAGCTGTACATTCCAACAGCTCCCTGGCTGGAGACACCTTTCTGTCTTCTTTTTTTTAACCATTATGTGTCTACTTCATTTAGGTAGTAAAATCTTAGACTGCTGTATCTCATCATGCCACCAGTAAGCCTAGTGTCACACAGAGGCCTTTCAGGCGTTCAAATTTTCTACTAGGAGATATATGAATATGGTTCTTACATAAAGAAAGAAATACCTAAGTAGTCTCATTTTGTTGTTGCTGAATTCCTTTAATGCCATGTATATTGCATGCAAGTACCTAGCATAATACCTAGCTCTGAAGCACAGAACTCTAATCATGTCCCTTCTTTTCTCCAAATAACTTAATGGAAGAGAAGAGGAAGCGTTGGTCACAAGCAAGTTATCAACATAGCTTCCAAATTGTATCTGGGCCCTGGTGAAGTTGATCACTGGTCCTGCATGGAAATATTATTAATACATGTAAATGTTAGTATTTAAAAAAAAAAAAATACTAAAAGGGAGACTAAAACCGTTTACTAAAATGAAGAGCATATAGAAAGAAGTAGCTTTATGTGTAAAAGAACACTGAAGTAAATTCTTTGTATGGAGCTTTGCTCTGATTCATTTGAAGCTGTAAATCCAAGTCAGCAAAGAAAGTGAGATCCTTTAAGTATGATATTTATAAAGTTAGAAGAGTTCTTTCTTATATAACTATATATCATCTCTATTTCTATATCTATCTATCTGTCTCAATAGAAAGTTAAGTCTGTACTGTGGGAGAGAAAAATGTTTTCAGGTTCCCAGGTTTGTTTTTCAATCTGGGTTTGTTTGCACATTTCCATGCAAAGGTAAGAAAGAAAAAAGAATTATGAGCACTCCACTTTTTACCATCTCCTAGCTTCTACCTTCACAGATCACATGCTTCTTTCCTTACAGGTTTTTGGTTCTGTTTAAACATCAGTCTTTACAGCACTTTCACTGCTATGTTGTGTGTATCCATGCCACTAATGCAAGTATCACTTACTCAGTGTGACTCACCACCCATATACTGACTTGCTTCTAAGTCAGCAGAATACTTCTTAGCCAACAAATTTTCTCATTTTCCAAAGTGACCTTTGTTTCCATTATTCTTCAATTCTCATTCTAGAAAAAGGAGGGTGAAGAGAAAACTAAGACTGCTAAAAATACAGTGTGAGCTTATAATGAAATAGGCAAACAAAAAATTATCCTTGTTTGCTTACCTGTTTTGTTGTTGCCGTTGGGTTTTTAAAATTAATATTCTGCTCCTAATGAATGAAAGAGGGAATGCATGAGGAAAAAGCAGCTGAGATAGAGATTTGCATATGCAAAAAGGGTGGTTGTTTGTGCAACTCTAAGCAAAATCCACCAGTGTCTGAATGCCCTTCGTGGTTTAGAAAATCTCTCTCAGAAATCCTTGTTTGTCCAGTTTGAGCCTTTACCCTGATTCTATGGTCACTATGAAAGCCCTTTGAGCAGGGACCTAAGATGGGAAAAGATGACTTTCCCTCTAACTCCGGTAGCACAAGCAGGTGCTGCTGTATAAGTGCCTTGAAATGTGTGATAGCAGTCCATGTAAAAGTTTTCAGAAATCTTTTGGTTTAGGCCCAAATCCACTTTTCATGCAGATGGAGTAGGGGTCAATTACATCAAGATGCTTCCTGCTGGCTCGTGCTGTTGTCAGTCAGATCATTGTATACAATATTTATGTTCACCTTACCACTTCTAATTATACCTTTCCTTGAAGCCATTGGATGCACACTCATTCAAGTATTCTCTCTTGATTTGTCACTGCAGAATAGACTATGGTATCCTACTTCATTATCCTACATCTGATTTAATGATCTTAGTCTTCTATGAACCTTACAGGTTAAGACAAGTGCTGACTGGGTACTTATATGTACTTTTTTTTCATTTTAATTGTTAACCTTTAGTGGTATAATGAGTGTGTATCAGTAAGCATCACCCCAGTCAGTATGGAAATATAAATAACACTTTGCCTTAAGATTTCATGAGCACATATCTCAGTATACTTTTAGCTGGTGGGATAAGCACGGTGAACTGCTGGCACACTTTAGCTGCATGTTTTTCTGAGGTTCAGCCATGTAATTTAGCTTGCAGTGGCCTGGGTTACAACAGTATCTGTGATATTATTAGAATAGCTATTCTCACAGCTATATGGTTAACTGGGCAAATTAAGAAGTACTTGACCTGCCCTAATGATTTTTTTTTAGTATTACAGTCACAAAAGCCCATTTTTAAAACATGCTATTTATTTTCTTCTCACAGCTTCTGCATGGTGCCAAGTACATAAAAACAGCAAGTGAAAACTGGATATCCAGCAGGGAATGTAAAATAAGCAGGTACACAGGCTATAAAAAATGAGAAAATACTTAATAATCTTGGCAATTTTCAAAATTTTATACACTGTAAGATATAATTTTTGTTATAGATGGCTGATTTTTCCAAGCTGATTGTAATTTTTTGGTAGCTCTCCTGCTTTCAAAGTTTTAGTTCCAGAGTGATGTATACTTAAAATCCTATGCTTGATATTTCTCAAGGCATTTGTGCCTAAAATTTTAATGCAATTCCCCTTTTATATGGGAAGAGGTTGCATACTTATGCCATTTGCCTTAACCCAACAAATAAACTTGAGAAAAGATAATTCATATTTTAGTAGTAACATAATGAATGAATGGGCTGAATTATTCATGGTCCTTCCATCCTTTGAAACAAAATGAATTTTAGGAGGACATAACTGTTCTCAAGAAGGCAATCGGTAAAAGAACAGACCTGTCAAACAAATACTCCATGTTAAATTATTCACTGTTCTCTAACATTTAATTAACAGAAGAACACAGTTGTCCTTGCTTGTGTCCAGTTATTGGAAACCATTATATGTTCTCTGCCACGTCTCTTCACTCAGTTAAATACTGCAGAAAGATCTGTATTGTGAGGCAGCTGGAGCCATCAATGTTTATTAATTCATGACTGGTGCTCAAAACACTGACCACAGAACTAAAGCCATGAATTTGAGAAGGAGCTGCTCATGTATTATAGCTGGCCCTTAATGGTTGTTTTGTTCTTGGCTCTGTGTTTCTGTTCTCTCTCTGCTGACTGATGGTGTACTTTAAAAAGAGAAACCAGCATTTAGGAACAGTCCACCTGTCTGATTGCTTTTTGGATAATTCCTGTGATACTTTACTTACAGCCCATGTGCCGGACTGTTTCGTTCAGCAACAAAGACCTTTCACTTCACACATTGCCATGTTTGGGATTTTTGGTTCCCTAGAATTTGTTTTTCCTTGGTGTATGAATCCTTATTTCTGTCAGTTTGGGTTGGTATCTACGGCAAATGAATTCCATTTCATCTCAACAAATTTTTATCTGACAGATCTAATCTAAAAAGTCACAGTTTGAACTTGGGACCGTTTGCTTCTGAATTGCTGCAGAAATGACACATGTTCATTCTACGCTGAGAAAAAAAATATTTAAAAGTCTGAAAAATATTGAGCCTCAGGCTACTTGTCCTTTATGTATCTGATAGTAAAAGAAAAAGACTTTAGGGGATGGTTCTTTCAGCTTTTGCAACAGACTGACAGTTAAAAGGGAAATAAACTAGAAATAGACTAGAAATATCTGGAACCAGGCTTGTGATATGTTTCAAAGAGGTACCATATTTAGGACAGCTGTGATGAAAGTTTACAGTTATCTGGTGACAGTTCAGCTCAGCAATAAATACAGCCTCTCCCTTTTATTCACTATACACTGTCTTTTGTATTATTATTGTAGTTGTTGTTGTTGTTGTTATTCAGATATTTGTGCATCTTTAAAACCACTGAAGTTCACATTTCATTTGCCAAATAACCATGATTGTCTTTTAAGCTTATTTCATGACCTTTTCTCCAAAAGCAAATACATGAATATTACACATTAAAAATTACATATAAAAGCCCAATGTTTTACAAATGCATTGTTAATATTTGTGAACAAATACAAGTTCTGCTTTTGAATGGATGGCCTTCATTCTGTTTCTATGTGAACTGTATAAACTCTTTCCAGAAGGAATTTGGCTATTACTTCCTAACATGCTGTTTATATAGTTTGGAAGATAGATGATGAAACAGCAGATATGTTTGTTTTCATTAATAGTCATAGATTTTAAATTCAGAATAGACTGTTTTATTATCTACATGGGTTCCTGGTAGCACTGCTAAAATTTGAGTTACTGCCTGGGTTCCTCTCTTACGACTGATATCTAAGACTGAATCATTTCTGAATGTGATTAAATTGGTACAGTCTCCTTCATTTGCCTTTAGATATACTGGTAAGGTTGGGGGCAGAAAAATCTTTAACTGCAAAGACATTTGTGTTTGCATTTTCTCTGGTTTTCACCTGTACCTATTCACCACTCTGGTTTTGACATGCTAATTGTCTGCAGTGAGCTGGCAATGCAAGGATGGCACTTTTCTTTAGAAGATGCTGTCCCCAGGCAAGTTCATCACTGATGAAGCTGGATATGACACGATGAAGTGCAAATGCTGGGCGATTCAGACCACTTTGATATACCAACTCTTTGATATACCAACCCAGAAAGCAATAAGCACTCTTGAAGGGCTGTGATGATTAATGGGCTTTTTCAGAAAGCTGGGAATAAGGGCTTCACCATATCTCAGCATGCAAAGGTGATTATGTATAAATAGAATATAAAAAATTCTCACCCAGTGTCCTATACCAGATTTCTTTTTCATCTGCCTCCAACACAACTCTGTAAGATATCTAAGAGACTGGTAGCAGATTTTAAGTGAAATACTGGACAGAATCTAATGAAGGTGCTTAGGAAATTTTGTGGTAGAGAGAGGTAGATTGGTGTAAGTTGGCCTGGGATTTTTAGGAGAATAATGTCTGAGCTGTAGAGGAAGCAGAAAGATAGAGAAGTATGAGAACAATCTTTTTCATGCTGCACCAAAGCTGTTTTTGTGTCCTCACTAACACTGTTCAGGTGCTTCTGCAGACTGGCAGAGTAGAAATGTTAACTATTTGAACCTGAGCTGGAAGCTCATCAGTTTCATATTTGTGAAGGGTGAGGAGTTATTGTTTGCTCTCATCTCGAGCTGAAGCAGACTTTGATTGTGCCCCTTGGTGTTCCCCTGGAAATGCCAGAGCTGGGACCCAAAACCCCATCCCTAAAAGTGGGAGTGATTAAAATTTAGCTATGCTGACCTCTCTGGGCTGATCTCTACATAAGACTGTGAGATCATGGGGGCTCTTAATTAATGAGAGGTTCCTGTTTGCTGTGATCAGCACCTCTTTTGTGATGTGTGTGGGAGTTACCACACCAGCAGGACAGCCTAGGAAATGTGGTAACCTGTGGTTGAGGATTTCTGAACATCAGCTTTGATAGCTACTGCTGATGAGCTGTAACACAGTCATGAAGATGTTAAAGTGCTCAAGCACTGGCAAATTCCCCAGGAGAGGGATTGTATTTTAAATGTTTCCACTCACTCTATAGGGAAGGCATCAGTGTGCCCTCAAGCTAATCAATGTGGATAGCTGAGGAATTTCATGCTCACAATGTACTAAAATGTCTTCTTGCAGATCAGCTGTTACACCAAACTCGTAGCCCTCATAAAGGAAAACATCTAACAAAGTTAATGAGACTTCTCCCTATTTCAGAACAAGAGATTACGTTAAATGTGCAACCACCAGCAAAACAAATCCCAAACTTTCAGGCTAGGCTTACTGTGTTACACTGAAAGGTATTAATATTTAGGTCCAGGCACAGGCAGAAAATATTCTGCACAGAGATATTGTCAGAATAAAACCCTTGGGTTTCTGAGGGCAGCCAACTTGTATTCTCTTAGGTAACTTCTAGGGACAGTGTTGGGAATTAGTAGAGAACATGGACCATTCCTGGCCGTAAGCCACAGAATGAAAGGAGTCAGAATATACCATTGTCCTCAGGGCCAGGGAATGGGCCCTGACACTGTTAAGTTTAATGGTAAGCTGAGGATAAGAATCTATAACTCAAAATGCTTAAGGAAACTGCATGTTTAGAAAGTAAGCATCTCATGAAAAGGTTTGAACAGACTGTTGCGAACTTTCTCAGTCTCAGGTTTTGCAAGATGAAAATACATGTACAGTTTTTCAAAGTATTTTTTATTTTGTTGTTTTGTCTCTCAGAATTTATGCAGAAAAGTGATGTGAATATCTTGCTGGGAATGTTAGGCCTTAAATGGAAGGGGTAGCAATTTCTTGCAAACGTAGTAAGTCTCTCTCTGATTCTCAGTTGAATAGACTCAGTCACTCCTCAGTTTCTGACAGCTCTATTCTGCTTTCTTCACACTTAAAATGTTTATGACATCATGTTATTTCAAAGCACTTTGAAAGTGGACATCCAAACTCGAATAGAAATTTAGTGGATTTTTAATTTGTTGTTGTTGTTGTGGTTTTTGTTGTTGTTGTTGTTGTTGTTTGTTTTATTCAAATTGTGTCAACCAGGTTTTAGCATGGATGTATGGCCTTCACAGTTTTTATTGCATTGGGATGCTGCATAGTAATAATTGATGTGCGTTGTATGATAAGACCAATAGCAAAAATAACCATAGCAAAAATTTTTGCCTTCACTGTTTAAGCTGTCTGTTTCTCCTGGCAAAGACTGTTTGGTTAGGAAAACAAAGAAATACTAACTGAATACCTGCAAACAAGATTCCTTCTCAGCCTGATCTGGTGCTTGCAGAGGTGGTTTCTGCTGCTCTGCCCTCTTCTCTCACTGGATGTGTGGAAGGGATCTTAATCACTAGGGCTCCTCTCAGGAAGCCCACTAGAAGAGTGTGTTCCCCAGAGCTGGGCTCTCTTTAGTATCTGAAAGTGGTTCTAGAGTGGGAGAAAGCCCACAAAGTGTACTGGCCTGTGATAATCAAACAATACACAGCAGTGAGAAAGATTTGTTTATAATTCTGTTTTGAACACATTTCACAATAGAATTTAGTAAACACATATATACAATGAAAGTAACTGCAGCTTGCTGTGCATTAGGTATTAGCTGCTTTTCAAACTCTTTAAACTATGTATATTTTCTAAACAATTTACTGCCTGCTCAACTGGCTTTACAGCAGCCAAACTCATTGCACATCTGGTATAACTTCCCAAAACCAAGGAAATGGAAAACTTGCATAACTGGACAGTTCTAGTCTTCTGCTGACTGTGAAACACTTTAATTTAGCACTAACAGGCCAGAAAATATAAAGAAGGGATGGTATTTTAGATTTTGGAAGATAACAATGTCCTCATTTCTTGTCTGAATAGCAAAAACCAGTAATGCAAGTAATATCAAAGCTTGTCTGTGAAGCCACCTGCCCTCATGTCACTGAACAGAGTAAGAAGCGCTGGGTGTAAAGTGGATCATACTACAATCAGTAGACTTATTCATCATCCACTTAAGAGACTTCATTCTCCAATTCTATTTCCAAGTACCTTCTCTAGCACATTGTAAAACAGCGCTCACATGAGAATCTTGGTACTTCTGTTTGGATTCTCCTGCAGACTCAGCAGGTGAAGCCTGTTATGTGTAACACAGTGTGGAGGAGAGCAGCTGAAGCTGACAGATGATGGAAAGTAGGGATGAATTCCACCTCCTTTTGTCCCAGGCAGTGTCAAGGTACTATGTATCTCAAAAGTAGTTCATGTCCACTTACTTTTAGAAACATTTTACTCTGTATTTTATAGAAAATTCATATAAAGTCTACTAGTTACAGCTATTACTACTGAATTCACAGAACACATGTTTCAGGGTGAATCAAAAATGGCAGTATGTCAAACAACCTAATAAACAGATACATTTTAAGATAGTGAAGAAAAAGAAATACTATTGTGACCAATTAAACCCTGAAACTGTCACAGGGTATGAGGCTGTCACCTCCACTAAAGTCTCTTTCTACTGCTTTGGAAGTTTTGGGAGCTTAGGCATATTTTTAACAAATACCTTCTGCACCTCAGTTTCCCTAATTGTTACTGTCTTTCCTGACTGCAAAGGGAAAACCAGATGAAAGAAAACAATGATAGATTCTGAGAAAAATGTCTGAAGTTCCCTTGGAAACTAACAAAAAAGTTCTGTATAGGAAATTGCCCCTTCCAGGCATCAAATTGGTGAGCAAGTTTTCCCTTTTTAGTCCCAAGCAGGACATTAAAACTTTTCAGATGCTGATTCGAGGGAAGAAGGGAGGTGATGAGGGCTGCTCAGGGGGGAGATGGTGACTGACTCTGAGGCACACACAAGCAAGCTGAAACAAAACAGTCTCACCTAATCCCACCTAACCTGAAGGTGGAAGTAGCAGGATAAAGCTGAATTTACTGAGGCTTGGAAAGATGAAAGCTGAGGTAAAGGTCTTTTGTTTGCTTAAGCCTAAGCCCTTTTCTCTGTGTTTGAGTGAATAATGCTTTGTTTTGGAGAAGCTGGCTTGGGGTCACTTCAATTCATCTGCTGTTGTAGGCTCTTGGAAGAAAAGGCATATTGATGACAAACACAGTTGGGTCTGTCAGTTGAACATGAGTAGTAAATGAGAGATTGCCGCCAGGATTTCCAGTCTGAGAGTGGTAGGACCATATGGCTCTATCCACAAAAAGTTGAAGGTAACAAACCTCTTCTCAGGAAAGTGTGCTTGAGAGGTATGAAAAGGCACTTCAGTACAGTTTATCTGTAGTTGCAAGTAATCTTACAATTCTTTCAGTTTAATAAAGCAGAATATTCTCTACTGGAAATCCTTTCCTCCAATTTAAGCAAACTAGAAAAGAACAAACATTTACTTAAAAATGTGTAAAATGCTATCATCTTTGGTTTCCTGCCAACAGTTGATGTGCTCAACAAATGATCCAGAACTAGCACATCCCAGTTCAGTGCTTAAAAAGGAATATTTGGGAGATATCTTAGTGTATGTGATTTTGTTCTAAATATCTGGACTTCTGCTCACATGGTTTAAAAATATTTGAAGGACTGTAATTTCCAGTGGCCTTAAAAGATTAAATATTTATATATATTTAAGGATATTGTCTTGTTTGCATTTTTTTTTTTTTTTTTTTTTAAGCATGACCTGTAAACACCTACTAGCCAGTACTGATTGCATGTTCCCAGTTAATGGAATGCTCCTGAAATCAGAGACCTGCCCTGCAGGCAGGGGTGGGTGTGTGGCCCAGGAAAATTTCAAGTCACCTTTTTTAATGACTCAAGATAGATGTTCAAAAGGACAAGTAGGGGAGTCTTATTTTGTGTGTGTGTCAATAAAGAGGAAGAATGTTGAGTCATCATTAACATGTATGAGGCATTACGAAACCTAACAGAAAAATTGGTTTCAGTTTGCTTTAAAATTTGTGTTATTATTTGTTGACTGCTGGAAGGGAACAGACAGGCCATTTTGTGAAGGAAAAGGCAAGCTGCTCAATCCAGTGTTACTTTCATATTTGTAGTCCAAAGGGATTTTCTTTTTTGACTATTAAAGAATGAAGATTTGATCTTATTTTGCTAAATTTGGGTTATACAGTCTGTTTCACTGAATCTGGAAATGGACTGTTGTTCTTTTTTTGATAAATGACCTGTAAGTAAATGTTTAAACTGGAACATACAGGGATAGAAATTCATATTTAATGTTATTGCAGATTCATCAGTGTATGTCTTACTTCAGGACTGATAGACTAGATAGCAGATTTTTCTTTCCTTTGAAGGGAGGAAGTGGGATGTAAGAAACAGGAGAAATATTTTTCCACTGAAATAAGTGTCAAAGTTCATGATTAATGTTTAATCTGAAAAAATATTTAACTGCCTCACAAAGGAAATGTTCTGTGGTCTGCCTAGAATTAATGTCCTACCACTTTTACAGAGAGGAAGGCCCACAGACCTTGAAGTACAAATGATACCATGGACTAGCAAAAGAAGTAAGTAATCCTGGGAGTGACAAATCTGTAAAATTCATTCTACAGATATGTTTTGTGTTCTCTCTTTTGGTTTCAAGTGCCATATGGTGGGAGCTTTAACAGAGGTTCTTGCTGCTGAAACTTTTTTAAGGGCTATGTGTGTAAATATATATTGTCAGAATCTCCACTATGGCATGACTTAATAATGGAATACATCATTCAGGTCTACTTAATTTACTGAAATGTTATCTTTCTCCATTTCTCTATTCAGTTTGGCTGAATCATGAGCTACTAAATCCAAGAGTCACTGGATATGGAGACTCTTCAAGACAAACTCACATGGACGTACATGCAAGTATTTCTAGGCTAATCCTTTACTGAATTAAAAGAGCTATAATATCTTTTATTATACACCTGGCTTAGTATGGGCATAGACTTCAGCACCTTCTTCCAGACATTTCACTGGTGTTGAGTGTTTTCTCAGTCAAAAAAAATATGTGGAGATTGCTCTGGAACCATCAACAACACCTGGGATTGGTCCAAGTTGTGACCTGATGTCAGCTCCCAGACAAAGCCAGCTGTTTGAAGATCCTTTTCAGAAGGCTGTGGAGATGTGCTGCCCATCATCTGTCTGTGACTTCCTGAAACTCTCTGTCAGGGAGCAAAAGACATTTATCAAAATATAAATGTGATTTTAGAATACGGGTCTTGAAACTTCATACTCTAGAAATTTCCAACTAAATGCAAAATCTGTCATTGGAATTTTTAAAAGTATGTAATAAGATATCTGAGAAAAGAACATTAGGAAAGTTAGGTCCCAGCTTACTGCAAAAACTTTGTCCCATGTTCATCTCAAAGGACAATGTAGGAGCTGAAGAACATCTATTGTATCTTCTGTAGCAATCAAACAACTAACACCCCTGCAGCATGAAAATTGCTGATTTAGTCCTGATTTGAGAAGCTGAATCATTATTTAGACCCATAACTAGGACTGCATTCAGAATAAATGTATCTGTTATCCCCTCAAATACAGGTAGCCTTCCTTTTGGACTCTTCAGATAAAATTCTTGAAGTGTTTAATCACTTGACCTTGCTTTAAATAGGAGTGAGGCATCTAATACCTTTGAACTTAAAACTTTGAAGTCCTCTTTCTGTATCACTGATATACACAACTGCTTATTTCATTTTTCCTCATACAGAGGAGCCCCATGGTTGGTCCAGGGTTTTGTCCAATCTCATCTTTCTCCTGCTGGACTAGACCAAATCAATTCAGTAGCTTTTTTCTCCTTTATTTTATTTTTGTTTGGTTTTTTTTGTATGGTTTTTCTTCAGTTAAGCTGATTTTGTGCAATTAAAAAAAAATCCAAAATCAATTAACTAGTTGAAAAAATGCATTTTCTCTTCCCCTTCATCTTTTTTTTAATAACTTCAGGCTCTACTAATGATAGATTATGCTATCCTTGCCCTTTTCTGCTCTAGAACTAGTTTAGAATAGCAAAAAAACCCTTTTGTTTGCACACCTCACTCTTAATTCCTCCTTGTGGTACATCTCAGTCATGGCATGACACTGTGATGAAATTAAACAGTGAAAGAGGATATTTTCTGTGCAGTGTTTAGACTGCACAGATACCCAGATAAACCTGAGATAGGGTTGGGGGTTTTTTTTATGGTGTTTTTTTTTTGGTTTCTTAGCTGTAGTGCTAGAAGGTATCATTTGGGAAGCCACTTGTCTACTCTCCCTCATTTTGCTTATGTCATGAGTTGAAATAATGAACCCTAGACAACTCTTTTTCCTTCTCTTTCTAACTTGACATTTAGTCATAGTCTTTCATAAAAGACCACCCTGTAGTCAACTCTTGTGCTTTTTTGGCTGCCCACAAAAATTTTCCTGAATGTCTTCTTCCAGACTTGGAGGCTTATAACAAATGTTTGAGAACTGGCTGTTAATTTGCTGGGTTTAGGTTTTATAACCTTATTTTGGAACTCTGGAGGTATTGTTCTGCATCAGGAGGAGCAAGGCTCTTTCTGAGTCCCAGTAAGACAAAGCAGTAAGTAGAATAAGGTAGAAAGTAGGAAGAGAAATACAGATGGCAGGCCAATCTTAACATTCTTTCAGGGGGTGGGAATTCCACCTTTATCTGCCATGGGCAGACACCAGTTGGACAGCCATGACGTGCTGTGCAGGATGACCATCTGTGGAGAGGTTCAGCCTTTCTGGATATGGTGTCTCCTTACATCTACAGCAGCAAAACTTTCCAAGCTCTCTTGACAGAGTTTGTTATCCTTTTCGTAATGTCTGGCAGAGCATATCTAGCATATCTCGTGTCCAGGAACAGGATATTCCCTCACACTCCCTTACATTGCTGTGAGTACACAGCTATGCTGTGGCCACTCCTGCTGGAGCACAGGTTTCTCAAGCCTTATGTAGAAGGCCCCATATGGCAGATGTAGCTCGCCCAAGATCTCTACCTTCCCGAGCACACTGGCTTCCGCAAAACTCCTGATACAGGTACTTGTTTCTATCCTGAAAAGTTGGTTTCTTCAAGTTAATTGAAATGCATCCAGGGGAAATCCTCTAACTATTCTAAATTATTTAAAAAAAATTCCATGGATTGCTCTTCTGTTACTGTATTCCTATAAAGATCATTAACTCTGTCATTGCAATAAAACTGTAATAATTCTGCTACTTGAGAATGGAGGCCTTCACAAATTTAAATAAAATAATTATGTAAAGCTTGTCAGTAATTGTATAGGCTGATGATCACAACTAATTTCCTTAAAAATTTTAATAGAGATTCTCCATCTTGGAGGGAAATAATTCTCCATTTTTATTTGCCAGAATGATGGCAATAAAAATTATGATTCCTCCTTACCAAATAAAGAAATCATTGGTTAAAGCACACAAAAAATTAAAAATAAATATATTTTTAAAGTAATCACATCTTTTTGCGGTGTCTTGTGGGAATGAAGAGACATACGAGTTAAATAAAATATGAACAGTTTTCTGTGCAGTTACTTCCACGGATGGGATCAAAATGGGTGCATGTTGACTTTTCTGCTTTCTTTCCCCTGTCTCTTTCAATTGTATTTTCAATTGGATGCCTTTGACAATTTCACTGCTCTATTTGTGGTACTTCAAGATAGTGAAAGGATGATCCATTAGATCATTTCAGCCCTTGAAGGAATGTAGTTTTCTGGTAGTTGAAGTAGGGTTAATTAAAAAACGACATCTTTCTGTAGGGTGGTAAAGTGTATGATTGTTTACAGGGACTTGTGGGAGAGGTGGATTTCAAAGGAAAATCTGCCTATGTGGACAGATATTGTCAGAATGTAGGGCTTGTGGCTTAAATTCAGCTGAATGGACATGTCCCTTTTGTGGGACACAAAAGTGAGGGGGCAAAGCTTCTTCCTCCCTCAAGGACAGGGAAAGTGAAGGCCTTTTTTTTCTGAATTTTGAAAACATTAGTTCTTTTTATTAAATGATTTGAGCATTTAAAATATTCTGAGCAGTATTCTTTTTTCCTTCTTTTTCATTCCCACTTGCCTGTTCCATATATCTGCCCAGCTGTGCTAGTAAATATGATAAGGTATTTTAACAGTCATCAGTGAATTATTGACTTCCAGTTTGATCTAAGAGCATAGCTGCAGAAAGTAATCACAGCTTCACATTTTGGTGCATAGTGTCATATTTCCTTATAGGTTTTGATACATCATTGACTTAGTTTCATATCTCATTTCTGTGGTTTATAAAATAATTGTCTATTTCTTGGGATGAAGCAGATCATATTTTAAAAATCTTCTTCTGACATAAGCTGTAGTTTGATACTTTCTCTGTGTCTTTCTCATAACTTTCTCGGCAGTTATGATGACAGAGCTACACTCTGCTAATTTACAAAATTTCTGGTTGGACACAGTGTGCTTTGGAGATGCTCCCTCTGCTTGGACATTCTCCCTCTGTCACAAAAAGGTCCTCATGAAATAGTGTCACAATTTGCTTTTTGGTACACCATGTAAAATCTAAACTTTTCATAAATTTCTGCCATAGAAGTGTTCCATTGATTTAAGAGTTCAGAATATAATTTTAAACCTGAAGATACATTATTGAACTGAACGCAACAGAATCAGAAGTTGACTTTTCTGTGAAATCAGAAGTTGCTCAGTATTTAAAAGAGCACCTAGGAAAAATGCCTAGATAACATTTTCTTTTTTTCCCCATAAATACTGCGGGCTTTATACTCTTACAACTTAGCCACTACAAAACTGTGTGACAATTAGGGGTAGAAATTTTGATGTTTTGGTCTCTCAAGGTCCACAGCCTGTGCAAAATATGAAGGAATTTCAGTATGTACTGTAACACAGAACGACCATAAAAATAAAAAAACTAGAATACGTATTTAAAATTTACCCCTTATTCCAGAGTTGATTAGATTCCTAAATCCAGAAGGAATAATTAATCTGACCCAGTGTATAAAAAGGCCATTTAATGTCACTTGGTATTGACTACGTGATTCTCAGTAACCTGTTTTTCAGAAAAATCCTACTACAATAAATATAAAGACTTTGAAGAGATACCTACTTTACCACTGATCAAAAAGGATTGGTTTTGGGTATTCCCTACTGAAAATCTTTGGAAATGTGGAGAAAAAATGGGTAATTTCCATTCAGAATACAAAATACCTAGATTCCTTTTCTTCCCCTGTTGACTTCATGTACATTGCAGAAGGTATCAGCAAAAAAATTGCTCCATCCCCCCTCCA
The DNA here is from genome assembly GCA_013398275.1 of Promerops cafer. Lineage (NCBI taxonomy): Eukaryota > Metazoa > Chordata > Aves > Passeriformes > Nectariniidae > Promerops > Promerops cafer. Next base: position 517,174 of record VZSE01008217.1, on the reverse strand, counting down.
AAAAATACCCCTTTAAAAAACCTTGATAAAAGACCAAAGTTAATTTTAGACTGAAATTGTTTTTCTGAACTTCAACCTGAATACATATGTAAGAATGAGTTATTAGCTGTTGTTATCACTGAAGATATCAATTTAGGACAGAAGTACTAACCTAATCTTTGCTAGAAAAAAATATGAATGTCTTCACAGCAATCTGCTTGCAAAGTGTTTTCAGAGTGAGCAGGGGAATTTTAAGGTGTTTAAATAAAGGAAACGAATGCTCTCATTTATTAAGAATCATCAAAACCTCTTTTTGCTGTTGCATTTGTTAGAAAATTTCACCAATAAACATTTCTGCAAAAACTGCACACATTTTCATGGCCTTTGACATTACCCAATGTTTTATGACGTTCAACTGAACTTAGAAATCCTTATCCATATTTTCGTAAATATCTACTATTGGGAACCTTATCAGGGAAAAATCAGAAACTTTCCAGTTCATTATATAGTTAGACTGGGATAGTCCTCAAAGATTTAGTTCCCACTGATGTTTTGCATTTTCACATTTATTAGAATGTGGTACCCAGGGTTAATTAAAGTAAATGAAATCAAAGCATTGTACATACAGTTGTCCTTTTTTCTTTCTTTCGTGCATTTTTAAAAACATGTTTGTTCATGTTCATCCTACCATCAGCAAAGTCATAATGTATATGGTGTTCAACAGTTTTCCACCTGGGATTCCCTACACATTAATGCTGTGACATGGGACTGCACTGTAATGTGAGTTTTGTTGTAGTAGGTATGTATGTACGTACAACCATTAATTGCTTTGGAGCCTTCATAAAGGTGCTTGAGTCATCACCAGAGGACATTTTCAGTGGTGCTGGCTTACTCCCATTGTCTGAGTGCCAGTCACACTTCTGAAAAATGATAAGTAATGTTATTACACAGTCTTAAGTACATGAAATAAAGATGCCATCACCCGTAGCTCATCTTCCAGTCTTGTGGTTCTGTGGCCCTTTGTCTTCAGCTATTTTAATCTATGTCAATTTTGTCACTACATGCACAATTCATTGATATAAGATTGCTAGAATACAAAGAAAAATCTTCCTTCTTGTCTAGGCGATCTCAAAGTCTCTGTATGAAATGCTATTCACACATTTCCACAAATATTTAATTCTTGAAATTAAAAGGATTTCAACAGATAGCCACACAGACGGATCTTCAGCTTCACTTGTCTTTCTATGAATAATGTTGAAAGCAATGATCTTAAGGTCCTTTTTGACCACTCTTGGCACATGTTTTAGGGAAGGGACATTGCATCTTTTACTCTGGAAGCAAAAGAGCCTTTCAGAAGCCTGTGAACAGGTATTAATCTTTCCAGTTTTGGCGTGACAGTGTTCAGTTATGACATCTTTGCTCTTTGCTGCAGTCAGCATAGAGCTAGACATGACACAGGGAAAATCAAGCAAGTTCTTCAAACCTGGGAGAATCTTCTAGCAACTAAGATAAATCCATTCAGAAATTCACATAGGGAATGTGAACACACTCAAGAGACACACTCAAGTTTGCCATTTATGAATGCTCCCCAAATGTCTTCCAGAAGTACTTCCTGCAGAGCTCTGTATAGACAGAATCTCCACCTGTGGAGTGTAACCAAACCAGGCTTTGGGTTTTCCCTTGAGAGGATGAAAAAAAAAAAATTATCAGCTCTTATTTTTTCTTAATAAATCTTGTCATAAATTGTAGTGAAGTAAAAAGTAATCTCTATGACACTGAAAATGCATAATTCTTATAAATTTCCCATTTCTTTGCCTGTAGATAGAAATATAACCTTTTGTCAGCACAATATTTTCTGTGCTAATTCCTTAATTTTTTAAAAGATGTTTACTTTGACTACTTCACACATTCCTCTTAGTAGGATAGTATTTAAATAATCTGAAGTTTTGCTGCTGTGGGCTTACAGGAGTCATTGTACTGATAAATGATTGTGGAAATTGTGTAATCCAAAGCTGCCAATATATGTGCAGTACCTTTAAAATCATACTTAAACTTAGGGAAGATGTATTGCCCTTCTTCCCTGAAGCTATCTATGCATGATCTCATGGACTTGAAAAATAGTATTTTTCCTTTGGTACTACTTTTCCTGTGAAATAGAATAATTAAAATGCATGTGATAGGTAGCTGCCTAAAGATTCAGGTCAAATGTAAATGTGTTGAGTGTCACTGTAACTTTCTGAGGACTGACAGCGTAAGAAAGAAGTAATACTTCCTAGGCTGCACTGTGGGGGCTACTGGGCTCATTTCACTTATGATACAGAAAGTTATCAAATTTCGAACTGCTTTATATCCAATTTAGTAGAATTTTACAAATTTATAGCTCCTAAATCTTGTAGTCTATGAAAAACAGGCACTGCATGGTTATACAGCTGGTCCATGTAACGCATTTTTCCTCAGGTTCTGAGAAGCGGTAGTTATCTAGAGATCTGTTTGTAGTGATTGAAATGTAGAAAAAAGAGAACCCAAAATGCCATTAATGAAGCCATACTCTTCAACTGAAAAATATCTCCCTGTTTTCCCTTTCATGAATTCATTTTTTTGTCTCCTTTGCTGCACTGTCTCTGTTTGTGCAATATTCAGTATCCATAATGAGTTCTTAATGAGCTGTCAATTATGAATGCAATTTATAGACAAGAAAGATTGAGGACTTGAGGTGCTCTTTCAAAACAAATAATTCTGTATCTGAGTTCTCCTTCATTTACAAATATATACTCTTTCAGTTACAGTATCTTTTATATTAAAATCTTAATCTGAGTTACTCTGAATGTAGTTGCACATTTAATGAGTTTCCTTTAATGATATATTGACTATATCCTGAATGTTGCAATGAACAAAGAATACAGTATAATGAAAAATCTTTTTTATAGCATGAGCGGACTCAAAGAATTATGGTCATTAAGCTGTGATCCTGAACCAATGAATTTAATGGAAAATTTGCTGTCAAATTCAGTATGAACAGAACCAGAACCTAATTTCTTAAAGGCATTCAGAAATATGGTCCTTAATAACAGTTTTGTAATACATCATATACAAATACAAAGAGAATTAGTTACATGCAACATAATTACACTGGAGGATGAATTGGCTAATGCTCTGTACATACAGCTAGGACTCCCCATGCACATAACTTGAAATGATTTTCATATTCTGGGTTTGTTTTTCACCTTTAAAGCCAGGAAGGCTGAGGCACAGACTCTAAAGCAAAAGCCAACATTATATAAACATCATCAGAAATTAACCCAGATCTCTCAGCAGTTAACCCCATATAATCATGTTTGAACACAGCAGCAAACCCCAGTATAAGAACAGGCATCAGGTGGTCTGTGCACTCATCAGGCAAATAAGGTCTAGTCATTCCATTACCATTAATTACAGTTTTAGTGATCTGAAATTGAAGCAGCTCATGAAACAGAATTTCTCATGGAAAACTAGTTCATAGACAGATTACCTTGAATGAACCCTGAGATGTTATGAGGTCCATTCCTTGTCCAAGTAGAGGAATTCCAGGATGACCTTTGCCACCATTAGAGAATTAAATATTTATTAGAGGTTGTATGGAGCTGCTTTAGAGAAATCAGTTACTGGTGGTTAGCAGAGAGGATGTTGAGGTCCTAACTTGGTTAGTTAAGGAATGAGAGTTAGCCCTCCAAACATTCAAAGTAGTCAAGTTCCAGTTGGGTTGTGTTTTCTCTATTTATTTCATTTTGATTGATGCCTATCTCCTGAGTCAAATGTTGCTTGTGCACAGTAATTTTGCAGATCTGCAGAACTCGAGATTTTACTTTTGTTGTTGTTGTTGTTTTCTACTAGCCATAATTCACCCATGCTGATGTTTTGGAAAATCCTGGTATTTTATCTCCTGTCAGAATCAACATCTGGCAAGAACCAGGGGTATGAAGCCTTTCAAATATTCGCTCTGAGAAATGCAGCTGTGATACTATACCTACAGCCCTGCACTGCTCTTCTGAAACCTGGCAGGAAATAAAAAGGGAAAAAAAAGAGAAAAGAAGCTGTTTAAAATCATATGACAGGTTATTATTTTGTTTAATGTGAAATGTTCATCTGACAAGCTTATTGAGCTTGATTTGTGTACCGAAGCCTTCTGCAAATCTACAGTCTATCTGATTTCCCTTCCCCCTCTTCTTCGCTCCCCGCTCTGCCACAAGCACTGACATCAACCATTGTGCCATATGAGGGGAAGAAAAAGCTACCTGGAGTATTCAAGTGATTTAACCAGTTTGATTTATGTTAATGGCACAGAAGAGAATATTTTTTGGTCCTCAAAAACATAACAGGCAATTGATGTGCCATATTGCAGTATGGTTTTAGCTATCAACATGTCAAGATTTAGTTTTGCTGTTAACATTTTACGATTTAGAAGGCTATAAGAATATGTGCAGTGTAGCAACAACTCAGGCATCATTCCCCCAGCTATATTTATTGGGCTTTCATTTTTCCCTTTTATAGAGAAATTGAAAAAGAAAAAGGAAGGGAAAAAAAGACTGACATTTTCTGTCTTTTATTTTCTTCAGTCTGTCAGGTTGTGAGAATAGACAGAAAGAAAACTGAGTACTAATGGTTTGTTTCCACACCAAAGTAGATTCAGGGCACAAGAATTCAAATGTGGAGTTTGTTGATTTCTCACTAAACTGAAGATAACCTGTGCATAAACTGTAGCTTCATTGCATCTACCCCCTATATTTATCCCTATAGCTGAAAGCTGCATGTTTAACATGCTGTGGAGGTGCTGATCTATACAAACCAATTGTTTGAAAATCTGGAAGTACCATGTGCAGTGTACATGGTCATAGAAACATTTATTTTCCTTCTAGACCTTCATTTCCTTCTACTTCTGCTGTGGAAAATCAATAAGATGTACTTCTTGGTGTTTAAGTGGGAAACTAATTTTTTCATACTAGGAGAATGTCACAGTGGCTGGAGCTGCTAAAATAAGATCTAAATTCCTCTTTAGTGGGTATTTTACTTCCCCCAGGTTTTAAATTGATGATAACTGGATAAAAATTTTTGCTGACCATTTAGAACTAGCACTAAAAAGTAAATGGGACACATGAAAAACTTACCTACTGAAATTTCTATGCTTAAACTTCCAAGTTGAAAAAAGCAACTTGAAACATGGGTGATAGGAGGACAAATTTTAGAATATTTTTCAAACTTCTTTCAATGTCCATTTCAAATTCTCAGACTCATTGCCAAGAAGGTATTGAAATTCTCTGTGAAGGTCTAATTAATATCTTTTATTTCCCCAGTTGCTCTGGGTAATGAAGAAATGCCCAGTATTTGGGACATTACCCCAAGAAATCTGTCTTCCTAACATGTATATTCCCACTAGATGTTGTTTTATCAGGGCATTCTGCTCTTCATGTCAACAGTATGAAGGACATACACACTTGTGCCTCATCTGTTTCACAGTAAGCTCTGCTCAGTGGAAAAATACTTAAAATGTCTTATTAAAATCCTTTTATTACTTTCTGTCTTAAAATTTCATAAACAATTTAACATTTTAAAACATAACAGCTTAAAGTTTTACAGCATCACAATTTTTTTCTCATAGCTTCCACTTTTGATATTCCAGAGCTCAGTTTGGCATGCACTTATCTACTATTTATTTCACTGTGACTGCCTTAAATTGCCTTTGGTGTCAGAGGACAGATCTTTCTTGCTTCAAACACTGATGATTGTCGTATCATATTTCTTTTGTGTGAAAATCTAGGGCCTGGAGCTATTGTCTACAAGAGGAAGATCTGGGCAGGCTCCAGTGAGCTCCTCCACAGTCTTTATCTTTCCCTTTTAATATGAGCTGTTGTCCAGCTGAGCTTCTTTGGTGAATTGCTAAGAAATCAGGAAAAGATACAGAAGTCTGTTCCTACAGGTGTGCAAAAAAAATGTGGGGCAATTATTAGATCTTTGGTCTCTGGCCAAGTTTAAACTGTGGAACCCCAAAAAGCTGCCAGTTCCTGAGGCTTGACATCCAAATTAAATGGGACTTGGATGTGTGCTACTTCTTCACGTCTCTTTTCCCATTCTGTGATTTTGGTAGGAGTCCAAAAGCACGGCCCAGAGGAATGGCCAGGAGGAAACAACTTTCAGATGCTACCAGAGAGCAATTGTTCCCTAGGTCTTAATCCTCCACAGGTTTTACCTGCTGAGGATATTGCAAAGATGAATTATTTACCTTTGAGCTCTATTGTGGTGACAGCAATAACACAAAGAATTCTATTGAGAAATAAATATTTTTCTGCTCAGTGAAGAGACTATGGAATAAATAAGGTCAGAACTACACAATAAACAGGAAGATAAGAAGAAGTATTGATTAGTTGCTCATGAAGAGAGAGCTAGTCATCCTGTGCATTGTGTTGAAAAATACTGGGTAATTACCTAATTAAAGATTGTATCAGCAATACACATAAACAGCACAGCTGAATGAATCATGAACAGGCAAAATTCTGATGTCAAAGCAGATAAGTATGAAAATACTATAAACTCTGTGAGGATTTCGCTATTGATATTGATTTTATATGGAAGATGTTCAGCTCCCACAGTGATGGACTTTGACTTACAATGTAAAGAAGAAGAAAACACCTGATTTCCAGCATTTCTTACTATTTAACTTGCCACCCTTAAAGTTCTTTGAATACAGTAGTAATGCAGAAGAGTGTATGCGATCTTTTATTTAAAAAATAATTTGTATGGGGGAAAGGTAAAATAGGCCATGCAGATCTTTTTAATAGAACATCTAATGCCAGAAAACTTTTTTTTTTAAGAGGATTCCCTTTCCTTCAAAAAACTGGAGCTTTATAGTTATTTAACATTCAGGTTTACTGTAGAGAAACTGATTTATCTTGACTCAATCTGTATTTAAAGAGGGAAATTGTACAGGGATAAAATAGTCTGTTCCACACTTCTCAACGGAACTGATGCTTAGGTTTGAAAGGCAAGAATTTTAGTTGGTCGATAATTTTTTGAGTATATGTTGTGATAAGGCAGCCTTTTCATAATACCTTCTTTTTTTTTTTTTAAATTAAAAAAAACCCCTACAGAATGATTCAAGCATGTCAGTCAAAATGGAGTTAGTAAAAAGTCTGAATGGACCAAGAGGACATAACTGAGGCTACAAACATGTAATAGTGTCTTCTGAATGTAATAAAAAATAATAATTAAAAAAAGGTAGATACAGTAATTTCAGGAAGTCATTAACAAAATATGTTATTCAGTATGGAAATCAGATTGTATGTTTTGACTTTATGCATGAGGTTTGGTGCCCTTGGGTATTCCTTAAGGAGCAGGAGCATCTGATTTCTTCATTTGCAAGCCAGAAACTTGACAGCCACAGATGCAAACCAGTCCAGCTTAAGGTGTGAAAGCTGTTCTGTGAAGCCAGAATCCAGGCAATTAAGCAGGTTTCCCAGCTCCCCAGGTAGGCTGGTATTTAGCTAAATTGTCAGTACTGAATGTGCTGCTCTAGGAGGAAAGGTAGACTGTGATAGACAGAAGACTGGAAGCATTTTTTGAGAAAAAAGATAAAACAAGCACCGAGGAATTGAGATTGTAATAAATGCATTTTTGCCTTTGGTTCCTCAATATTTTCCTCAAGAGCCTCAGAAGTGTACTGCAAAAATGACACAAGCAGGCCAGAGTGCAAACTCTCAGTGTATCACACAAAACAATCTAAGCTGAGGCTGTTCCTGAGATACAACATTGTTCAGCCAGAGGTGCATGAGTAGTGCACAGCAAACCAGACTGCCTTAACCCACCTCCATATCACTCCTGCTTGATAAGCAAATGATTGCTCAGGTTAATGAGTGCTTTGATAATGGATTAATTTGTGTGTGTGTAAGAGCTATATGCATAACTTCTGTTTTTTGTAATCTGTTTGTTTTAAAAGTGTTAGGCTTTCATGACAGGAGCATTGAAAAGTTAACATCAATATGAGTCAGAACTTTCTTACAGCTCTTCGTGCACACTAAGGGGCTCCCAACCCTTCTGCCTGCCTTTGGTGCTGGGTCTGAATGTGTGCTTAGAATGTGTTCCCCTCTACTCTGACGTGTAAGAGAATGCTCTAATGAAAGTCTGGTGGTGTTATGCCAACGTAAAACAGATGTAGTGAGCAGAGTACCACTAATGAACTTAAGGCCTTGGTTTTCTGTCCAACTTAAACCTTTCCACTTACACTGCAAATGTTAATACTACACCTCATAACTTAGACCTAAGGTTGAGAGCACAGCTGTTCTTACAGTGCTCCTGATCTCCTGAAGTCTTGATGTCTGTGAGTTAATGCACTGCCTTGTGAAAGGACTGCATGCTGGGGTTTAAGAGAAGGGCTTCCCTACATGCAGTGTCATCTGCTGGTGGTAGCCCAGGTCTTGGACTGTGTGACAGGTGAGTAGTGGATTGAGCAGCAGACAGACACAAAATTGGGAATGGGAAGAGGAACACATTTCCTGACCCCAGGAGAGCATGTAATTATTCCAGTCTCCTGCTGCCAGTGTGAGGCTTGGGTTCCTGAAATGAAACACTATGACAGTTCTGTGCTACACCTACTAACATCATTCCCAGTGGCCTCCATAATGGGAGACAAAATGAAGTTAAGAGCCTTCAAATGATTCACTGCAGGACAGATGAAAAGTATGCATTTAGTTATTTGCCTGGTTTAGGTGCTGTCAAGCAGTAAGGCAAATTCAAGACTCCCAACATTAGAGGTTAAAAAGCCCTGAAGTTTGACAGGCTAGGTATGCATGTTTTCACCTGGCAAGTCTTCGAGTAATATTGAAACCCACATCCAATAAAAACAAACAGCAAAACCTTAAAAATAAGTATCAGGAAATAAATAAATTGATTAGCTGTGTGATACAGTAGACAGAGCATAGTCTAATCCTATTTCATATTCTCTATATATTTATCTATTCACAAACCTTCTCCAAAATAGCCTGAGTCAATTCAGCCATGCAGGGGTCTATTGACAAGCCCAATTGGTTTCAAAAGACATGAGATAATATTTTCAGATGTTAAGAGAGGTTTGTTATCTGAATAGAAATGGGTCATTTAGCAAAGCACCTTCATCATTTTTATTGCAGTCTCTTTTTCAAGAGCACCATAGTTGGTCAGAACTAGCATATACTTTTGCTGTTAGATTAAGGAGTTAATTTTTCTAAAGGATATTAGAGCATAGTTTACTACATCTAAGATTTTTTCTGTCATATATTTTACAATGACTCTTCCTTTGAACCATATCTAACAAAGCTTCTGCTCTCCTACCCATACAGAACATTATTTTCTGGACATTGTTTCAGAAAGAGGGCAAGGCAACCTGTAGAGTAGCTTTCAAGCAAGCTTTATTTCTCTGCTGGGAATCACATAGGGAAGACAAAAACCTAATGGTTGTCACTGACAGTTTACCCAACCATTTTAAAGTGCATCACAAACAACTGTGCTCTCCTCATAAGCAGTATGTTTATGCTGTATGAAGTTCAGTGGACATTTGAAAGGATGTAGGTTATATATTTTCCAAATTATTTTACAGCTATCATGAGTGAGGTGTGTGGTGATAGACAGGACTTATTACAGTGATTGATTTCTTATTATGAAAGAAAATTCAATATGAGCCTGGAAAAAAGTTAGACAAATCTCTCGCAGTTTGCTACTTAAAAGTTTTGTTTCCTAGAGTGAAACCATTGGTATTGGGGATCAGTATAAATATGCACCATGAGGAACAATAGCCATGGTGACTCACACTTGTCCAAAACGTCTACATCACCATGTCCTGGTCTGAGGTTTGAATAAGAACAATCCAGCAAGAAAGCTCGTTGTAGTAGAAAAGACTGCAGTTTGTGATTAGTAAGAAATAGGTTTAATAGCAGCATCTGAACTGCTGGAAACCTGCAATAGATCTTTGGAGAGTATAAAGTGACATTGTTCCTCACAGCTCTCTGCCACTGCTGTAAGCCATCTGAGGTAGTGCCATTTTAACTTTTCTGTTGCTTGACATTTTCTTATTTTAATTGTCTAATCTCTATGTTGGACTGAATTCTAGCATTAAGAGCCTCACCACCCTCCTCTTTTGATTGCTTCTTTTTAAAGCAAGAAGAATAAAATTAATTGCTTCTGATCCACCACAATGGTGATTACATAGTCCCAACTGGGACCTGACCAAGGATGAACTCCTGCTTTTGCTTTCTGGCTGGAGACACTAGACAGGGATAATAGAGAAGTACGTCTGTTTCAGTGGACTGGTTGTTGCCTGCAGCAGAGAATGATAGAAGTCTATTGCTGTACAATTACACTGTGGCATTTGCAGGTTGCAATAGCACCCCACAAAGACAGAGAAGAAAAAAAAATAGTTTCCATGGTTGTATATCTCACTTTGCTAAGTGTGTCTGTGAAAACAGTTGGCCTGCTGCCTCTTTGCTCCTTGAATCTTCGTTAGAACATCACACTGATATAACAAACGTAGCAAAATCATTAAAAACAGCTTGTACACTGCATGGTCTTAGAAGAGAAAAAGAAGCAGTGATAGAAAACAGGGCTATGAATGATTAGGAAATGCTAGCATTGCAAAGGAGCCACAATCATTGCATTTAGATGTAGTTGTCTATTTGTTATTTCTTTAAGAATCTTAAACAGGAAAGTGATTAAAAGCATAAATTTTTTCAATATTAAAAATAAACATCCTACATTAAATTATTTCTATAGAGAGGACTAGAAAAGAAACCTTGACAGTAAGTAAAAGTGTTTTGCACTTCCATATGTCAGAAGAAATAGGAGGAATTTTTTATTATCTTTAAAAAACTCCTAACACTGTATTTTAAATGGAATAAAATGTATAAAGGAATTGTTAAATGAACATTTAAGGCATCACATTGAGTTAGGTCCCTGAAATCATGCTGCTGACTTAGAAATGTTTAAGCTACTAAAGTATAATACACTTTATTTATCTTTCTGATTTCTGTACCTTCACGGTACAATTTTTTTATCAAGAAGTATATTGAGCAAATCAAGAAAGATTTTTTTTTCTTCTGAAGCTGATTTTCTAATATGATCTATTGACATAAACAATCCAAACCTGTGACACTTGCCTTTAAATTAAAAGGTTGAACAACAAGGTTAAAAGAAACATTGTCTTCACTACAACCAAAACTGGAATAATTTTCTCATTCAACTATGTGAATTTTTCAAAGAAGTTTTACAGAAAGAATATATAAGATGTAAATGATGGTATGAAATTTCTTGTTGGCTTGTAGTCTTCAGAGAAAGAACAACAAGACACATATTTAAAGGCTTCTATAGCTGAACTAAGGCTTTACATGTCATAAGTGTTTGTGCTTTCAAATACATGCCTTTGGAAGATCTTAGCATGGATTAGCTAAGATCTATTAAATATATCAAGTTGAAGGCAAACTTTATGTTGGAAATAATATGCTGAAATTCCACAAAAATCTTGAAATTATTGTGTAAATGTGACTGAGGTTCTACAGATTCCAGTCTCAGCCACCTGACACTGAAACTCAAACATCTTCCCATGAAATTTTGAAAAGTAATTTTATTTAATTAGACTTTTGATTTAGGCAATTTCAAAGTGCATCTGAATAGTATATTAAAGATTTTCTCTGCAACGCAATATTAGAAATTCACTTAAAAAATAAAACCTGATTTTTGTATACATTAATTCTTCCTGGAGCTTGTGACTCCATGCAAGGTAGCAAACCAAAACCAGTCTTATTGAATCTTATACTAGTCCTTTGAGGTGACAAATTTCACTCGATATCTGTTTTTATCTTTTGGAAGCTGCTTTTAAAATGTGTGTTGCTCTCATCCCATGGCTTACAATTATGACTTTAGAGTAACTGCAGCTTCAGTTAGCAAAGAAAATATACTGAAATCTGTCATCTAATAAATACCAGCCATTTCCTCAAAGTGTAGTTCTGGGTAAACCTCCTTTTTCACCTGATTACCCGACCATCGTAAAATCTTATGATGTGAGTAATGTCTGCAATATCCTGAATCTCACCTTTACAGGCACTTTAGCTTTCAGGCAATTATACATACAGCATGACTTCAGTGGTCAAAATGCTATCTGCTTGCGTAAAGAGCTGACATTAACTTAGGTTTCTCTTGGTAATTTCACCTTTGCTATGACCAGTTCTGTCCTCTGGACACTGGGCTATACCTCAGTCCTCAGGTGCATCACCTTTGCTGGACCAGGTCACCTCCACCAGACTCAGTGGCCTTGGAAGTGTCTCCAGCTGTAGTGACCTCCTGTTCTTAAGCCAGCAGCAACTGCAATCTCTAAAACAGTCTGTGAGTCCACCCGTCTGGCTGCCAGAAATAAAACACACTGCAAAAATATATAAGGCAACTTCAAAGGGATGTTGTGCAGAGATTCCTAATCAGCACATAGAATTCAGTGGTAGCCAGAAATATCCAGCTACTTATTACCAAGGTTGAGTGCAGTTCAAAGAGCATACTGGGAATAAACAGCTTTTAGAGTGGATGTGTCAGGATTTGCCTGGGATTCTCCGGGCAATCCAAATCCAGAGCCTGCATGAGAACAGCAGGTCTCCCTGAGCGCTCAGCTGATCAGCTTTTCTAAGCTGATGCCAATCAGGAGAGGGGGATATCAGTGAGCAGAGTGCTTGGTGGTGAAATAGGGGTGGTTGCACATTTGATGGAGCATCACTGCAACTCTTTGGGAAGGTAAGTTGGTGTCAAACACTTTTCACAGCGTATCCTGCCTTGGAGATGAAAGCCAGTCTGGGTTAGAGCCCTTCCTCCTGCCAGCAATGCACAGAGCTGAGGTGAAGGGTTTGTTTGGAGAACACCTGCACTGCTGCTCTGCAGGTGCTGGCATACAGGTAGGCTCATGGGCTTCTTCTGTTGGAACATGTGAAGCTGAACATTTTAGTCTTACTCCTGACTTCCTCAGCACTGCTCAGCTGGAAGGAGGGGGAAGCTGCAGTCTAAGCCATGCATGCCTTACTTTCTTGGATGTAACTGCCATAAACAAGTAAGAGGTGTGAAAAGAATGCACTACCTACAGAAAATGATGACATGCTGTTCAAAAAATGGTAGGCGCTGTAAGGATTCTGTTTTTCAAAACAAAATCCTACTGACAAAAAAAGTTATTACAGATGCAAAAGTGTGTATGAAATGAAATAATAATTGCTAGCATGGATTTATAATTTTATTATGAAATCATTTCAGCTACCATTATCTTGTCTGAAAGACCTACTGCTGTCTATGATTTAGATACTCAGATTTTTTTTACATGGGTTTTTAAATTTTCTTCATTACTGGAAGCATTTGCATCTTAACAGGATGCTTGCTCTTAAGAGTTCATCGGCTCCAGCCACTTAGTTCCCACTTGAAGTCATAATCTTCTGTTTATAATTTCATAATTGTTTGCAGTAAAAGTGATTAAAATATTCCAAACATAGCATTATTTCAGCTACAGGCATGGAGCAAGCAACAGATGAACACCTTAGGAACAAAGATGATGTTTTCATGTAAATAGCCCAACTAGTACAAAGTAAGGGGAAGACATGAGAATATGGAACATGTCCAAATGCAATGTTTTTCACTATTTTCTTTTAGACAGCAATTGCTCTTTGAAACACATGCTTTTCAGAACCTCACATCTTCCAGTAGAATATTTCTCTCATCTCTTATGAAGTTTTTCTATTTTATGAAATGTTTATAAATGCAAAAAAAAAAACTAATTAATGCATTAATTGGCACAATAAACTCTCCTATGCATTAATTGGCAGAAAGTTCAGAACTCTTCCAGACAAACATTTGAATTTCACCCTTGCAGAAACTCAAGTCAGTGTGATGGCAGCATCAAGTGTATTCAGATATTCTAACAGGAGGCCCCAGATTTCGGAGTACATGCTGCGTGTCTGCGTTCCTGCACAGTCTGTACAGCAGGGTCTGAGGGCTCATACAGCTCTCTCTGCAGACCCTGGGTTTCCAGCCCCAGCCACTTGCTGGTGCTTACTGTAAGCATCCTGCTGGGGTAGGGACAGGTTTCACACCATGTAATCCGATCATACTCGTAAATTTGTTACGTCTAGGATCTGTCAGATGTGTAAGATAACAAATTTGGGGTGACTTCTTCCTGAACATGCCCCCTCTTCAGTTGCCAAACTGCAATGCAAAAGACTGATGTAATTTTATATGCTGTTTAAGTTGCTGAATACCAAGAAAATTCATTTCCCTCCCTCTCACAAACCCCAAAGGAACTTGTAATCCAATGATTATCTCTCAGAAACATTAAGTACAGAGATATGTGCCACTCTTTTATGAACATAATAATTCATTAAATTCACAAGAAGATGTACTGATTCTGCCATTTTATTATTTAAAAAGGAATATTAAAAAACAATGAGGCACTTTGGTTTTGCTCCTCAGTCATAATTGTTTTGCTACATATATTGCTTGCATGAGAAGAACAGGACTGTGAGAATGAAACATTTCTCTGGGAAACTATATGTGCTCAACCTTATGTTTGGATAATGATGGAAAAGTTTTTTTAGAAGAGCCCCTGCCAAAGATAGCCTCTGAGGGATAAGTAAGTAATAGGAACTTTTTGTTACACTCTTTGCCTGATGACTCCTTGTTTAAAGGGTGAGAGAGGAGTTCATTGGTCACTCAGAGGCAAGATATCTGACCCGTTATCTGAACAATAAAACAAGCTTCTCATGGCTGGTCCCAAGTCATGCCAGGGCCTCTTGAATACAAAGTTTTGTCAGATCCAAGTTCTGTGTAAAATGCAAGCCCTGGTGCCCAAAGGCGTCATTCACAGGAGCCAATGACTTCAGCAATCAGCTATCTCAGAGGGTAAGAAGGACCCGAGAGGGAGGTGAAGAAAAGCCCTCAGTATCATGGATGAGGACAGTCCTTTATATATAATATCAGAGGCTGAACAGGCTCTGGCATGGGCAGTTGGTAGGTGCCATTGCATCCCCCTCTGACAAATCCTGTGGGGACGTGGCCTGAATCTCCTCTCTCCTCTCCTCTCCCTCCAAATTCAGTCACCTGGCAGCCTCATTCCTGGTAAGTGTTCCAAAAACATGGCTGTGGCACCTGAGGACATACATGGTTTAGTGGTGAACGTGGTGGTGGTGGTGCTGTGTTTGTGCTTGGACCTGATGATCTTAAAAGTCTTTTCTGATCTTAGTGATTCTATGCTTCTCTGATCTCTGTGTTGGACAATTCAGTGTTGGACAATGTTGCCTAAAACTGTAGATAGCTGACAAAGTCCCTGTGTATATTTAGTATTAGAGTCCTAAATAATTTATGATTTCTGAACAAAATTGCTTATTCTAATAAGCTTTACCTATATAAGTCTGACTTTCCAGAATAAATTTTGCAATGGGAGAAGCTCCCAATTTAATCTTTTTAAGAAAATTCAAAGGAGGGAACTAGAAGAGTATTCCTTAAAATATAAACAATTTTAAGTGAATGATTAAAGGAAGAGAATTAAGGCAAAATGAAATAAATGAGTGAGGGTTCTTAATTCTAAATTTCAAAGACATTTTATGTTGATTTATGTGAGTTGAGGTCCTAGTCTGAGTCCAAAGTTGTTGCCAGTGGAAGCTACTGTTTACCTTGGAAATGTGTTCCAAATTTGATCAGAATAATTTTTTTTTTACCCTCTGGGACATTTTTCAAAAGGATAGGTAGAGAAAAAGAAGAAGAGGTTGATTGGCCTATATTTCAATAAGATGTCACTTCTGGAAGAGGGACTTTTGGGAAGTAAAGGGAGGCAGAAAAGGGAGAAGACATTCTTTTTCTCACTGTCATTAATGAGAACTATACAGTAGTAGCTACGGCCAGAGGTAAAGTTACCTAACCTTAGATTATAAATTTAGGGGGTAGAATATATTGGCTGAAGTTTTTATGTCAGAAATACAAAAATGTGCAGCTGTTTTGGTTCTCTATTTTCTTTCTTTTTAAAGTATGTCATAAAATTGTTGGTAGGGTTTGCAGGTATCATCATGCACTAATTAAATGCATGTAGAATTTTAAAAGGATGGGCATGTAAGTATTTTTAAATATTGGTGCATAAGCTAAGACTTTTCTTGTTTAAAAAGTACCAGCTTATAAAGAGAAAAAATGTGCTCTAATTTAGCTGGACAGATTTGCAAAGATCTTTGAAAGTGTGAAAGAAGGGGTAAGAAGGAAATGTCTCCTTTACAATCTGTTTATGGCTTTGGGACTGTGCTTTATCTTGACAAATAAGATAAAGATCATTTGACAGGAATCCACTTATTCTTATCTTGCTAGCAACTTAAAAACTGAATTATTCATCCTCAGTGTGAAATTCTGTTTTCTATTCTAAATTCAGCTGCATAGTTCACACCTAGTCTCCACAAAAATGTATCCAATGCAATAAAATAAATGTAGTGAAAATTACCTCTGTAAGAGCAGCATTACCAAAAGTTATAAGCATTCCATGAATGAAAGAGCTTTAATGAACTAGTAATAAGTGTAATAAATTTACAAGAGTTGCATAAATATTTCTCTAGTTTCTTCCTGTAACTTTTAGGTTTGTGGAGGGGTGAGTGAACTCATGAGCTTTGCTAAATCATGCAGGAATTTTCCTCTATATGAGAAGTCTTTAAGTGAACTCATTTGGGCCACATGAAATTGCAAATATGTGTTAACCTTGGCTGTGTCACACAGGTATGTGAATAAGCCTGATTGCTGACTCCCAATCCCAGACCTAAAAATTCCATATTACAGATGCAGCTGTACCACAAATTTTATTTTTCTAGAAAGATTTGACGAAGACTAATATAAACTCTGCCTGTGACAATGTTACATTAATAAAGCAAATAAATAATACAAACCTTAATTTCTGTAATAAAACCTGTGCTTTGCAAACACAACATATCTATAATCTATCTTGAGTGCTGTTAGAACCGATCCGAAATTTGAGACCAGGCAGTTTAAAAAGAGATCTTTCATGCTTCTTAGTAATTTTGAACCACACAATGCTTTTTCTCAAGAATTCATTTCCTCCTGCATGCATTTTTTATTGCTGATTTTTATATATATATATATTAGTTAAGCATTTGCACCTCTTGAATTAAAATCAATTGATTAACACATGTAAGGTCAAATGAATCAAGTTAGGAGTCACTACTCTTCATTTCTAGTCCCCACTGCTCAAAACTCACTTCCATCACATATTTGAATGTTTTCAGCTCCATATTTCCCCCCAGTTTTTAATTTAATGATACACCTTTGTTAGTGTGTGCATCTGTGTGCAGAGGGAGGATGAACAGTCTCGGCTCAGGAGTGGTGTGATCTGGGAGTTGTGAGCAGCTGAGGAGGGATTGTCATGGGCACAGCATCTGAACAGGAAAGAGGTGGCTCTCTTTCCCACTGCAGTAGAAAGGAAACTGATAACAATGGTGTGCTATAAAAAGCAAAGGAACATTCTTCTCTGTCAAACAGCCTCACCTCTCTGGCAGTGCTGCTGCTGCACTACACTGGCTGGCAACCACTTTGTGTTTGAACTCTGCTGTTACTGAATTTCACTTAAAACTGAAAACCACACAAAGGGAGCAGGCACAGAGAACACCAAAAAAAAGCAAGATGTTCATTTTGTTGCTGCTTTTGTTTTAGGGATTTTCTTTGTGTCCTTGGGAAATAATGATCTAAGTGTGGTGGTGAGGGTTATCTGCTGTCTGGGCCAATTTTATCCCATTAAAGAAAGACAAGAATTATGGCAAGTTCTTCCAGAAATTCAGAGCAGCCGTTCAAAAGCAAAAGTCATACTGGGATGCAAAATCCCTCCAGTTCCTGCTTCAGTCCATTTAGAAAAATATGTATTTGAAGCCTTGGGGAAGAATACAATTTAAGAGAGATTTTTCCCTTATGCAATGAACCCAACAAGGCCTTATGTATGCTGCAGCAAACTGCAGCACCTGCAGGGTGCTCATCTACCATGAAAGTCTTCTATTATCTCATTCTTTACATGAATGAAATGTGAATATAGTTCCTTCTTTCTCAAAACCCATTACACTGATTGGATTGTGTCTGGAAGCAACAGAATGGGTTTTTCCACACAATTATTTTCAACAGATTGAAAATGTATGGCTCTCCTTGTAGGTGCTGATGGAAGGTATTCTGGAGTTTCAAAGACTGTGTGAAAAACAGTAGCTCCAGTAACCTTTAAAAATGCTCTAAGTAGAGGGGAAAAATGGAAATTTTAAAAGTTGTTAAAAATACATATTCTTTTACTGTGGAGTTTTCTCTGGAACTCAGTGGCCTTTATTGCTGCAAGTTATTGCTATTGATTGTAATTAGATCATAAGCTGCACAAATATTCATTCATAATAAAACAAATGACTTGTGATAAAATTAAGAAAATTGTGGTATTATTATTGAGAATAAAAATGAAATCTAAAAAGATGATAGCGTAGTAGCAGAGGAAATACCATACATATTTTCTTGGAACTGCTGGCTATATTTACATCATATAAAACTGTGTTCTGAGAAATCCATGTTTTGAATGAAAAACTATAGGCAAGTTTTTAGCTAAACAGTAGCTATTATGTTATCACAGGAAAAAGATGTTAAAAAAAGGGCTGTTTCACATTATCTGAGGACATGTGTGTCTGTGTGTCCGTATGTCTGTGCATCTATGCCTATATGCATAGCTGTATGTGAATAAATATATTCAGGTATTTACTGGAAGCTTTCAAAGTGGTGGAAAATTGAAAGGAGTAGAGGAAAACTTAGTTTGGCTAAAAGCTACTCATTCCCTTTTTCTGCCTCCTTATTAATCATATCAATATTTTAATTATATCTCCTTCCCTATTTCTTTCGTTGGATTGTCTAAAACCTATTTTCTAATTCAGTCCAACAGCTCATCTTTTCATGTCATTTTAATAGACCTTGTCTTGTGTTCAGGAAACGGTAAAAGCAAAGGTTTCATTGTAAAAGAAAATTGCCTTACTAGCACCAAGTTTTCTAATTACTGTGTCTGGTGCCACCATTGAGTGTTTGGAGAATGGGAAAGGAGAGAAGAAATAGAGGTGGTTATTAATCAGCCCTTACTGGTAATTAAGGTCCTTAGCTTCCCACTGATTTTTTTTTTCTTTGTTTTTCATACCTTGATGTCCGATAAAGCAAATGGCAGGAGAAAAATCTCAGCTGAAGACAAGTCACTTATTTTACAAACATGAGCATTCCACTAAATTATGTGATGGAGGATGCAGGACTGTGGACCTGCAAACAGACCTTGTTTTCCCCAGAAGTAAGTTGGGTAGTAATACAAGGTGGACAAATCAAGAGATGCATGGCTTCAACAAAGAACAGCATCACTGAACTCATCAGTGAACTTAGATTTGCAAATACCTCCTGTGGATTTGTTGAATTCTATATTTGCAAGGATGAGACAAGAACAGGGTCTTTCCTGTTAGGATGAATGAGCAGTTTGCTTACTTTAGAAAAAGAGATGGATTCCCCTCCACCATGGACATCGTTTACATATGTGCCCATGGTCACTGTGAAAGTGACTGCTTGGCAGTAAGAAAAATCTGAATTTATGTAATATTTTCCTGTAGAGTCATGAGGTAAGAAGAAAAAGCTGGGAAGAAATGCTTCTGTATATAGAGGGAGAATGGCAGGCCACCTTGATGACAATCACTCACAAGGCTGATGCGAGGGCAGAGGAAATGCTCCATTTCATGACAACTTTCTGCACTTTGCTTTCTTTTTTCCCCATTTAAATTATACAAAAGCTCAGCATGTAGTCAGTGCTCTGGTAAAAATTTGCACAAAATTAAATATATTAATAAATATTTGAAGAAAAACTTGGCGGGTCATAAGAAGAGATGAAAGTTTATTAATGCTGGACAAGTATTGATCCCTGTTCTTTAATCTAACAGTAAATTTGATCACACTTTGTCTTAGCAGAACTACCTGTGGAATATGAAAGTCTCATAATGTGTACTACACATCTTCTTTTCCCCCTGCAAGTGTATGAGCAGTTACATTTTTCATCACCTTCTCATGGGATTATGTCACAGTAAAGACAAAATATGACATGAAAACTAATTTATCTCTAAAAGGAGAAAGAAGCCAGGCTATTTCCAGGAAAACATAATTTGAAATTCCACAAAAATGTAAATACAATTTATTTTGGTTTTCTTAATACTTTTGAAAGAGAAGAATAAAGCCAAAAAAAGTTGTTTACCTGTGTATAGAGGTCATGACAGAATTTATTTTGATTGGCTGACCTCATAAAATTATTCACCACTGCTGTGACTTTTTTCAAGACAGCTCAATAGAGTGTGACTCCCAGTTCCCATTAGAATTTAATGAGAACTGGGCCTGTAAGTCCCCCAGATTCCTTTGAAAATAACCCAGCCCATGATAAAATAATACAGTTCTGTGCATCCTTAATTTTTGACAGTTTGTTCGTGACTGGAATATTGATTGCAATAGCTTCTGCCAAGCACACGGCTCCCATCACTCTTGTCTGCTTTTCCATTATGTCATAAATAGATTGCCCAGCTCAATAGATTATACAAATAGACCAGGCTGGACCTCTTGCATGGGTTTGCTTAAAAAAAGAAAAAAAAGAAGACAAGCCTAATAACCAAGCCTTTATATTCCTTGAACAAGTTAATTGTATGAATTTTAAATGCTCTGAAATTAGAAACTTCAAAGAGAAAATAAGGACCAAAGCAAGACCAGGTCCAACACTAGTAATTAGAATCAAGTCAAAAGTAAGCCTGATTGGACAGTTTAAAAATGTTTGTTCTATGCAAGAAACCTGGCAAGTGTGTGGTACCCAAAATGGGAGTTCAATTAAAGCTTTGGAAAGGCACAAAAATATGCAAGGAGAAACATTTAGTATCCTGCTTAGCTGAAAATGCAAACTAAAATGAGAACTGAGGTTATTGAATAAGCAGTAAGAATAAAGGAAGTGAGTTGTCAAAATAAAATATTTTGGGGAATGGCCAAAGCCTGGCAAGTCCTGCCAACCTGCAGTCTCAATGGACTGTATTGATTTGGATTGCTGACATCTCAGGGAAGATTTTAGAATTGATTTATTGAGTTTTGGTTTTTTCTGCCTTGCCTTGCCTTTTCTCTTTCTCTTTTTCTTCCTCATTTTCTTTCTTCTTTTCTTCCTCTGGTAATTTAAATAATAACACTACCTAGAAGTCTGTCAGGAATGAGGACTCCATTGTGTACCCTGTGTGTAGAACATGCTGTACAACTGCAAAATACAGAAATGTAGTTTTAATGAAATGCTTCTAATTAGGTTGAGATAGGACAAAACTGAGATGCAGTACAAATGAGCGTCCAAGAATCAATGATAAGTCTAAAACCACTTTAAAGCAAACTTAAATATCTGTATCTGGGCTGAAGTCACCCTTCTAGACATAATTGGTCAGACAAAATCTATCACCAAAGCAGTCAGGAGGTTAAGTACAGCCCCTGTTTACCTGCTGCCAGAGGGTGCTTGTTTGTTTTCTTTGAAGCTGTTGCAACAGGAAAATATTAAGCACCAACTTAGACGATGAGATGATGCATGGATGATGATGATGGAGCTTTCTCCAAAACATCTGGGCTGCCACCAAACAAATTACAAATACACTAGTTGGAAAGTACAATGATTACATAATGTCTTAGGATGGCAGATGTTAAATTGACCTTCTGAAACCAAATGAAAGATGAAAGACAGATGGAGGTTTATGATGAATGAACCTGACATGGTGTCAAGAACCTTGTATCTGATGAATGACTTTGGATGGATGTAGATGGGTGACAAGGGTGAAATTATGGAACTTCAGAATACTGTTTTCCAGTAAACTTTTATTTAGATTCTATTCACTTGAATAGAGATAGTGGCTGCAAAGTGGAAGATTAATTTCTACCTTCGAATTAACTCTAATTATTTATAATATTGTGTTGGACTGAGGGCAATTGTTCAGGAACAGGCTCAAGAAGAACAGTTCAGTTTTCATTTGTATCATGGAATGAGTGACACAAAGTATGGAACATTCTGCAGCATTTTGAACATGTTCAGAAATCATTCCAGAAAAACCTTGTTTTTCTGAGCGAAAGCCATTTCTCTCTTTGCAGAAGGCATACTCCTGTGACCATTAATAGTCAGAGTTCCAAGGTTGAAAATTCAGTTAGAATTATAGGAAAGTACACACCAGAGCAACCAGTGATTCTGGTTCTGAGGATCCATTTAACTAGTGGTGATTTCACATCTGTGGATTTTTTAATTTTTTCACTCTTTTTTTTTACTCATCTTGTGTGTGACAATGGTTCTGATCTTGTGATCAGAACTGGGCAGTGTGAAGGCAGCCTCTGACACCAGAAACAGCTGCTGATGGACTCAGAAAGGCTTCATGCAGATGGAAAGGTCAGGCTGCACAAAATAGCTTGGAGGTCCACAGGCCCGATGGCAAATATTCTTACCTTAGAGCAAACCCAAAAAACCTAGTGAGGCATTTAAAATGAGACCCAGCAAAAACTGATAAAGGTTTTGTATGGGACAGTATAACACCCGCTAGGTTAAGGCAGAAGCAGTCATTAGTCAGAGTAGCCCTAACTTCTTAAAATACTGCTCTGTGACATTAGCAAGAGCAGCTTTGAAGTTGAAATGATCACCCTCTGTTAACTTTACCTCTAAACGCTGCCCTATCTCTTTGAGAAGATGATTCTGAACTGAGTAGATGGGACTCAAACAGCTAAAATACCCGTTTTGTTTTCCTACAGAAACATTTATTTGTGTTTGGACCCTGCAAATATTGCAACTCTCTTTTGACTCTCTTAAGAAATTATTTCTGTTTCTTCAATTATTTACTTACTAAAGCCCCAGAGCATGATTGTTTGCAGTGTAATTTGAAAAACAGATAATGCTGCATTGTTGACTTCTCTACAAAATCTGTACCTGAATATCTGCACAGAGACTGCATTTAAAAAAATAATTTAAAGTAGAATTTAAAAGCTCAGTCTCCGGATAAAAGAGACTTTCAGAATCTTCAGCTAAACAGTCCCAGCTGGAGCACGATCTGTTTGGCTTGAAGTTATCTGATACTACAGAAAAAAACAAAAGGTGGATTATCATGGAGGTATTATAAGGCGACCAGTATAATCTCATTTCTAAAAATAATTATGCCAGAACTGCAGACAGTAGGGATGAAAGAAAGTTCTTTTTGCCTACCTTCAGATTCACCTCAGCTTCCTGGATTTTGCAGGTTTACTATAGACACCTAGAACTGAGTCTGTTTGAAATGAAAAGATGTGGAAGAGGGGAAATGTCTGAAGATGAGGAACAGCCTTAAAACTATGGACAACATATCCTCAGAGAGCAAAACTAATACAGGCACACTGTGAATAAAAAACAAGAGATGGTCTAGGGAGTACAGGTTAACGAACATAAGGAATATGAGGGCAAAAAAGTGTCAGTTTCCTCAGCTATTTCATAATTTGTGGTTGGAAATATGTTTAGCCACAAATTATGTACTAATAGTTTATTAAGTATCTACTTCTAGACTCTCATGTCATTATTCATTTCTAAAAGTATCCAATATGATGGTCATTAAAGAATTTTATATTTTTCTAATAGCTTTGCCAACCCTGTACTATGACTGCTCCTTTATTGACCTTCTTTTTGTCATATGACTGTGTTTTGATCAACTTTGAATTATTAGCATTTAAATATGCCAGCAGAATATTGAAGTCTCAGAATACAAAGTTGTTTGTAATAAAATCATTACTGTGATAAGATGCAGATCAAAAGGAGTGTACACCAAAGAGAATACAAATGACACAATACTGAATTAATATGAAAAGATGAAACACATTTAACAATAAGCTTCCACTAATGTATTAGTGAGCTTATTAATGACAAAATTTCTAAAACATATAATGGAAAGTCAAATAAGGAGCATTTCCCATAATATAAATATGCTCCAAAATGAGACCATGTAAAGATTGATTTGTTTTTTTTTTCTTTAAGCATGTGTCAACTTTACTAATTTGTCAAAAGGACTAGTTTACAAATATATATATAACAGATACAAGATTATTGTAGTAAATGGTGTTACAATCGTTACTTTAAAGTGATCATGCAGACTACTCTCCTCTGGGCTGGTGAGTCATTCAGGGAATCATACAAAATTAGCCCCACAGAATGGAATCCAAGCCAGATTCAAAGCATGTGGGATGCTAGATCATGTGTTCTTTCAGAGAACTTATTGGGAACCCTCTTGGTAAGGCACCTTTGCTGCTCAGGGTAATCCTGACGTAGGTGATGCAGAGACACATGTGGATATGCAGAACAGAATCTTCCCAGTCCCAGCCTCGGTTCCAAAGTAGTGAGCTATTAGCTATTCTCTAGTGAACGGGCAGGTCTTTCACCAAAGTTTTATTGAAAAAGTTCAGTCTCAAAACCGGCACTGCCCGCTTGCCACAGTCACGTTGTGCTATCAGGAGTGTCATGACACCAGTATCAGCTTTCTGAATCTTTGCCCAAAACCAGAGAGGAAAATCATGGAATAAACTAATCTTTGTAATTAATGTAATGTTTCTTCATATTCTCTCTCTAGCTATCTTCAAAATAATTGTTTTGGTCTGGGTCTTTATCATCATTAAAGTCTTTGTAACAACATTGTCAATATGACAGATGTTCTTGTGTGTAGCTGTAACTCAAAACAAGAGCAATATATTGCTGATATGATATATTTAGATATAGATAGATATAACAGAAAACTCACATATGGTCAACCATAAGGATAATACTAATTCCTACGTCTTCCATATTCTGAAATGCAAAGTTCCAGCCCATAATCCAAAGTTCCAGCAAAATTCTCATATTTCTGCACAACAAAAATATATTGTCCCTTCTAAATCCATTCCTAGATTTTTAGTAGTATAGACTGGTAAAGGACATAACTAAATTGAGCCATAAAAATTGTTTTGCTTGTGTGTGTGATTTTAGAGAGAGGAGTGGATAAAATGGATTTATTCTCATAATGTGAAACTGCTTCGTGTATCAGAAATTGCATAGTTGACAACTGCACTTGAGTTACAGTAGATTTTGAACATTGCCAAATGGCACATCATGTAATTTCTGATCTGGTTTAATAAAATTGAAATGTTTGGTAACAATTTATGGTTATTGCTTGGGAGTTTTATAATCTATATTTATATTAACTTAGAGTGGCTGAGATACGTGAATTTTAATCCTTCATCTAGAAAGATATATAAGTCAAATGTAGGGACAACATCAACAGAAATAAAGTTACCAAGAAGAGAAGAAAGAGGTCTTTAGGGGGCGGTTTCACCACAAATCAGTAGACTCACTTAAGATAATCAATTGGCATCCTGAGTTTATTTGAGTATCCGAGGCTCCAAGACAGAGAAGGACTGGAAAATTACTTGAAAATTTCTAAAAGAAAGCAATATAGCTGTGAGAGGAAGCAAAGAGACTCATACCTGGAGCTGTGGCACACCACCTGTGTTGTGTCTTCCAGTGTATCACTGGATACTTGAAATAAAAATGAATTCTAGAGATGTCTCAATAAAAAGGAAGGCCTGATGGCTTCTTTGCAATACAAATACTTCACTCAGATCTTTGGAGATGGGGACTCACAAATACAGCCGAGAATGTTTTGAGAATGTCTGATCTTTGCTTTTGAAAAATAGTGTTCTCAGTTGCAAATCAGTGCTGATGTGGAAACCGAAAAGTAGGATTACCTGAGCTGTGTTTGTAAAATAGGCCAACAGCATGAACAAAAAAAAAACCACTGAAATATTCACTTTTTAATAAAGATAAGTTATTTTATGATTAGGTTGTTTACAGAAATTGTACATGAGTGGAGTTGGAGTGCTGGTGCTGTAAAGAGAAGATTGCTCATAAAAGCCAGGAGAACAGTTTTGATTTCTCAAGTGTGACAGAAGGTTATGGTTCTGGGAAACATATGTTTACAAAGATTTGAAATGGTAAAATGTGTAGGTCCTGAAGAGGAAAAGAGTAATTCATGAAACCCAGTTTCCTATGGATTTGTGCCCTCATTCTTTAAATACAGACTGCCAACTTAACAATTACTCTTCTTTTACCTGTGGTACACCCCTGAGCAAACAACAGTATTTGTGGTGGGTAACCTGGTGCTCTCAGGCTGGCTCGCTCCCTGCTGCTATGTGGGTTTGTCTTCTCTTCAAGTGGGGGCAGTAATTCTGGAGTTTTATGCACCTCATTTCTGACTTTTCCTCACAATTCTCTTAATAGCTTACCTTAGAGATTCCAACCTCTCTTTTAGATCTGATAAATTAAAAAAAGTTGTTAAAAGGGGGTCAGCAGACAGCCAACCATGATCAAGCCATGTTTGAAAAACCTGGCTAAAGGATAAAAAATATAACCTGTGAGAAGGAAAGCAGAGAATGAATGATTTCTATATATGCTTCTGAGCAAAAAAGTTTTAAGAAATATTGTTACCTAAGAATGTTGTACTTGTCCTGTACAAAGGAGCCAGAGGCTGAAGAGCACGTAATTGAACATGGGAAAACAACCAGGGTAAACCAGTCCACAGTGAACCAGCATCGACCAGGCTTTTTGAGGAAAGTTAATCTGAGAAAGACATGACCAGATGCACTGCAAGTAAGTTTATTAAAAAAACCCGACCAAACAAAACATCACCAATCTGAAGGAAATTTTCTGAGCTCTTCATTGCTTTACTAAAGGGACAGTGTGTTTTAAATCCCATGTGCTTGGGTCAGCCTCTCAACTGTAACAAATAGAATTGCTGGCCTAAATTCTGATAGTTTTTGCACTATTGTCATGGGTAAGTAAGTTCTCTGAAGTCCAGGAGTTATTTGCAGGGTAAACAAGAAACCAGCCAGGGGACTTCTTACATCATCATCTTTTCTTGATCTTTGCTGTAAATTATAGGCTGTCAATTTACTGTGCTTTCTTAAACCATAAAGATGACAGCAGTCACGTAAATACAAAATACTAGAAATCTATCAAGAGTGTAACTGATTAGACAGTAAAAAAATAATTTGAAATCAGAGTCTTTGGGTTTTTTTCTGAATTTCTTAGCCAGCTTGAAATAATTTCCTGTTGTCACATACTTTTTAAAAAAGAGGAAGCCTTAGTTAATCCGGAAAACTGTTAAAGTCCCAATTATTGGAAAGCTTTTGTAGGTTTTTTTATTCCTGCTGTGTAGCTTTTGCATTTTTTTTGACAGTATACAATAATGCAAACACACATACATAATGTAGGAAAATGTTCTTCCTTACTCCATTTCACTAGGGATAATTCTAGGTGTGATAGACACTTATAGCATATTTATTTAATGGAAATATGATATCCAAAATTGTAACCATTTGAGAAGTTGTTATTTTAGTGGAGGAAGATAGGCAGCCTTTCTAGTTTCTGTGCCCCTGTGTTATACATTTTAGAATAAATTCTGGAGATGATTCCTTTCATTGAATATCTCTTCCAATCTCTTGTGCTTGTTCATGGCCTCTAGTTGCTATTAAGCTAATATAAGTCACATTTTGCTGGAAGTGCTGACCTTGGAGGTTTTTTAAACTCATATGAACACCAGCTACTCTGACCGTGTATATACACATTTAAAATTAGAATGATACATCTGAAATGAACTCTGGTCATAAGAAAAACTCTCAAATTGGAATGAGTTGCTTGACATGTTGCTACTAATCCATTGCTGCCCATATACAATGCACTAGCTAAGTGGTATTTCCAGACTGCTCATTGTGTCTTGCTCTTTGTTGATTTTTCTCATTCTGCGTATTTGAACTACTTTAGCTGGAAATACTTAGCTGAGAGATTCACAGAAAGAACACATAGCATGGGGTGGGTGACCTATGAAGTCAGACATGAAAGATTCCTGTTTGGCTATTTTTCAGTGCTGTTTCAGTTGAATCTGAGGCATTACCAGCTGTGACACTGCACAGCAGTCATTTTGTTTCCTTACACTAGCTAGACAGATTTATCAATTTCTTTTCCTTGTTATGATTTTTTTTTTTTTTCAGTTGTTGCTCTAAAAGAGAAGAGGAAAGAAAATGCAATATTGGAATCTGGAATAAAAATAGATTCTCAAACGCCTTTTACAATTGGTGCTCTGGGAGGAGGGTCACACTACAGAAATTTCTGAGGTTGAGGTAGAACACCTATTTAATGGGTTCTTTGGCAAGTGAAATCATTTGTTGCTAGCAAAACCAAACCTTTTTTATTTTTTCTTTTTCCAAGCAAAAGCTGTGTGACAGAGAGGAACTGAGGATCAAAGTTTAAATGCAGTTTGCTCTGCCACCTGGTTTTGATCTAGAGCTCAAGCTTATGACTGGCAACACTCACTGTCACAGCAGGGAGACCTGGTAAAGGGGCACAGAGCAACATGTCTCTCTATTTCTCAAATTGTGAAAGGTATAAGATTAACAGCCTTGGAAAAATAAGTCTCCTATTTAATTCACAAAGAAAAATGATGGCAGAGCAATCTTAATAAAATCTTCTCCTTCAGTGCTTTGCCCATTTGTTTCAGGCCTGCTTTAGCTGAACTGTCTGGAGCAGGTGAGGAGATCACTTTTCCTTTTGACCAGTTCAGTCTTTGTCCCACCACTATGACTCTGCATCGGGGTGCCAATTGTGGTTGTCATCTTTTCTTGGGTAGTTGCCACCTGTCCATTAGAAACTGGCCAGAGACCAGGAATTCACTTCATATTGACCACAGAATAGATGTCATAGGCTCAATTTAACATTTTAGACACTGAGTCCAGATTTGAAACAGCAATTCAGAGAAGAAAGGCAAACTATCTCCTTCCTCGATCACTTATTTATGGAGTTACTGTGTATTTGAGTACATTCACTTCCACTTGATTAGTCTCTGTCTGTTGTAAACTTTCTCTACATAATTATTATTTATGTTTTTAAAGAATCATTAAAGGTCTGAGGCAGATTAGCACCCATCTTGCTACAGGCTGTAAAAGCCTTGGTTTGTCTTTCTCAGCTGACAGAAGACATTTCCTTCCAGTTCTTGTGGCTGCATTAAGGGTCCGTGCTGATCTCAAAGAGCAGCTTGACTCAAGGAATTATAAAGCCCGGAAAACCTATCCTTAGTGATCAGTTGGAAAGCATCATTATTTTGAGGTGTCATCACTGTGGGAGACAGATCACATTAAAAGCAAAAGAGATCAGTATTAGAGATAAGAAGAGACATAAAGATGGGCCAGAACATGAAAAAAACGAACCTAGGTAGCTGATCAGTAAATCTGGAATCTGGATATTTGGGGGTTTTTTTTCACAAGTTGTCAAATTGAGTATAAAGAGACTTTTTAGGGGATGGATTATTTGTCACTGTGTATCAGAATCTAGTTGGTGATTTAGGGACTTGTCAAAATGCCACAGCTGTATCCATAAGGTCTGTGGTCGTACTAGTGATTTGTCTGTAAGGCTGTGGCATTAAAGCAGCTATGATATATAAGGGCATTGGTAATGCACTGTACTGTGGACATCCAGAACAAGATACAGATGTACTAAATCTACCCCTGTTCTGTCACAGGGAATAGCTGCCATAATAATATACAAAGTCATAAGCATGGAGACTGAATTAAAAACCCCCAAAACCCAAACTGCTAAAATAAGCATTCCTGTCACATTTGCACAAGAACTTTTATTCAATAAAAGGAAATGACCATGAACTGGGAGAGAAAAATAGCACTGTTGGCAAAAAGGTATTTTCACAGTGTGAAAGATGGAGATGGGTACACTTCTCTTTTTTTAACCTTCATAAGATCCCAGGGATTTACAATGATTTATACTCATGGACCTAGATCTGCAGGAGGACATGGTGCTTTGAAATAGCTTGCTTTGAGATACCTTGCTGACCAGTGCAATCCTGAGGTGCTGCTTGCTGCAGTGTCTAAAATGCACTGCAATGGCATATTCCTTTGGTTTGGATGCACTCTGAAAAGTGACGTGCAGCTCTGTGAACTAAAAAAAATACCTACCACATAAATTAAAATATCTGTGTTACAATGATAATCTTGAGTGTACAATAGCTGGTGTTAATCCACTGGAAGAATAAGTAAGAACCTCTTTTTTATTCTTGTCTGAAAAATGGATGTGCAAACCTGTCTGTCATTCCAGTTGTTACCTTTGAGGTTGTAAAAACTGCAGTCAGGTTTCCAGTTACATTTTGATCTTCCGGGTTTTGGGTTTTTGTTTTGATTTTTTAAATTTTTTTTGTAGCTTGCTTCTTTGCAACAAAATTGTTCTAATCAAGAAAGAACATCTTGTTTTCTTACTTTAGCAGTGCCCACCCACCCTGGCCACCAGTCAAGGTCTCAGCACTGATATTGATTTCATGTTTGACATCTCTAATGACATAAAGGAACTCATTGCACTCTTCCCAAGGGAAAGAAGTATCCACAGTAATCACTTTTATCTTAGAACTGAAGAAAAATATTTCATTTTTCTTTTATTCAGACTATGCACAGCTTATGCTTTTTGTTGGAAATCTGATCCCTGTAATTTAAAAAAGGAAATTTAAATTGCAGTGAGAGCAATGGTTAGTTCAGAAAGAAACACTGTTTAAGACAGTGATTTCAAGGAAATGCAGTATCAGCTTTTCAAACT
The DNA here is from genome assembly GCA_013398275.1 of Promerops cafer. Classification (NCBI taxonomy): domain Eukaryota; kingdom Metazoa; phylum Chordata; class Aves; order Passeriformes; family Nectariniidae; genus Promerops; species Promerops cafer. The sequence goes on along the minus strand of VZSE01008217.1, from coordinate 486,483 downwards.
GTGTACTTCCTTAGTACACTCATCATACATGATCAAATGTAATGTTTTGTCAGGTTTTAGACACTTTCCTATTAGAGTTACATCTTTTACTTCATCAAACTAAGGCTCTGCTGAAGGACAGATTGTACAAATAAACATTAGTTGGAATGTTTTTAAAGAGGAATTGTTTACTGATTGAAATACAAAAACTGTTGCTCATGCTTGCAGATCAAATTACATGCTTAAGAGAAAGCAAGCTACATAATTTGTTGACTCATGACTCATAAGAAATGTCAGGCTGTATCTTTTGATGTGAAGAGTTGCAGAATCTCTTGTCTTTATTAGATGAAGCAGTAGACAAAAGGTTTTCGTTAAAAACAGTGTCAATATACAGAGCAATCTCATAGCCATCAAACTGTAATCCCTCTGTGAGGGCGAGTTGTGATGGGGATAATCTGTAACATTCAAGTTAAGGAGTCTTTTGTTTTAAGACAAAGTATTATACTGATGTTAAACTCCAGCTGAATTCCCAGAGGGAATTTTTTCGATCACTTAGAGCAGCCATGCAGTGTGAAGCCAGTCTTCCAAAATAAGACAGTGTAGAAGGAAGGTCACTAAGGTGTATCTGAAGGGTAAGCATGGAGGTAAAGGCACAAAAGCAAAATCAGATCAAAGACCAGCTGGGCCCTGACTCCCATCTTCTGGCAGCTTACAGGGGAGCACTTCAACAAGGGGAAGCACGGAGTGATATTTGCTCCATGGTTATCTCTGCCATACTGTGGTTCGTGACTCAGCAGCCTGAAGTCAGACATGGTGTCTTTGCCCTTTACAGCATTTAGTGACCAATGTCACAGCACCATTCAATTTCCTGCAACACTTGGGAGCTCTCTGGCCCTAGAGAGGTTATATAGGGTTCTCCCAGAGGGGTCCTCCACATGTCAATGCTGTCTCCTGTTTATGTCTTTCCAAGATGTCCAAACTATGGACATAGAGGAAGGACTGAAATTTCAGTTAAGGAGGAATGGAGATATTGAAGATTTGTCAGAGTATTTTTCCTATCCGTGCTGAAGGAGAAGTTGCTTAGTATTTTTCCATTATACTCTTATATAAGTGGTTAATAGTGCTGGCTGGATCAACAGAGGTTTTGTGAAAGAATAAACATAGCTGAGTATGAAGCATGTACAAGATACATAAAAACGCCCATGGGAAAACTTGACCAATTAAAAATAATTTTCTTAAAATGGCTCTACCTGATCACACCTAACTGTAGTGGTATACTTGATGAAGGAGCGTTTTCAGTGCTCTTACCTCAGTCTTACACTGTAATGGGATTCTCTTATAATCTCAGGTGATGAAATCCTGGGACTCCAATAAGAACTGAAATGGAAAAAAAAAATATTTTTCAAGACCGTAGAAGAAAAACTTTTTCTTATATTTTCCAAGATTCATAAAATAAAGATTGTGAATTCCAGATGTATAAATATCTTAAGATAGTCTGTTTTTAAAATAACAGACCATTTTCCATGAAGTGTAAAGAAGGATGCAGGAATTTAATTAAATATTCTTGGTCTTTGTGATTCAGCAGCATGGTCTAACCTTATAGTTGATGTTGTTTTGAGCAGAAAGTTTGACGAGAGACCTAAATTATGCTGCTGTCCTGTGTTTCTGCATTTCTATGAAAGCAGAACAGTGTCTAGAACTCTTGGCAGGTAATACAGACAAAAAAAAAGCCCACAACTTCATACAACTTTTTTTTTAATAAAGCCTTGAAGATACAGTCAGAAATTTGAAATACTCAGGAGAGATGGTTTACTCCTATTTTGTAAATTTCTGTTTGGGAACAAATTGCTGTCAAGTTTTGAGGTCTGTTTTCTAGATGGTTCACCATAGTCACAGATAAATACAGGGGGAATGGGATTAATGTGACCAAGCACAGATATATATTGTACAGTTGTCTACTGTCAGGCTAGTCACCTTAGATTACCTTAATAGTAATATAGAAAATAGATGGTTTTGGGTATAAATGGCATAACTTAGTTTAGGTATCTCATTCAAGGTAAGAAGCATTGCATGCTAGAAGGTCTGTTTCTTCCTCCTGACTAAAAAGAGCTAAGAATGCTAGCTCAAAAATAGAAACCCATCCTTGCTGATTACCCCCAAAATAAGTTGGATAAAAGGATAAAAAAGAAGCTGATGATTTCATTTTCATGCCAAGAATTGAGAGAATGAGTTTGTTCCTTCATTATAAAAAGACTGCAAAAGCCTTTTGCCTGTTCCAGCCAAAAGATGGGAGATGAATCCCTATGTTCAGAGTCCCATGCCAGTCATATTTCTTGCACAACTGCATCCTTTTCCTTTATTCTGCTACAGTAGATAAAGCATGTCAGCTTCATGCCAGCAATAAGATCCACACAGATCTTCCCACTTACCAACCAGCTGCATCAATGTCAGTGGAGACACAATTGCTGCAGAGCAGTATCTGCTTGCAAGGCCACAGAGTGTGTAAGAGAAGGGAGAAGGACATTATTCCTTCAAAGAGCAACACAGCAAAAACAGAAAGAAGGGATTGAACTTTCTGTGTGGCAATCATATGCTTTCTTATTTTTTGTGCATATCATACTGGTCATCTGCTAAAAGAAGATCCCCCATGTTTTATTAGTTATGTTGTTGACCTTGACTTGTCCTGGAAAGCCACTTTGCATTTCTCTGACTCCCCAGAATGTTTCCTTTCCTTATGTAGCCTTTACCACCTCCCTGCACCTCACCCCTCCCCACCCTGCCCATCCAGACTCTGATTCCCCTTTGCTTCAGACTTCATGAGAATATTGAAGGTTTATTTTCAAGCACCAGCCTTCTCCAATAGAGAGTGATATATAAGGTATGGGTTATGTTTGAAAACAGTGAATCATCATAGATTGAATCAAGAAAGGGAAGTATATGAGATTGAAAGGCAAACAAGGAAAATCTGATGTGATTCTAAATAATTCAACCCATACCGAGAGCAGAAGGTAAAGTGGATTATAACTTCTACAGAAATAACTGAAAAAAGGAACTGAAAACCAATCAATTTATCTATATTTTCCTTCCTACTGTCACTGTTCTTTCCATATTTTCTGTTAATCAGTTTTTCAGTTTCTCTGTCAGAATTTCCTGATTGACTTAAGGATACTGAAATTAATTAAAATTCATTGTTTACAGATATTGTGACTTTAGTCCTGAGCATTGCAGCATTCCGTCTGGTATCTGGGGTCAGCTGGACTAGATGCAATTGCAGCATTCATAGCAGGTCACACAGCCATGAAAGCATTTCCTCTTTTTCTACACTTCTGAGCAAGCCCATGAAGTTTAGAGAGATACTAGATATGTATGAAACAGCATCTGATAAATTCAGCAGACAGAGATCTATAAGTTTCTGTGTCTGCAAAATGTTTACTTGTGACAGTTTTGTGACACTCAGGGGAAATGACTAGATAACCATGCAAATTATAGGGAGGTAACTGCATGTGCTGTAGGGCAAACACCTCTAATAGTCTGAGATAAATTCCCTCATGAGATTTAAAGAAATGCTGGTGTAAGTCTAGAGATAATGGTTCTGTGTAGATAAACTTGTTGACTAATTTCTTTCTCTTAGAACATCTTTACTAAGCCATCTAACATTTGAATTACAGCAATACTATAAAATCTATAAGGTTTCTTTTATAGACCTATTATGAAGAAAAGCCTTTGGGATAAGTTATATGACCTGGAAGAGTCCTGGTCACTAACATACCACAAATAGACACATAAAACTCTGATAGCTATAAAATCAAAATAAGGTATAAATACAAGTGTTTATTAGTATATCTACCATTCTATTGCCAGCAATTAAGGTGTGGAGAGGTAAGTCCCAGCTTATACTCTTGCAAAGCTCAAATAGCCAGAAACCCTTCTTCATTCCTCAAACCATTCCTTTATATATGGTTTTTAAACCAATCTGTCTTAATTCCTAGTTTTTATGTCTTTTTATGTTTGTCTTTTAAAACATAGATCGGCACTGATTAAATCTTTTCTCTGTCACTATGACAGTGACCCATTTAAACAGAGTAGGGCTGAGTCCTGTATCACCTGCTGAAATAGTGGAAGACATCCCATCAAGTTACTCTCTCCTCCAAATACTTTTTACTGGTTTAATTTTTCAGAACTTGGGAAAATGATTTCTGAAATTAGTTTGTTCTTTTACACCTGAGCATTCAACTCCTGTCAACATCTGTCTGCTTGACTGCTTACAACCTGATCTACCTCTAATTTTTTCCATTTCATATGCTGTCATGCCCAGATTTGAGATTTGTTTATCAAAGCCATTGCGAGGCTAAACCAGTTGTCCAAACCCCACAGTGCTAGTGGTGGCTAAAAGTCATGAGGGGTCTGTGGATAAACAAAACATCCTTCCTGTTTCAGTGCTTCCTTGGTAGCTGCAATCTGCCCTAATGCTTGCTGATAAATATCTCAGCATGGAAATCATAAGCATGTGGGAGCAGCAGCATCTGAAGGAACATAGATGGGATAAGACCTGTAAAAGGGAAATATTCCTTGAAGAAAAGGTGAATTCCCTCAGCAGTTCAGATGCTCCTGGGCAGAGGAATATTTCATGTATGTTTTACAGACCATCCTATTACATACAGGTGCTGAGTTTATATAGAGTTAAAAATCATGTACCAGTATCAGTAGTATTTTTTCCCCCACTAATAATAGAAATTATTTTTAGGCTTTTAAATTTTTCTTTAGAATAGAATTATTATGACTTAAGAGCTCCTCTTGTTCCATCCCACTGACTTCACCTTTATCTTTGGTGAGAGTAGAAGATACAAGTTTGGTTTTGCATGTGTGAATGTAGCTCTGTTTTTACTGCACTTTGGCCAGGGAAAATAGGCATAAGGTAAGTGTATTTTAATATTTGGGAATATAGCAGCTTGGAGCACTGAAGAAAAAATACAGGCTTTGGAAAATGAAAGGATACAGAGAAGGACAATAACAGCATACTGCAAAGGAAAACAATTAAATATCTGAGACTGTCTCATATTTGTTGCTGTTGTGGAGGATTGTGTGCCATCTGTGCTAGGATGTGCATGAGAACCTTGTGACAATAGCCATCTTGCATAGCCAGAGGCAAGGAAGGTCTGAAATGCACCTAGACCACAGAAGAGCATTGGACATGGATCAAAGATACTGCAGATCCCAGATGCTCTCCAAGATTCAGATATATTGGGCCTGCATAAGGCAATAACTCACCTTAGGTATCAGATTAAAGCATGGTGGTTCTTAAAATAAAGTTGTTATTTTCATGACTATATCTTCCCTTTTTCCCTTTCTCAGTGCTTGACAGTAGGGAGCAAGTAAAAGCTCCTTTGGATCTTGTCAATTTACAAGTACAGTTTGTGTGGCAATCAAAATCAAAAAAGGAGAAAAGGAAGATAATATTATTAGTGTTCCCCAATTGTTCCCAAATGCATGATTTTGGCTGTGCAAACACTTGGAATTCCTAGCAATATAAACCAATATATTACTGAAAATCATGCCTAAGCATTCAAATAAAATACATAGACAATTTAAAATTATCCATGCAAGCTATCCAGTAATGAGTTGTTCGGACTGCAGCGTTTTTATGGATGAAATTGTAAAGTTAATGTAAAATGTAAACATCCAATCCAAAATGCCCTAACTTTTCAGCCACAGAAACCAAACAAAATTATTTTCATGCTGTTTCTGAATTCTGAGGTGAACAGAGTTTGCTTCTGGGTCAGAGGGTGAAGCTTTGAATTAGCTCACAAAATGAGACCAGTCTGGCCATCCATCCCCATTTGCAGAGTTTCAGATTTTTCTTGGCACAAGAATCCTTTTGTTTCCCAGCATAACCTTGAAAACCTTGAAAATATGTTCAAGCAGTTTAAAGCAAGCCTGTATATTCCTGCAGACTCTTCCATGTGGAAGTGCACAGACAGACCTCTGCTCTGAGAGGCAGGGATAAAAACCTGCCCTGGTGTTAATGCCTCGCAGTAATGTCAATTAGAGGTGGTAGGTGTTGGGCAAATACTCATTGATCCTGGTGATACAGCTTCTGAAATACGAGTGGAGTACAGCTGGCTGTGAATGTGGGCAGAGACTGCACTGGACCGTTTGCATCCATGTGAAAGTGTTTTCTGTAGAAAACACCATTCTTCTGTAGATTGATAGAACATCTTTCCATGACTCTCTCCAGCAGCTCAAAGAGTAGCATTTCTAGGTCTTTAGCAATGTCAGTTGGCAGCTTTCTTTGAGGCTTTAACTTCTACATGAAAGACACATCAGCTAAGATCTGTCTGTATCAGAATAGGCTTTGCAAAATTCTTTCTTATTTGCATTCTATTTACTTTACACTTAATGCTTGGGACATCTCACAAACTCCCATCATCGTCTGAATTCGAGAAAATTACCTCTGCAGTCACCCTGCTAACTCTAAATTATTATTAGAAAAGCTACCATGATACTTCTTTCAGTTCATTGTTTCTGGGAAGATTTTGACAGAAAATTTAAGAAATTTTCTCACTGATCTTGTATTTATCTTGTATTTGATAAATCTCTAAAAATATCTTTCTTAACCTATTTTCACCATGGACCTCTTTTGGGATATCTGTAAGAGACATCCTCTACACAATGAATGAAAGACCAATTTTATGTCAGAAGAAGAATAAAAGAAGAAAGAGGGAGGTGTCTGTCAAATTCCCCAGAGTGTTATGAGCCTGTGACCCTTGATACATAGGAGGGAATGAATGAAAGAGACCAAAAGAAATATAAGAAATTGCTTCAAGGCAGCATGTTGCTCCTGTGCCAAAAAAAGCAGATGGCAAAAAGGATCATGCAGAGAAAAAAAAAAAAAGATGCAAAGAATTGTTTCCCAGAAGCCAGTATGCAATGGGAATAACAGTGCAGAGCTCCTTTGCTATCTCCAGCTTAGTTTCAGGTGTAGCATAACAAGAAAACTCTTCCAATCAGCCTCAGAAAAAAAAGAAAAGAAAAAGAAGCCACAGGTATAATACTTACAGATGTGTCAGTCAGCAGGAGATATTTTAACACAACAATTTAAATGGTTTTCTTTTGGGGCACTACTGTTGCTTGTTTTGCAATGTCCTACATATTAAATTTTCAAAAGTTAATACTCTGCTTTACTTCACAGAATACTTATTAATTCTTCCCAGAAGGTCATTTTTTTCAAGGAACCATACACTATCTTATCAATCACTTAACATCAAAGCCAAAACTCCACTAAACAGGGCAGTAAATATCTTCTAAGGGCTGTTGTCTATGAATTCACACTATGATGTGATTTTGCAACTACCTTTGTAGCCAACTGCTCAAAGTTAACACTTATGCCTTCTGTGTCTCATTCACTCCTAATTTTTTAATTTGCCTCTGATTTAACAGGTGGTCACAACCTTCAGCAATAACATCAGGGACACTTGAAATGTTGAGATCCAGACTTGCAGTGGATGTCTTGAATTGCTTCAGTCTAAGAAATTATACATTTCTGAAAACAGGCTGTATCTGCTCCAAGATTGCAGGTTCTAGAGCTTCTAGGTCCTTCATATTGCAGTTCTAGAGCCTCTTTTACAGCTTCATGGGCAAGGGCAGCTCAGAGGATGCTGGTATTCACTGGTGGCATTGCAACTGTACTCCCACTCTGTTCTCATTCCTTCCACTGCAGACAACATCCCTGCCTTTTGGCAACCCACATGAATTTCTGTGAGACTTCCTTGATGGTGAAGATACTAAGAGGTAAATCTGAGTCCTAAGTAGTGGTATTAAAATATGGGCAGCCTTTTAAATAATTCCCCATTCACAAGAGGATTAAAAGGGTACTGTTTTGCAGTTAATGGCTTTACATAAGACAGAAGAAATAGCATGTGCAGCTTAAAAATTAACCAGGATAAGTCTTTTATGCACCCCAAAGACAAAACTTTCTGAGTTCTTGTGCTTCAAAGCAGTAGCACTGTTATGGGGATGTGGCAAATTTTACATACAATATTAAAAATGTAGCCTTCCCTGTCTGAAGTCAGTAAGTCATCCCAGCTATGCATCATAATTCAGATTTCTTATTTCCTGAGCCCAGAATGACCATTCTGCCATATACAGATGGTCAGTGAATGCTCTCAGCACCCATCATTTTCTATTTATTATCTGTCATCCTAACATTCTCATTTTTCTCTGCTATCATGGTGTTCAAGTTCCTGACAGCTAAATGTGCTATCTCTTCACCAGATACAAAACCATACTAGCAGCCTCAAATCTGATACAGAGAAGTTATCACTGAAGACAGGGTGAAGAAAGACTGAATTATTGACTGGAACAAGAACAATTCACCCTCAAATTTTTGTAATCCCTGGAAAATCCTAACAGTATCTCACAGTTCACAGCAGAAACAGTCCCCAGTGGCAGCAAGCAAAAGAGTGGGGTTGAACAGTGATGCCTATCCTCCATACAGTGCATCTTTTCTTCACACAACCGCTCACTGTGAGGTCAGTGTGCATGGGAAAACCACAATACTGGTATCTGTAAGCCAGCTAACCACATCATTTCTTAATGCAGACACAGGGAGAGAAAGAGTAGGGACTTTGACTTCCTTTCTCTGTTTCTGGGGTGTATTGTGCTTCCACATGCCAGGTCTGGGACAGCAAATGAAATATGTCCTGGCACTGTTGTCTGAAGCCACTTTGGAAAGAGCAGCCCACAGTCAAAATAACCTGCTGTTCTGGTCCCACAAAGAGAATGCCTACCTCTTCTGAGTCCTTAATTACGTCTGAGCTGTGCCTGAAAACTGATAAAGAATAGATACTGATAAAGACTTATAGAAACAGAAAATAGTTTGGGTTGGAAGGGACATTTAAAGGCCTTCTAGTCTAGCCCCCTTTCCATGAACAGGGTCATCTTCAACTAGACCAGGTTTTTTAAAGCCCCATTCAGCCTGACCTTGAATGTTTACTGGGATGGTGCCCTCACCATCTGGGCTAGTTATTCCAGTGTTTCCAGATTATGTGGGGGAAATCACAGGGAGAACAATTTTCCTCCATCAAAACCAGTGCCAGTGTTAGCTATTTAGACAATGGAATTCAGGTTCTTGTGTACATTCGCTTGAGTTATTTAATTTACTACTGTAGATATGCTCACTGAGATTGAGGGTTATGAGAGTGACTGTTTCTTACACTCAGGTTGTTGGTTTAGCCTATTCCCTTTTGTAAGAAGTTTTCTTCATCAGTTTACTTCAGCTTGATCTTTTTATAACTGATGATAGTGTGTAAAGCTAATAATTTTCATCAGCAGAAAATGAAGTTTCTGTTCAAGGACTTTATGTAGTATTTATTTCATTGCTTCTATAAAAAAGCCAAGTAGAAAGCGTTGGCGTGACTATGATTTTTTTAATTAAACTTCTAGTATATCAATTTTTATTATTTAATTAGGACTTTTATTTCTACAGGCAAGGCTAAGTGGAAATGTCATCAACTTGCATGTTAATTTAGAGGCAGAATTCCTATAAATCCACCTATGTCATGTTTACACTTCATCCAGTGACTATGTCTTGGTGTAGTCACATCTTTGTGTTAGGGTGTTTAGAAAGTTGAGGAGCTGTCTGTGTCATCACCCTTGATCAGTTTATTTGTTTCTCTCTATAGTCCTTTTCATTTCTCTGGACAGCAATTCTCACTCTGTGACCTTCTTTACACCAAAAGAGACAGTATTGGCAAGGCTGTTTGTGTCCCCTGGTAAGAGATCACTTGACCTGGATTCCTGCTGCTTCTTCTCCCTCTTTTATTTGCTTGCATACAGTGATATGTGCTTTGTGCACACAAGATGAGAGAAGACAGAGCAGGAGTGACCCAGGAACACAGGTCCAGAGGCATCAGGAAAGCATGAAGAGCTCTCACTGTAAGCCAGGAATAACCTAATATTGCCATCTGACAGTGGCTCCGTGACATATATGAAGTAAGTTTGATAGTCTCATCCCAAATCTCTGTGGGCAAGTGACTGCACCACAATGACTAATACAGTAGCCAGGACTCACTGGCATTACTGGGAGCCTCCACTGACTGCCCAGGTACTGCATGGGCTTCTGGATTTGGGCACACCCACTGAGCAGGTCGAGGTTGGGTGTATGTACTTCCCCTGGACAAGGCTGGGCTCTTTTGTTTGAAAATGTCAGCTATTTCACACTGTCACTGATAATTTTTTTTTTTAAAGAGTGAAATATTTAGTGGTGCAAATTTATGGATAATGTAAAACATCTCGCCTTCAATGACTATCTCTGTTTTGCCTCTTGCTTCCTTGCCAGGAATAGATAGATCCAATTTTTCTAAAGAATCATTAGAGTTCCACTAGAATCTATCTAACTACTATTTAGTTCTATGAATTGTACTGGTTGTAGGGTAAAAGGCACATTTATTTCTCTGCTCACATTTAAATGTCGTTTCCTGTCTACTGATTCTCTTGGCGTTGGTTACTGATCCTATAACTCCCAAATGGTGTAATCCAAGCTGTTCATATAATTTGGCTTGAACTTTATTTTGAAAAATCTGTAATAATCAAAGTTAAATAAACATAATGCTAGAAAATATACTCTAGGGAATGAATCTACATTGACAGGAGAAGGATAAAATAGTTCTTTTCCATCTCTGCATATGACTTTCTGATTAGAGAAGGCAATAGCAAAAGATGGATGACTGCCTAATTGGATATTAGTAGGGAAAGAGTGACACATGTTATAGTATACAGCTAGAGGATGACTCTGAGGGTTGCAAAGTGAACTATTTAGGACAAATGAGCCCATAAGATTAGATAAAGTAAAAGAGACAGTTGGGATTCCAAGAGCTTCTCTGACTCATAATTAAGAAAATGTCTCCACAGGAGTCTGTGCTAAGCATATCAAAGATAACAGATGCAATATGTTGAAGGCTTCAAGCCACCTGTATGGAGAGAGCTGCTTTTCAAAGATGGCCAAAAAATGGGAGAAACAGCACTTCTTCCTGCCCTTCTTGAGGTATCTTGTTCATGGTGTATGTCTGAAAGTATACAGGAAGTAGTCCTTGGAAAATAAAGTTAATTTTTAATATAAAGACGAATTTTTCCTGTGTGAATTTCTGCTTTTGCATTGAGAATTAAGACCTTCTTTGTGGTGAGAAAATAATTATGAGGACCAGAGAAAGGAAAATATGGTGACAACTGAGCAACTGAGTAATTGAGACAGGAAGGGACTCCAAATAAGGAATTGCTGATTCTTTGGGTTCATTTGTTTTCACTTAATACTTAAAATACACATTTGGAAGTAAAATTCTGCTTTAGAAACCAACATTTTCCTCAACTATTCTTTTTGTTTTCCTCCAGTGTGATTTTTTTTATTGTTTTCAAATAATTACATTCACTGGTGCACTTAATGTAATAAAAGATAGTCGACAGCTTTCAACTTTTCAAAATTTTTAAATCCTGAGTTAGTCAATCACTTTGTATAGAATTTATGGAGTCCTATTCAATTCAGTGCTAATGCTCCACAGCCTTTTTTCTATACACCCTCCAAACACAAGGCCAATGAAAGGATAAGGGTTGTTTTGCCTCTCTGTAAAATCCTCTCCTGTGGTTAAGTAGCTGGAGACCCTGCAGACTATAGCTTCCTAAGTTTTTTGGTAAAACAAGGGTGTTCAGTTTATTCAAATACTGCTGAGACCTCAGACAGGGCAGTTCAGTGAACTGATCACTTGGTTTCTTGAGGCGAGCAGCCCTCTCAGTTCTCAAGTGGAGTCTTCACACTGTTGACTTTTATCCTTATTTATGATGGATCCCCAGAACATTACTACCACTCTGGAAAGTTTATACTCTTCTCTCAGAATGGCCTACCAGCACAATCTGGAGACCGTTTGAAATCCAGTCTACTAGGTGACACTCTATACTGCCTGTAGGCATTATTTACTCTGGAAATCAGTAGGTTTTCTTCTGTTGTGTTACTGCTTGCACTAAAAGCTTTGACAATTTGTGTTGCTTCTAGTCTGGCAGCTGATCCTGGTGGATCACATAGCTTCATAAAACTAAGAGAATCTATGGGCCTAATTCTACCAAGGTGGGAAGTGAAGCATCAGTTGAAAGATAGGTCTCCTTAAACTGCTGTCTCTGTTAGAATAATGTAGTGCTGTACTACCTGTGAATTGAAAGTAGAAGATTCAGTCTAGACATGAGTAGGATGAATGAAATACTGCTTTAGTAGATTAGCAGCTGGACTAGGATGAATTTAAATACCTTAAATATCTTGCACCAAATACCTTATTCCCCTAAAGTCCTATATAATCAATAGCGGATTCTCTGTCTCTACAACTCAGACATAACATGTCTGTATTTATAAAATAAAAAACCCCACAAAATTCAGTAATTTCAAATTTTCTTTCAAGGAATGTTTTTATATATAATACAGACAAATGTTAAATGACATAAATCACATGCATGCATATATTATTAATTATCATGTATACTTTTCCTTTCAGAATTTTTCTTTTTTTCTTAGGTTTAATATTTTTTAACTTACACTTCCTTTTTTGTTTTTGAAATCTACACAAAAAGTCAACAAAGAAGTGCATAAGAGGAAAAAGAGCATAATTTTTCTGAAATATAAGTAGAAAACTTCTGTGAAACCACCTTTTGAAATTGAAATAGAATGAAGCCACCTGTGTGACAAAGATCTTTATCTGATTTTGGCATTTATCCGCCCAAATAAGAGTTTGACATGACATTCCAAAGTATGGAGAATTCACTTAGAATTCACTTTACAAAATAAGACAAAAGAGAGGCCAAGGGACCAGACTAGGTTCTGAGGTAACATCTACAGTGTTGAGAGTAGAGGACATGGGCCACAACTCACAGTATTTTTCAATGTATTCGTATGACAGGTAGAAAGCCTAGAAAAGCTTCTAGTTGGGAATGAGTGTGCTTTTAATTTCATATGTATTATTTTATGATTACTATATGTCTGAAATGAAATTTTGTCATCTTGCAGTGATGGTATAGTTACTTGTCCAGTGCATTTTGCTTCTACTCTGAAAAGAGCAGCAAACCCCACAAAAACTGAAAGTGGTGTTTTCAGTTTTGACTGCTGGGTCAGCAATGCTAGGATGTTTGACCCTTTAAAGGCTACTGCAGATGGAAAATGAAATGCTGCATTTTCAATTTTCCCCTTGCAATAATCTTGCTTTTTTTCCAGAAATGGAAGTATTTTGTAGTGAAATGCCTGTCAGTGAAGTGAACAATCCAAAATTGCTAAGCCATCAAATGATGAAAAAAGTGAAGCTAAGGAATGGTATAGAAAATAAAAACTGGCAGCCAGTAAGACATTTCCGTGTGGAAAAATTATTCCACTGATCATTCCACATATATCATATATCTGCATAGGCAAAACCTTGGGCCCTATTAAATATTCCCTGCTAGTGTGCCACAGGACTTCCTGGCAAGTGTGTGTGGAAAACAGAACTGGGAGAGAACTTTTTTTTCAATTTATCTGCCTGATTTAGGATCTACTGTCTTTAGATGTTCCCTACAGGGTGTATTCTGAATTCTTAGTCATATTAGGTGAGTAGATCTTCAGTGTATAAACGCATGTCTGAAAAAAAAAAATTGGCATCAGTATTCATTTCAGTGTTTGAGCGATTTTTACATACCATAAATTTTTTCCTGTGCCTGTATATTATTATACTGTAGGGCATTATTTCTGTGCAAGTTATTGCATTTTGTATATGCACCTTGGGACATGTTAGGGCACATTTTCTAAAAGAGTTGATGCATAAATGAGGCTGTTCAACCATTACTGGTGAAATATCGAGGTAGGTTTTACATAAGGAGATTATTATCACTAGTGTGGACAATGCTGATTTGCACTCTTGAGTATTAAATATTCTTAATTCTGGCAGTTGATTTGACCTGATAATTAGTTAACAAACTGAGAGGTCAGGTATTTGCTGTCTGGATGAGTTAATGGTTAAATACTTCATGAGTTTGCCAGAAGATTTTAATAAATTTTAAAAGCTGTAAGGCAAAGTTTCTAGGGCTAGGTGCTGGTACTGCTGGTTTGCTACTCTTTACAAATACCAGTAAGAAAACTATCACAAATGAGCTGCAGTTAGTTTGGATACTCGATACCTGCATAAAAAAAAAAAGTATTTCTTCTTCCCCTTCTCTTGTCTGTGTCTGTGCCCCCTTAATGTTCATTTCAATGTTAAGTCACTTTGTTTCCTCTTACCTGTATTTTAGGTATGAAGTAACTGAATGTACTAGCAATCAGATAACTTTTTAATATGTTGCTCTGTGTTGCTTTTAGAATGTGCTACATTCAAGCTGTATATAAATGTCCCTTGACATTTAACTTATGTATATGGTTCATTTTCATAACATTTAATAGCTTGAGATAAACCATAAGGGTTCTTAAAAAAAAAAATCAGGATTATTATGTGCATGCACAGGTCCACAATATATGTCAGCTGGTTTTTAATGTCTGACTTGTTAAACTTGGAACCTCATACTGTTAGGAAACTCTCCTGTTGATTTCTTTATGCTTTCCATAAACATTTGACTATTAAAGATTAAAATGAATAGTACTTAACTGTATTTTATATATATATATATATATAAATATATATATATATATATAAACTGATCAGTAAAACCATTTTAACTGTTGTTTGAAACATTCTTTATGTACATAATGTATGGCTTTGACTCAGCAAAATACTTAAGCATGTGTTTAAGCTTATAACAAAGGACTTTGTACCAAGATTTCATTCCAAATATTCATTAAAGACAAAGAAAAAACTCCCTCTGATTTCAAGGAGCCAGCACTTCAAACTGTGGGACAATGTAGTTGTGAATTTAATTTATGTATTTATTAAAATAATCTCTGTGTCCAGATCCAGAAGCTGCAGTGCATGTGTAGATTTCCAGTCATGAACTCTGAGCAAATCAAAGCATCCCTTAATCAGTGATATACATCTTCTTGCCTTGAGAAGTTGATACTACCACAGTGGAGGCATTAATGGCACCATCTGACCTAGAGATAAAGTCAATAAAGCTATTACGGTGCTGTGCAGTGATGACACATGCATGGAGCTACAGAAGCAAACACACATACCAGTACTCTGACCACACAACTGGACACATACCTGGTCAGCCAAAGAACAGGTGCAGGAAATAACCTGTGCATCATGGTCCAGGACAAGACCAAATTTACAAACACCAAATTTACAAACAGTGGCTTGACAGTGACTGCATTTTTCCAGGTGATATCAGGTATCTCCTTACTAGGGAGGGAGTTGTGAAAATATGTCAAAGAAAAGGAATGATTCAGAGCAACTTACCAGACCTCCTAATTTCTTAGAACGCTACTTGGAAAAATGGTGCTAGGGATGGGACCAGGCCTCTTGTTCTGGTGAGTTACCAGTTGTTTTTTTGTATGCTGAAGATCTCTTTCAATAACTCATCGAAGAGTTTTTCAACAGCTCAGTGAAGAATGTATGGCATTTGGCGGCACTTAAGCAAGTGTTAGCTTATTCTCCCTTTCCATTTTTTGCCACATAATAAACAAAACAAGTGCCTCCCTACTCTATGGCCCTGGATCTCACAAATCTGTAGGAAGTGGGAAATGCTTAGGTGTCACTCCTAAAAAAATGCAACATACTATTCCAGACAGTGCTGAAAAAACAAATCAGTATAAATGTCCTTCTCAGCAGTAAGAAGGCATATTAAAATGGGTACTTCTGGAAGATGTCCATATAATTTGTCCCGCATTTGAGAGACCTTTGGACACTAAATCTCAATTGAGTTTTATAAACCTTCATTCTGACTAGCAAAATTTTTAAAGTGTAACATAATCTAAACTTAAAGCACTGCCAGATAAAATATACAGAGCATTATGGAACTGTTAACGCATGTAATGCAGTAGATGAAGTGCGGAATGTGGAACTTAACGAAGCTTGTTCACCAGGCAAGTGTATAACACATGAAGCTGTGCAAGACAGCAACTAAGGAAGCAGGCCAATTTTTGGAAAGCTAGTTAAAATGTTTATGCAAGTTTCTTTCCACCTCGGAATATACAGCAATTACACTAAGTTAGAGGGTTTCTGAAGTGTAATGGAAGTCCTACTATCCAAAAATTCAGTGAATGCAACTCATTAGCTACTCATAACTTAACCTAAACACAACCACGAAGTATTGAATAGCTGTTTTTCTACTTGACCTCATAATACTTTGTTTGGATACATAGAGTTCCATAAAATTTTGTAATAGAACATGGATAGAGTACCCTAGATAGTGTGAAAGAGCACAAACTTGTAAATATGAATATGTTTCATTCTGGGAAAATGTATGTCACACTGCCTCACCTAAAATTTTTTGTTGCTTGATAATATTGCAAATCTGGTTTTGAACTTTACAGTAGTGAACAAGAAACACTAGTACCATAGCAAGCAGGCCTTTATCTGATTAATAATTGTTCTGTTGGTCCAAATTTGTTTAAAAGATACAACAGTTAAATTTCATGGAATCTTATGTGGATCATGTTTTTATGGACCCTTCTCAGTCTGTTATAAAACTGATATAAAACTGACTTAATGTGATATTTCATTTGAGCAATTTGACAGAAACTTGATCTTTTCCTCATGTCTCAGAGTAAAGAGTGTTGCTGGGACATCTGTCAGGACATGCTCAATAGACAGAAAAGGTTTCTTCTGATATGTCTCCTGAAGGGATTTCTACCTGACGATTAATCCTATCTATTTACTTCCACAGGGAGGCTGTTCGGCCACATTTGCCATCTACTTCAGGTCCCTATAAAATACTGACAAAAAGTACAAATGAAACATATGTATTGTTAAAGTAGAACTGCACTGTCCCAGAAGGACAGATATGTAATACTCACTGAAAAAAATTGTCTTCAGAAGTTGTGTTAGAAATACTAAAAGAAGTGATGCATACATTAAAAGCATCAGCCAAATTAATTTCTCTACTTTTTTTTTTTCATAAATAGTTAAATCTTTACAGGAAAGAAAGCTTACCAGAGTAAAGCCATTTTTCAGTAGATTGGGAATTTGCTGATTTCATTATCATTTTAAATACTTTCAGTCTCATGACTTATTTCACACTTTACAACAATGAGCAACTATCAAGTGAATACTCTGAAAGATAAAGCACATATAAAGAGACCAGCATTTTTTCATATCACATCTCTGAAACCAATAGAACTGCTGCCCTTGCTCTCTGATGTAAATAAGGAATTCCTAAGCTGGTTAAAGTTCATTCTTGTTTTTCTAGTATAATAAATGCTAGAAGTGGTACACAAATATTTCCTTCTATCATTTAGTCATGTATTTCCTCCATGTTCCCTTATTTCTTTTATAGTCCATTTTAGTCTTTTTCCCCAGTTCCCTCAAGTGTCTCATTCTGAAGGCAAATTCAAGCTTCTTTTAGCACTCCTTAAACCCTTCCCATTAGTATATTTTTATGCTTTTAGAAAATGTATTAGGCATTTTTCATTAACCTTTTGCTCCAATAGAGTATTTTTTTTCCCCCATCATGGCTATTTAATCACAGCAACATAATTGTTAACTGGGATTTAACCCTTGCATCAAGTAAAATTGTAAGGCAACAATTTTTTATTTTTCTACTTTATTTTAAGTCAGCTTTTTTGGCATTAGTTTTAAGAGCAAGCTTTCTGCTTTAAGGATTTGATGATCAGTGACTGACAAATGTTAATCTGTGTAAGATTTATAGAGCTTCTGGAGACTGCTATGAGAATCTGAAAGCTGAATCTGAGATGATGTTCGCCTACAGCTCTGGCATTGTGGCATTGTGGCATTGCCACTAATACATAAAGAAATGGAAAGAAAAAAAACCCAAAACCAGTGTAATAAAATCAATCTGCCAGGATAGCACCTAGTGTAGTCTCTCCATCCCTGCTCTGAGGGAGGAGGAATGTTAGTCATAGCCCAAAAATAAAAGGAGGTGTCTGTGGTTGAACAAAGAGTCTGTGAAGAAATGATGAGAATTGAGCAGGGCCAAACCAGCATTATATTAAAAAAAAAATCAGCAAAACTTGCCCTTTAAGCATAGGATTTTTCATCCACTGTCTGGTGTTTGCACAAAACAGACAGTAAGCAGCTCACAGCAGCTCTTAGGCTGTAGTAAAACATTAAAGTGAGATTGAAATCAGTGACACTAACTTTGTACAGTAGTGTTTTAGCAAACTCATTACAGATTCCTTTTTCTGCCCTTACCCTTCATCTCAGCTGGTAAGAAACACCAGTGCTGTTATTTCTCAAGGGCTGACAAAGGTCCATTATTATGCATGAGAAGGAGAAGTGAATGCAGTGAAACCTGGACACAAACATTTCTTTCCATCTTTGCAAATTTCTTTATCCTACATTTTTAATTTTCACCGTTAGCAAAAAGATAGCTTCTGCATTCAAGCTAGTCACAGTTTTGTCTCCAGGGTGAACTTTCCAGCTGTCCTCAGCAGAGATTACTAACCTTTTCATTAGCCTTTGATCATAAACCTGACCAGTTTGCCTTGAGACATCTTTCTGGATTTGATAGCCTCAATTTCTGATGAACAGCTGGAGGAGGAAGAAGCTGAACTGACTGAGCAGCAAATAAAGATCTTTGTGACAAGACTATCCTATGCTATATAGACTATTTAATATGTGGGCAGCAGACTTGCAAATTCGTCTGTCAGCATTGCTTTTGAATATTTTTTCAGACAGATAACACGAGTGACACCTTAATGTCTTTATCAGTCTTGGCTCAGTAAGGGGAAAGTCGAACTGTAACATCATGTTCTCCTGCTTATTTTTCTGCCAGGATCAAACTGAAACAGGAGGCATCCCTTGGCTTTAAAAATATACTAGAATTTTTACTAAAATGACTTGATATTGTCATTGAGTTTGCTCTGACCATAGCTGAAATATTTGAATTCCAGAAGAATCATGTGTAATTACACTGAAGCAGAAGATGAAATTTCTGACATCTGAGAATGACTGAGAAGCTTCAGGCAAAAATCAAACTGTTATTAGCTTTTTAAGTACTTGTTGCCACATTGACTTATATGTGATCTTTGTCACAGTGCCATATACAAGACATGTTTCCTTTTGAAAGACTGGTGCCAGAGAGCTTCAGTGTTTGCATGTCTTCAATGATGACAGCACTCAGTTCTGAGGTCATGCCTGGGCAGAAATTGCCTACTGGGAGTTGTTTCTGAGCTGGAACATTTCACTTAAGAATAGTAGAAATGACTGACAATAGGGAAAAACAACAAGAAAAAGCCAAACAATCCTAGCAGTACTAATGGACCTACTGCTTGCAAAATACCTGTTGAGGAACCAGATGGGAATTGTCTGTAGGTAAACTCTATGTTTTTGAGCTGATAAGCTAATGAAGTGTTAAATCAAGAAAACAAATCCAAGAAAGCTCTTCTCTTTTCTCATTTCTTTTCTCTTTTTTTTCTCTCTTCCCTTCCCTTCCCTTCCCTTCCCTTCCCTTCCCTTCCCTTCCCTCCTGAGCATGAGACAAAGGCAAATCTTCTTGCTCAGGCACAGTAAAATTGATCAAGGCAGTATTCTTGAAAACTGAATTTTTCCAAATGTTGCAAACTGCAAAGGTCCTTTGCAACTGGGTGGATGACAGATGTTGTATGTTTCCATTTTTTCCCTCAGCATGAGTTTTACCAACACCTGGTCTGAATAGGATTCTCTTCAGTACCTTGCTGCCACTTTTAATGACAAGGATACTTTTTAACATCTTTGCCATCTACACTTCTGGCTGCACTCTCAGCTTGAAGACTATTTCCATTCTCCTTGAACTGCCTCACCCCAAACTGACAGTTTAATAGACATATTGTGCCATGTAGACTATGATAAAGAATTATAGCAGTAGAAATTGATGGTGAATAAACTAGTGCTAAAAGATACAGAAGGTTCAGCTGGGATTTTGTGTAGAAAGATAATCACACTAACTTGTCTGAAGATGTGTTTGAAATGTAAAGGGGTTTTTTCTGCAACTAGAGACAGAGGAGATAGCATGGGACTTCCTAAAACATGGGCCAAAAATCTCCATGAGGACAAATAGAGAGGTGGGTGATCTGAGAGGAATAGTCATGCTTCTGCTTGTTTGCGTGGGGAATTGTACTGGTTTTGACTGGGACAGAATTCTTCTATGGTGATATCTTTTGGATTTCTGACCAAAATGGTGTTTTGGCTCAGTTTGGCTCCTGCAGAGCAGTGCTTACGCAACCTCAAGATTTTCTCATGCTGCTCTCCCAGTGAGTGGACTGGGGTGCACGAGAGGCTCAGAGATGACCCAGCCAGGACCACTGACCCCTGATGACCAAAGGGATATCCCATACCACGTGACATTGTGCTCAGCAGTAAAAACTGAGGAAAGAAGGAGGAAACGGAGAATGTTCAGAGTTAAGGCATTTGTCTTCCCAAGTAACTATTCCATGGGATGGAGTCCTGCTTTCCTGGAGATGACTGAACACTTGCCTGACCTTGGAAAGTGGTAAATGAATTCCTTGTTTTGCTTTGCTTGCTCGCACAGCTTTTACTTTACCTATTAAAGATGAGTCTCCCTCAACCCATTTTCTCACTTTTAGCTTTCCAGTTCTGTTGCCCATTTCACTGAGGGGAGTAAGTAAGCAGCAGTGTGTAGCTGAGATGCTTACTGGGATTAAACCATGAGAGAAATGAACAGAAAAAAGAGCCTCCCAGACCTGCATAGTTCTGGTGGGGTTTTTTTGTTTGCGTGTTTTGTTTTGGGGGGGGGGGGGGGGGGGGTTTGTTTTTTGTTGGTTTTTTTTGTTTTTTTTTTT
>VZSE01008217.1:419321-465562 GCA_013398275.1 Promerops cafer | reverse complement strand
TTTTTTTTCTATGGTGGCAGCAAACACAGCTGCTTGGCCTTTTCTGAAGAGAGATTCCATCAATGGCACTCTGTATGCACATACTTTAGACAATTTTTCCAGGAAAGAAAATCTAGACTTAAGTTCATTTGAACTTGCATCTCTAGATTCATCAACTTTGAGAGTCCAGAGGAGGGCCGTAAAAGTTGACTGGATGGATGGAGCACCTCTCCTATGGGGAAAGGCTAAGAGAATTGTGACTGTTCACCCTGGAAAAGAGAAGGCTTTGGGGTAACCTAATTGCAGCCTTCCAGCATCTGAAGGAAGCTTAAAGGAAAGATAGACTATTTACAAGGGCATATAGTGACAGGCCAAGTGTGGATAGCTTCAGACTGAAAGAGGGCAGGTTTAGATTAGATATTAGGAAGAAATTTTTTACTGTGAGGGTGATGAGGCACTGGAACAGGTTGCCCACGGAGGCTGTGGATGCCTTATCCCTGGAGTTGTTCAAGGCCAGATTGGACAGGGCTCTGAGCAGTCTGGCTAGTGGACGGTGTCCCTGCCCATGACAGAGGGGTTGGAACTAGATGATCTTTAAGATCCCTTCCACTCCAAACTGTTCTATGATTTTATCATAAATACCTCAGCATTTTAGCCAAGCTGCAAGTGACTGGTCTCCACTTAAACAAACTCAAATATCAGTGCTTCACACTGCAGCAGTGCAGCCCCACCTTTAATACTGTGTGTAGTCTAGGCTGCCTCAACACAGGAAGGACTTCAGACTGTTAGGGTGTGTCCAGAGGAGGGCAACCAAGGTGGTGAAAAAGCAAGATTTCTGAAGAGTGTCTGAGTGTCTGAGCCCACTTGGTTTGTTCATCTTGAGAAGACAAGGCTGAGGGGTGCCCTCATCACAGCTTACATCTTCCAAAAGGTGGGCAGCAGAGATGGGGGTGCTGATCTCTTCTCTCTGGTGAGAAGTAGGACATGAGGCAACAGAATGAAGATGTGTCAAGGGAAGTTCAGATTGGACATTAGAAAAAGTTCTTCACAAAAAGGGTGGTTGGTTATTGGAACCAGCTCCCCAGAGAAGTGGCCACAGCACAAAGCCTGATGCTCAGTGAGCATCTGGATGATGTTCTTAGTCATACGGTTTAGTTTTAGTCAGTCCTGCAAGAAGCAGAAAGTTGGACTTGGCAATACTTATGGGTCCCTTCCAGCTTCAGATATTCTGTGATTCTGCTGGAAAACTGAATCAGTCTGACAAAAGGGAGTCCCATCCTCTCCTGGGTGAGGGTAGATCTACTGCTCCAGCATTGGGTCATGGGGTGCAGAGTGAATTCCTTCCTCAATCCCTTACCCATCCTGTCCAACCACTTTCTTTCTGGTTAGATGCTTGCAGAACTTTTGGGCTTTCCTGAGGGACCTGAGCAGGATAGGTGACATTCTTTGCTTGAGCCTAAACCTCAATAACCACTGTAGAATTTCTGAGCACATCTAGGTATGTTATTTTAGATGTCAGTGACATTTTGTAGATATGCCTGGAAGCTGCCAATGGGTTGTGCTTTATCATGCCTAAAAAGGTACTATGGGAAAGTAGATTGACTCATCTCTGGCCAACACGTAACTGCTGATAATGGGGGAGGGGGTTGCTCTGAATTATTTATAATTTTTAAAATAACCCTCATAATAATCCTAATAATACTTTTGGCTTATCTGAAAGCCACATGGAAAACAATATTAACCATTTACTTCCAAACTATTGCTCAATAAATAGAGAAATGAAATAAAAATCAATTTGTTTCAAGTTCTTAGGAATGAACTCAAACTCAAGACATCAAAATAGTTCATGAAAATAAGCTCCATTTTTAAACCAGCTGTAGTCCTAAGCAATTAAAATCTTTAATAAGAACTTACTGAAATAGAAAGTAGTTAATTTTAATAATTCCTTTTTTCTGGGGTGTTGATCTGGCTGGATGCCAGGTTCTCACCAAAACCTTTCTGTCATTTCCCTCCTCGGCTGGGCAGGGGAGAGAAAATGTAATGCAAGGCTTGTGGGCCAATACAAGGACAGGGAGAGATCACTCACCAGTTACTGTCACTGGCAAAGCAGACTCAGTGTTGGGAATTAGTTTAATTTTTTGTCAGCCAAATCAGAGTAGGGTAACGAAAAATCAAATCATAAAAATACTTTCCCTCCAACCCTCCTTTCTTCCAGGGCTTGACTTTGCATTTTGTCTCTCTCCTTCCCCCAGAGGGGGATGGGGAATGGGAGCTGTGGTCAGTTCATCACTTCATATCTGTGCCACTGCTTCCTCCTTGGGCAGAGGACTCACACTGTTCCATGCTCCCATGTGGGGCCTCTCCCATGGGAGACAGTGCTCCATGAACTTCTCCAACATGAGTCCTTCCCATGGCCTGCAATTCTGCATGAACTGCTCCAGCGCAGACCCCTTCCACATGTCCCTCAGGAACAGACTGCTCCAGTGCTGGTCCCCAGAGCATCTTGACAGCAAAGATGCTCCAGCATGAGCTTCCCATCACAGACTTCTTCGGGCATCCACCTGCTCTGGCAAGGGGCCTTCCATGGGCTGAAGGGGCACAGCTTCCTCACCATGGTATTCACCATGGCAGCAGGGGAATCTCTGCTCTGGTGCCTGGAGCACCTCCTGTCCCTCCTTCTTCACTGGCCTTGGTGTCTGCAGAGCTGATGCTCTCACATATTCTCACTTCTCTCTCTGTCTGCAATCACTCCTATGCAGCAACTTTTCCCCTTCTTAAACCTGTTATCCCAGAATTGTTACTGTCATTACTGATGGATTTGGCCTTGGACAGTTGTGCGTCTATCTTGGAGCCTGTTGGTATTGACTCCATCAGATTATAGGGGAAGCTTCTGGTACCTTCTCACAGAAGCCCCCCCTGTGGCCCCCCTACCTGCCACAACCTTGCCACACAAATCCAATACACTTTTGTTGATTAGAAAACCACTTATGGTCTTATTTTAAGAACTACTAGCAATTGTAGGTATTCAGATATTCTGAATGCTGGGTCATAGTTTTTGTATCCAATATTTATATCCAAGATGAAAAATGCTAATCTTCATGATTGTATTTCTTTTTTTGCTTTCTCCTCTGAAAAGCTGAATAATAGCCATTTTAAAAATATTTTGAGATTCTTTGATAACAAGCACTATATGAATGCAAATTATAACACTTCTAACATGCTGACTTCCAGTTTATTCTTATCTGTGTGGGAGTTATCAAATCTGATTTTACTTTTGAAAGTCATAATTTTATTATTACAATAAAAATGAACTAAGTGGAAGGAATGTTCAAGATCCGATGCAGTTCTGTGACAGCAAGGACTTTTTCACAATGAGGAAATCCATACGAAATTACCACCTTAAATCTTTCTGCGCATTTTTTTCCTTTTATGCTCATGATTTCTAAACTTCAGTTGGAGGTTCACAAAGCATGAATCTTGGTGTCAGTAATTGTACCCTTACTGCATATTTATCCTGGGTAACAGGTGAAACCTGGTGACTGTCCCTGTGCTCAGTGATTCCTGACTTTAAATATAAAACCTGATCAATATTTGGGGATGTCATTATGCCCTTTTCTATCCCCTTACGGAATTGCCAAGGCGACAAGGTGGGGAGGAGCTCAGATACTCAGATGCTGTGTGAACGGACTATTAAAGGACAGTTTATGGAATGGTCCTTCATTGACTAACCTCTAGAACAGGTATCAACCCTGTTAGCAATTCTGTTGATCTCAGTTCAAAAAATAGGAGGCAAAAATCATCTAGGTTTCATTTTATTTCTCTTCAGTTGAAAAGAATCTTCATATTTACAGTTCTCACAATAGCTAGCCAGGGAGACATCTCGTGACTTAATCTGGAAAAAATTCTGGGTTCAGAACATGGCTGGGTTAAAGCCCAGGCTGAGGCATGAGATTATAGCTGCAGAGTAAGCAGACATATGGACTATATGGTTTTGAGACATCTTCATTCAAACAGATTAATTTTTAATAGGTATCCACAACAAAGAATGCTGTAAGCACTGTTATTCTTTAATGTTTCCTCTCTGCTACTTGATTTTGTAATTTTCCTTTCTGCTTCATTTTATTTCTTCATCTTCAATTCTGCTAAAAGGTCTTAGGTGGATTTCTGTATCTCCAAAATCTATTTATTTACTTATTTTCTGTTCTTCTCGCTCTTTTTTTTTCCCCTTTATTTTTGTCTTCTTGCACCATTCCCACTACCAGCAGAAAGGGGCAGGGAAAAGAAAATCCCACTTAAACGTGGCATTTTGCACCTTGCTCTCCTGGTAGCAGCAGTCAGAGAGAGAATACTGGATTAAACATAACCACACAGCATAACCATGGCGCTCTGCACTGCCACACTAGATCTGGCCCCAAGTGATTCGAACCAAGTTAGCAGTAGGTTTGTGGCAGGATGTAGGATTTGCCTGAGATGAGTGCTAGCACTTGAGAAAGATAAGCAGCTCAAGAGACTCATAGTGGGATATAAACACGGATACGCTGCCAATCTTTTCATAATGGGCACCAACAAAAATTTTTCCCACTGGCTTGTGTCAGAATTCATATCAGACGCATACACTTGCAGACGGGTGTCAAGGGACTGGCAAATGTATTCCTTTGCTTTGCAAGCAAACAAAAATGCTCTTTAATAACCAAATAAAGAGGCAACACCTCTTGAAAAACTTCCAGGTATTCTGCTTATATTTTGCATTGTATTCTATTTGTATTGCTTGGCTGAGAAAGAGGTTGAAGGTATTTTAGGAAATAATTAATGATAAAATCTGCTGCTTTACAGAGCTGAGAAGATTGTCTACATGAGCTCCATGAATGAAAATCAATCTGACAATTCTGATTTTGCAATAACTAGAAAGGCAGTGAAATACAAAATAGTGGAAACAGTAACCCCTGCTGTCCTTTTAATTTTGACACTGATGTCCAAAGGGCATTCCTGAGAGCACAGAGACCTTCACATCTGTATAATGACTCTAAATTCTGGGACCAGTGACAAGTTATTGGGGGGGATCAGCTGGGTCACTGACTCCAGTCTCCAGTAGAAGAAAATATAATGAATGTTTTAGAGGGACCCACTAAAAAGTTTATCCTTTTTCAAGTCTGTGCCGCCCTCTCAAACTTTTGTCTCCAAATACCCTACCTTTTAGGCAACATTTTGCAAACAGAAAAAGGGTAATATTTAGGAAAAGAACAGAACTTTCTTATCATATTTTGGAGCATTTTATATGAAGAGTGCAATGGACCAGGTGCTTTGTTAGTTTGTATAAAATTACCTTATTCATGTGCTCCTGTTCATTTCTTTCTGCACACTGATGCCCCATTCTTTTGCTGTGCACTGCAAGAAGAGAACAAAAACACCCTGCTATATTTAAATTCAAAGTGTAAGATGAGATACAAAACTAGAATCTCCACAATGAGGGCTAAAATGTTAGTGATCAGTATAATAAGCACTGCACACAATATGCCAGCTGCTTAGTTAGCCAAGTTCATTGCAGGAATCAGGAGACACATTTAAAAGAAAAGTTTGAGAAGAGAACAGTCCTTTTAACTTTTTTTTTTTTTTTTTCAGGAGAGCCCAGTTACTGCCAAGCATCTTGTCCTTTTAAAGGGGAGTAAGTGGGCCTGTGACAGAACCCATCCTATCTTGACAGTCACAGCTGGTGTTTAAAGGCCAGGACTGATAGACAATAGCATATTGGGGGCATTTTGCTGTTGCTTGTTCAGATGGTATTTGTCTTAATCATCTGTCAAAATCTCCAGTGGTGCCAATCTAAGGCCTTTCAACAATAACTTTCTGTTTCAAAGATATAGCCCTATTCTTAGACTTAGTTATTTGTTTTTTCCCCATTCTCCTAAGGTTAACAGCTCCTGAATGGTACTGACAAGGAAATTCTTCTTGTGAAAGATATTTTGACTGTTTTTCTGAATTTTTGTTAAAGCTGATTGCTGCTTGCAACTCCCCACTACATTAAAAAAAAATGTGCTGCTCAACAAGTATTCAGTAAAGAATATAAACTAGACAAGAATTTAGTTGGCCCAACTTTTGCATTACATTTTACCTCATAGTTCAGGCCTTTTGTTTGCCTTACAAGGTATTACAGACAGCACTGTAAATGCAGATCAGAGCTGCAGTAGCAGAACACAACAGAGCTAAACAGCTGATTTAATGAGGTAGGAATTTAATACAATGCTTTATTCATAGAATTTGAGCTTTGAAGGCCAGATGGTGTCAGCAGTATTTCCCTCTGACTCAAGATCCAAAATTAAAACAGATTTCTGTTTTATCTTATAGTTTTCAGCTCAAATCTCACTACTGTTTCCAGGTAATACTTTCCTGGAATAATTTCTCCCTTTGCATTTCTGCAATACATGCCAAGTAATTAGTTCATGAGCCACAAAAATGTGTGGTACATAGAGCAACAAAGATCAACAAAGTCAATAGACTGTCATGTTAGGAGCTTGGATAACACAGTGTGCTAAATGAAGTAGATGTTCACTCCTGCCCGGTGAACCATTCAGAGTTCAGAATCTTCTTTCCATGAAGGGATCCTTGCATTAGGTACTCCTAAAGGCAGAAAATAATATTCCAAGAAATGGTTTTTGCTATAGAGAGATGCAGAACAAACCCAGTGACTCTAAAGAACCATTTTGACTCTGAAATTGAAAGCAGTCACTTCAGGCAGGTCAAAGTTCCTCACAGTCTGCCAAAGACAAGACTTGCATTTACTAGAGCTGATTTCAACCAGAAGCTGAATGACTCACTGTTCACTGGAAATTTAAGAGTCTTATTGTCATGATGGAAGAAGTCAAAGTGTATTTCTCCTTATTCTATATTGACTACCTCTGACAAGTCATTGCTGAGGTCAATTCTCTGTGGGCAGGTGTTTCGGAAACAACATATCAATCTGAGAAAGTGTGTGAGGTTGTCAGACTATTAGGAAAAAATGCACAATTGGTTCTCCTGACATACTGTTCTCCTAGTTTGCATCAGTTTGTATCACAATGTTTTCCCTCTCAACAGTGCTAATTCATTTGGTTTTGTTGTGGGAGATGGATGTTAAAAGTCTGGTTCTGTTCACCTTTCCGGGTTGAAATAAGTTCCAGCAAACACATTCCCAGTGTCTGAGATCTATTCTGGTAACTGAGACACTTTCTGTTCAAGCAGCAAAACCAAATATCTAGAAATTCCCTCAAGACATGGTTTGTCTTTGCAAAAATCTTCCTCATCCTCTTAGAGGCCTCAGAGGAGAAGCTGCAGTTATCTTTTCACCTGTGCTCTTACTCTATCCCTTCTTTTCTCTCACACACAATCTTTTTAAACTTCAAAGCATTTGCCTACTTTGTTGCTTCAGCATTTGGGCGTTCACTGCGTGCTGACACAAAATAAGCAATCCAATCCAGTTAGTCCTCAACACAAAAGTTCAAGAACTGGAAATCACTTCTTATATAATAGACTTGGATATAGATAAACCAGGTTGGTTTCTTTCTGCATCAAATCACTTTTTTTTTTCATTACAGTTGTTTTTTTTTCCCATGTTCCAGCAGGGATGAGCAGAAAATATAATTGTGCCCTGCAGAGAACTGAGTGGGTTGCAAGTGGCTAGAATGAAATTGTTTGCCATTGCCAAGAAGAGAACAAAACATGAGAGTTTGGGTATATGATCATCTCCTGAAAGCCCACAAGAGTAACATTTTGCCAGCGCACCTCCTAAAAGCATTACAAATGGATGAGCAAGTGTGAAGAGGCTGGGGAGATGATAAGCAACACTCTCAAATTATCTTGGTGCAAATCAGAAGAACTGGAACACACCAAAGAAGTTATTTTTAGGTTTATAATC
This sequence comes from Promerops cafer, assembly GCA_013398275.1. NCBI lineage: Eukaryota > Metazoa > Chordata > Aves > Passeriformes > Nectariniidae > Promerops > Promerops cafer. The sequence goes on along the minus strand of VZSE01008217.1, from coordinate 457,695 downwards.
TTTAAATATTGAATTATATTCAGATATATAAATATTAGACTCCTTGAAAATTATCTCAGTGCTACCAGTTCCTGATAACTGTGATTTACTAACTTATCCTACAATCACAAAATAGTCCTGAAGGGACCTCAAAAGATTATCTGGTCTAAGCTTTCATGGGAAAGGCGGCGTAAATGAGATTATTTAGCACCCTGTCCAATCACATATCTTGAAAATCTTCAGCAATGGGGACTCTACCACATCCCTGGGGAGGATATTTCTTAAGGTGAAATTACTCCCAGTGGGTGCCGTGTCTTCTCTGTACTGTTCCTTGTGATGCTCTGTCCTTTTTGAAGCTGCCCTTTAAGTATTGGAATGTTGTGATGAGGTCCCACCTGAGTCTTCTCCAGGGAGAAGAAACCTAACTCCTTCAGTCTTTCCTTACAGGGCAGAGTTTCCAGTCCTTTGAACATCATTTCCATTCTCCTTTGGACCCTGTCCAATACACCCATGTCTTTCTTTCCTTGTGGGCACCAGAAAGGGGCATACTATTCCAGGTACAGCCTGAACAGAGTGGAATGATCACATCTGTACCTCCACTTGTAATGTCCCTTGTAATCCCCAGATTCAATTTACCTTCGTTCCTGCAGCAGCACACTGGTCTCTTGTGTTCAGCTCATTGTCCCTCTAATCCTTTCCAGCGAGGCTGCTCACCAGCCACATAGATCCTGTTCTGTACTGGGCTCTTAGTTTATTCCAACCAAGATACAGGATTTTGCTTTCAGCTAAATTTCATACTGTTCTTGGTAGGCAGTCTTCCAATCTGTCCCGTTATGTCTGTAAGATGGTTCTTCCATCTGACACGTTTGTTCACCTCACCACCAGTTTGGTGTCATCATCATCAGGATCCTGCTGAGCTTCTTGCACTCAGGAGAGTTGAATTATAACAGAATAAAAGAAATTAATTGTTTAAACTCTGAGAATTACTTGTTTTGGTGTTCTTCTTGTACTCAGAGATTTACTTGAAAATTTTAATATTTCAACATGCAAATATTTGAGTAAAATTTGACAACAGACAGGTTAATTGACTATGCTTGATGAGGATTTTGAAGACTCAGTGCAGCTCTTGCGTTGGTTACTTGCATCTTATATGATGCAATCTTTTCAGATTTTTGTGCCTTAGCTCTCCATATGTAAAGAGGAGTGACAATGTACAGCTTTCACCATTTTATTTCTAACCAGCTTAATTACAAACCTTATTGGGCTGAGACTTTCCTTACAGGCATCACCAGAATTTAAGATCTTGAGCAGCGCTGGGATTTCTAAAATCTATCACAGTATGACCATTAGTTTGGAGACTGTATTTGACAAATGGATATATATAAATAGCATTATTCATACTCAGATAATTTTCTTGTTTTCTGCCTTTTCTTTCTAAGTTTGCCTCCCACCATTTCCCTCTTCACAAAGTTAAGTAATAATACATAAGTTAGGATGAAATAAAAAATTCCTGGAGTGTCTGAAAACATCACTTCAAACACAGTCAATAACCTCCTTGGAAACTAGCTGCTGTAAAAAAGAAATGAACAAAATAGTACTTGGCCTGAATAGCTTGAATTCTGGCCTTGCTGAAGTCAAGAATTACCATTGATTTTAATGGAGTGAGGATTTTATACTTTGTGAAGCAAAAAAAAAGACCTAAGACTAGGATTTCCAAAGGTACCTGAGGAGATGAGATGCTTCTGGGCTGCCTGAAAATCCCAGCCTATATCAGTTTCATTTTTCCAGCAACTGAGTCAACCATATTTGAATCTATCTTTCTGTCTCTAGTAAACCAGATGGATTTGAATTGGTATCCTAAAGAGGAAAGACACAGCCTCCATTTAGCTATCATTTAAGTCATCTAGACTTACAATATAGAGCATAATTGTTTCTGTAATCCTTTTGTAATATCTCGAAATTAGTTATCCTGAAATGATATATTTTAATTTATTTTCAAAACATTAAATATTAAAAGTGCTCGCACATGACCTCTAGATGTAATTAATATAAGAAATGATAAACCAGGCGTATAATTAAATGTCCTTTCCAAAAATAGAGTACTGAGGGAAGCAGTCATTAACTAAGATTATATTACCAAAAGGGAAAACATTACTACAGTCAGTCATCATTGTGAACAACGGCACAACAAGGTTCATTCCTATGCCTGTGGATCTCTATTTATAGTATAATGACACGAGCTGTAATAACCACGACATCTCTTTCAGGATCTGAACTTGTGGATATCTACATCTGGAGAAGGAGCACATCAGGCAATGTTTATGTTCCCTGCTCTTATTCAACCAAAAAACATATGAAAAAATTAAAACTTCAGAAAACAAGAGTGCAAGAGTTTTTATTTACTCCTTTGTTTAAAGGAGTATATTTTTAACTGATTCACCTGACATCAAACCTCTTTTTCTTCCACAAGAGAAATAGCTATCGCTAATTTCAAGACTTGGAGAAAATACAGAGTATGCCAGCATGATAACACAATCACTTTGCCAGGAATTTGAATTTAATGTTGTCTCATTAAAATTCCTAACTTTCAAAGAGGGTAGGTATTGTTTAAATTTGTTTTAATAAGAATTGTGTCATTAAATTCTATTGTTATTCTAACAAACTTGGAAAAGACCTAATTGTGGTGGAGAAGAGGGACAGATTTTAGATCCTATTTCATAAATTCCATCCCCCTTCAACAATTCCGTGCCATATAGAGATGGTGCTGGGGAGGGAAAAAAGAGAGATGGTACTAATCTGAACTTGGGTAAAATGAAGAAGACTGAACCCTTTAGGAATAAACATGAAAGCTGTCTTGATTTCAACTTGACTGCATCTGTGAGGTGGAGGGATAAGAAGGTAGACAAATGCAGTGAGGAAAAAGAAATGACAGAAACTGTCAGACGTGACTAGTAAGCAAGAAGATATCCTATCCTACATTGTTTAGGGAAAAATATACACACATGCTCAAAATAAACAAAAAAAATTCCTCACTTAAGACTGTGTGCCATAAAAGAACTGAGGGGCAAGCTGTATTCTTTATTTTTGTCCCGAGTTACTCTGAATTCCTTGAGATCAGACTGCTATTCATGTTGGTGAAAGTGTGCTCTGGGAGGGTCATTTCTGAACAGAGATGCTGTTTACTGTGTCCCTGTTGGTGAAAGGATGCATTATGTAAGACATATTTGCATGGTGTCCATCTTTTCTTGCATTTGCTGTCTGTTTATTCGGTTGATGGGCTGACTCATCTCCTGGGGCTTCCTTCTTTCTAGAAAATGAGCTCAAAAAATTCACAAGTACATTTCCTCCTGTTGGTTATTCCTCAGCATAGTCCTCAGCATTCTAATTCTGGCCAGCTGAAAATAAGCTGTTGCTTTGTAAACATTACTGACCTTTCAAATTAGCATGTGAGTAAGCTATGGCATAGAACAAGTGTATTTCACCTGGTGTAGAACCAAGACAATGACATATGCTCTACCTTATAGTATAGCAAACAATTCTTCAGCAGGATGCATGGGCCAAAAAGTGCAAACCCACTCCATGAAGGTCAGCAGGAATCATCAGTAATATCACATTGTTCCTTTCATGTCATGTTTCTTATAGGCTCATTAAAGCACTCTTACACCTTCCCCCACCTTCTTTCCAAGATTCTGTGTTTGTCTTTATAGAACTTACACTTCTGCTTTAGTTTTTTTCTTATTTCTATACTTTGGTAGATGTGTGTTTTCTCCACATTATGACAGCCCACCACCAATGGCTTCAGCTTAAAGGGCTGCAAATTCACCTCTAGTCACATGTGTGCAGCATAAGAGAAATGCAATGGCTTGCAATGTACATATCCTGATCTGTCAATTTTCCACCCTTCCAAGCTAGCAGAATGAGAACAGCTGTCTTCTCTTTACTGGAGAGATGTACTGTTCCTTGTAACTGTCTTGGAACATACATCATTACTAACATATGACTATTTTTCTTTTGCTTTAAACTTATCTTCTTTTACCCAATATTTGTCTCTATTTGGATAAAAGAAAGAATGAGAATTCTATAAGCTCTGTGTAAGCTGAAACATAAGTGCAAGCTGTGCTTCTGCTTGGACTAGTGATGTGTCTTCCTCCTGTGCTGGCAGCTAGGCAATACAGATGTTTCCTCCTAAATCATAAAGGCTCAAAAGCACACAGAAATCATAGGTTTGATTCTTTCTGCTGGTGACTTACTTGAAATCATGGCATTTGAGTCTTCCAGCCCATGTAGAGCTGGAAAAGTAGACCCCACTCTTGCCCCAGAGTGACAAGCCATACTGATTTTTAAAAGTGCAACTGAAGTTTCCTTGAGTCCTGAAAATAACAGATTACTTTGCAGAGCCATAATACATTGTTTTACTACTAACATTGATGATATACAACAACGTCAAGGTTACACATTTACTTTATGCACTTTAAAGTTCACCAGCCTCCATATTGACTTTGGTTTTCTTTTTCTAAATTAAAGTCCTTTTTGTCAACCAGTTCTAGGAAATTATAAATCTGCTTGAGATTACCTTAGCTTCCTTACATAAGGTAATGAATTAAACCTTGAAAATTAGAGATAGCCTAATATTAGAAGTTCACTATTTAGAAAAGATTTCTTCTAATGATAGACTTGAATATATCTAGGAAGAATTCTAGTCCTGATCCAAACTTCTGTGGTTTTCATGTTCAAATGTGTTCTCATAGAAAAAAATCTAAGTCAAAGTACATAACATTTAATTTTATGTTTTGGCAGTGTACCATGTGTAGAACTTGTGTAGCACTTTCTAAGAGAATTTATGATATTGGTTTTGTTTCATTTTATTTTTATTTGCCTTTTGTTTTTTTTTCCCCAAATAAAACTTAGTCTCCTTTCTATGTCAACATTTCAGCGAGGTTTCTGTAGTTAAGTGAGATTTGGAATTGTAGAATGCCTCTCATTTTTCAAATTATACAAAAAGATATTACTGAAACCCTTAATTAGAGAAATATGACTTAAATCTTGAATGAATGCCAGTTTTTATAAAATGAGATAATTGGGTCAGGGACACTAATTCCCTAGGGTATGTGAGCCCCAAATATCACAGGCCATGAAAAAATAATTACTTGAAAATTTGTATTGCTCAACAGAAAAAAAAAAAAAAAAAGGAAGGCTTATCTTGTGACCACATTTCTTAAAAGAGTAAGCAGCAGCACATTGTCTTTGGAATATTTTAATGCATTGGATATGTGTGGCAATATTTTGATAGTCATAGGGCTACTCTGGTGGCTTCTGTAAAAGTTGCCAGAAATTCTCCCTATGTCCAGTGAAGCCAATGTCAGCTGGCTCCAAGATGGACCAGCCTCTGGCCAAGGCTGAGCACATCAGCAATGGCAGTGCTGGGATAACACATTTAGGATGGCAGAAAAGTGGCTGTGCACCAGCAATTGCATGCAGAGAACAGGAGAGTGAGAACATGTGAGAGCAGCAGCCCTGCAGACACCAAGGACAGTGGACGAAGGGCAGGAGGTGCTCCAGGCACCAGAGCTGAGATTCCCCTGCAGCCTGGGGTGCAGCCCATGGTGAGGCAGGAGGCCTGTATTGCAGCAGAGATGCATCTGCAGCCCATGCAGGACTGCCCTGTGGAGTAGGTGGATGCCCAAAGGAGTCTGTGACTTAATGGAAAGCCCATGCTGGAGCAGGCTCCTAACAGGACCTGTGGCTTCATGGAGAGAGGACACCATGCTGAAGCAGGTTTGCTGGCAGGACTTGTCATGTCACAGGGGACTCAGGCTGGAGCAATTCCTGAAGGACTGCAGCCTGTGGAAGGGACCCACGCTGGGGTGTTTGTGAAGAACTGCAGACCATGGGAAAGATTCGCTCTGGACAAGTTTGTGGAGGACTCTCTCCCTTGGGAGGGACCCTGTGCTGAAGCAGAGACGGAGTGTGAGGAATCCTCCCACTGAGGTGGAAAAAGAGGTAGAGACGTGATGAACTGATCACAGCACCCATTTCCTGTCCCCCTGTGCTGCTGTGGGGGAGGAGAGAGAGAAAATGGGGAGTAGAGCTAAGCCTGGGAAGAAGGGAGGAGTGAGGGGAAGGTATTTCAAGATTTAGTTTTATTTTCATTACGCTACTCTGATTTAGTTGTCAGTAAATTAAACTGAGCCTTTCATTGGATTTTCTCTCCCCTGTCCAGCTGAGAACAGGAGTGACAGAATGGCTTTGGTGGGCATCTGATATCCAGCCAGGGTTAACCTGGCACAGTTAAACAAGGCATTTTCATCTTCAAAATTTCAGCTTGTTCCAGGAAATCTGTAAGTGTGAGATGGCAAAAAATGAAAGAGCTGTTTTTTAAATGTTGTAGTTATATATTACAAAAATAAATCAATCCTACAGGAAATATATTATTAATCTTGTTTAGCAACTGCTGAATTGATTTTAAGAATCTGTGGTCAAAATTACTCTTTCCATAGACAAAATAATAAAAATGTACAAATTTTTATGTTGTTGTTCACAAGCACATACCCTCTGCAAACTTGCCCTTGTCTGCTGGATCTGATACGTGAGCTCTGGAAAACATCCCCACATTAACAGCACTCTAAGATACCAGTGATGTGAAGGCAACACGCCAGCCCAGTATAAAGTCCTCACCTTCATGCCCAAAATTACCTAATGCAAAATATGTTCTTATGTTCAGAGTATCCTTACACAAATTTTAAACCATTTCAGGCACTAAACCTTTGAAATTTTTATATCAAGATATTAATTATTAAGTCTGTTCAGTGTCATATTCCCCAAGACATAATGTAGGTAAAAATAAGAGCTATTTTTGTGTTTCTGGAGAAAAAGTTTCCAGTAAGTGACTTCAAATATTTTTGTTATTGTGTTTGACAATATTCTGCTTGGATTCATTATCAGTCTGGTAGTCTGGACTGTCTGAGGATCTGGATGACACAGAGGCTGCAAAACCTGTGTTTCCTTCTCTGTAGCTGAGAAAAATAGGGCAGGTTACTCATCTTTTCTGCCTGCAGCTAAACCTGAATTTGAGGGATTTTGCCACTTGAATATGCTTTAGGCTTTGCTGGTTTGTCTCCTTAGTCATCCAGTCTCTGCCACCTGTGTACTTTTACTGCTGTTTTAAAATGAATATAAATTCAAATTCTGCAGATTTCACTAGTAGTCTGTTCAGCTTCAGCAAGGCTGGATGAAATATAACAGCTAAGTTCTTCCTTCCCCAAATTATCAAGATCTTGTATTTCTTTTTGTTCCTATGTTAAACAAATTTGAGATTTACTAAGTTTTCAACACCCTCCCCCACCCCCACTGGACATTTAATCCCACATGCAGGATTCATCTCAGATTTTAATACTGATGTTCTATTTAGGTTCACCTGCATCTAACAAACACTGCAAAAGCTAAAGAGTGGAAAGATGTCACCCGCATTTACTTTTCTGTAGCACATACTCTATTTGAACTAGTGACCGAAGGCTTTCTTTACAGTTGATTGAAGAAAGTAAAAATCTGTATTCTTCTCAATGTCAGGTTTGAAGTAAGATGAACTGTGCTACTGTTTTCATACTTGAATGCTGCCTATCAATCCCTCTTTTCCTGAAGACATTATTTAGTGGTCCTGTCTTTTCGCAAGGTATCTTCTCAAGTGATCATATAGTTAGTAAAAAAAAAAGTCTAGACACTGTATAAAGAGGTGCATATTTGTATACTAGACAAAAGTATGAAGAGGTGATACACTGATTAACAAAATCAGGACAAGTCTGTAACAGGTTATTTCCCCTTGATGGGGGAAAAATGACAGTATTTTCTCTTTGTGAATAAACATAAAGTGGATAACTAAGGCTTCAGCAAAACTTTCCTAATTTCTGTCACATGTGGTCCTGAGACAGAATCATGAAATATTTAAGGTTGGAAGGGACCTTGGAGATCATCTAGCCCAATACCTTGCCAAGGCAGGGTCAGTGAGAGAAGGTGACATAGGAACGTGTCCAGGTGAGGTTAGAATGTCTCCATGACCTCCCTGGGTGGCCTCTTCAAGTGCTCTGCCATCCTAAATGCAAAGAAGCTCTTCCTGATGTTGAGGTGGAACTTCTTGTGCTTTAATTTATGGCCATTGCTCCTCGTCCTCTCACTGGGCACCAGTGAAAAGAATCTGGCACCACCTCCTTGACACCAGCCTTTGAGACACTTATTTGTATTGAAGACACCCCTCTCAGCTTTCTCTTCTTCAGACTAAACAGGTTCAGCTCCCACTGTCTCTCATCATAGGAGAAATGCTGCAAACACCTAATCATCTTTGTGGTCCTAAGCTCAGTCCTCTCCAGTAGCTCCTGGAATATATTTTAAGTGCAGGAATAAGGTTGAAGTGAGCAAATTTGTTATGTTTGGAGAAGACAGAACAGCAAACAGTTTCTTCTATGTAACCTAGTTTCCAATTTTCTCTGGACGACAGTGGGTACCCAAATAAAGATAGGATTTAGGCTATGGAAATTATACTTTGTTTTGAGTGGAACCAAAGAAAGATCTGCTGCTCATTTTTTCTTTCTAAAATCACTGTACTGCAGAACCCTAGAGCCTTTGTGTTCCAGAAGCAATAAAGGGATGACATCAGGAATGCTGCTGTACATCTCTAATCACCACCTTGCTTTTTATGTGGTGAGAGACCAACTTCTTGTAGCCATACCTAGTGCATCCCGAAGTACGGAAAGATTTGGGTGTGTGTAACAATCCCTACAATATTCAACACAGTTCCTGAGAGCTGGTGAATTATATTGTCATATAAAGCTTACTAGAATCTTCTAGAAGCTGTCCCTGCTGGTTGGTTGTTGCTTTTTTCTTTTTCTTTTTTTTTTTTTTTAAATTCATATAGTAAGTTTTGCTTTAAGTTTTGGAAAAAATAAAAGTTATGTAATTGGTTTTTATGTTTCTATCTTTCCCTTCCTGCAGGAATAAGTGGAGGGAATATCTCTACAAGGTATGCACTTATCTGACCCCTTCATTCAGCTCTAGTCTCTAGTCTCTTTCTTTAGTCACATTCCCTGCACTTTCTACAGGTTAGACATGATCAAGTAATTCTGATTTTGATGACATTTTGCATTTGGATTTCAAGCCTCCATCCACTAGCTGAAATGTCTTTAGCATCAACTGAATGGTTTGTTTTCCCTCTCCTGTTTCTGTCATCTGAAAAGAAATGTATTGAGTGGTTTTGGTCTGATGCCTCAGACCCAGAACCCCTCTGCCTCAGGTACCATGGGATTCAGCACATGCCAGAGCTGGACTCTTCTGTCAGTCATTCTTACCATTTTCTTTTTCTATGTCCTTTATTTCCCTATTTGGACTTTTTGCCTTCTTGTGGCTGGTTGACCCCAGCTGTCAACCAACTACCCACCAGCTTCTCACTCATCTTCTTAACATGGAATGAGGAGAGTGTGAGAAAAGCAGAAGGGGAAACCTCAGGCATCAAGATAAGGACAGTTTAACAAGTGGAAAAACCCTGCATATACAAGCTAACCAAAAGAAGGAGTTAATTCACTACTTTGCATCCTTGGACAAGTTCTAATAAAGCAGACTCTCAGCACAGCTAACAGATGATGTGGAACACAAATGTCATAACTTGAATATCCCTTCCTCTAAATTTCCCTGAGTTTTATAGCTGACCACGATGTCATTTGGTATGGGATATCTCTTTGGCCAGCTAGAGTCAGTGGCTTACCCTGTCAGCTTCTTGTGTGACTCCATCCACTTGCTGAAGGGGCCAGAGTGGGAGAAAGAGAAAGCCTTGATGCCACATCCAAGCACTGTTCAACAGTAGCCTTGTGTGTTATCAACGAAGTCACAAATCTACCATAGTCACAAATTTTAGTCACAAATCTGCCATAAAAGCTTCTGTGAAGGAAATGAACGCCATCTCAGCCAGATCCAGTATGCTTTCTCACAGGAGGACATGAATTCCAGTAAATGTTCTTTTTAGAATCACCATTTTTATTGAAAATAATTAAGCACTGAGATTTCTTCTCCACTTCTGTGAAGATAATAACTTTTACTTACTCCTTTTTTTAACTGAGTTGCCACCGCTGCTACTAAAATGTGTAGTCTGTATTGGAGGCCTTAGTTTATCTTGAACTATGGTTATTGGGGAAATGGATTTCCTAACAGATTTTGGTGGACTTATGCTTTGGTCTATTTAAAGGCACTAAACAGGGCAAGATTTAGCATTCTCTTCAAGTGTATCCATACCTGTTAGAAAGTAGTAGCCATACACATTGCAGTAAGAAATAGAAAATTGTATGTATTACAAGCATGTGCTTTCAACAGCTCAGTATGATTGCTGTATATCAGGATCAGATTATCTACTACAAAACTCTGGTCCAAGTGCAAAGAGCTTGTTAAGACATCACAGAACAATTTTGCAAACTGATGGAGTCCTACCTTTTTTACCGGTTAAATTACATGTAGTAATGCCTTTTTCATAAACCATCCTGCTACATTATGCTGTAGTACTCTGTTAAGCAAGTGGTTCAAGTTCTAATTAAACATCTTTGCTAAATCAAGGTCACTGTCTGTAAGCACCTACTGCTAAGAGCTGCTATTACAGTAAGTCACAGTTGCTTGCACAGTCACTTGTTACACAGTTACTACTGCATTGTTATCCCGGTCCATTCAATCCCAAGCTTTCTGTATCTGTACTCATTGGCTGAAAACCAGCTGTGGATTGGTGCACTCTTTCCAGTTCATAAAATGTGCTTTAATTGCACTGCTGATATTAATTGGACAGTCTGTGTCAGGATCAAGGGGAGCTGAAGTTTGCTACGCTTCTGATAATGCTTTGACTGGAGAAGCAGTCTACAAAATTCTCTTTTCCTGCCCGTAGACTGGGGCACAATACAGCAGTAAAGGGAGAAATACAAATGAGTAATGGATGGGGAAAAGTTTGCCATGATGATCTTCAGCAGTGCAAGTGCCTAATTCTGGGCTGTCACTTTGTGTTTGATGATTTTGTTGTCAAGTGTTGTTAGTTATCAGTAGAGGTCTGTAGGATGTTGACTTAGAAAAGACAGGGTCTACTTAAGGTCCTCTAGGAAGATTGTTACTAAGAGGGCTACTTTAGTTACAGAGCTTAAGTAAGTCTGGTTAATTATATGAGTGCACCAAACTCACCGATATTGCTCCAGCAAAGATTACCTCACATGGCAATCAACAAATACAAGGTTAAATAAAAGACTGGTTAAATAAACTTCTCAAAATTGTGAGACAGGGCTCTGTGGTACATAATTTATGGTACATTTGTGGTGTCGAAGCAAGCAAAATCTCTGTTGGAAATCTGCACAGGAAAGTAGTGCTCTTTTTGGTATTTACCACAGGAGTTATTCTCAATTCCTGTGCTTAAATAAAGACAGTTTGAAAGTTTGATTTGCCTATAAGTGGCTTAACTACTTTGTCAATTTGTATTGTTAGTGTCATAGCAAAAATTATTGAAATACCTTTTCCTTATTATTGCCACACTACATGCATAGCTCAACAGATGGGACAATGGGAAAATCCTGTTTGACAATGACCAGGGCAAAACTTCTGGAATTTCTCAGCTGTCATGTATGAACATAGTTTTACTGATATAATGGAATAATGCCTATGAACCTCCTGCTGAGGATTTGTCTGACCTCTAGCTTATAATCAACGAACTGTTGTGCAGGAAGACAAACTGTTCAGGAGATTAATAATGATATTGCTTTAAATATGACCTCCTTCTGCCATGACAAGATGTAATTGGACGGTAGGAAAGAGCTGTTGAGCTTGGCTGAGGTTCTCATCAGAAAGCTTTTGGTTTCCTTACTCTCAAAATAAAAAAAAAGAAAGGAGAGAATGGGCTGAGACACTCCCCTATTTCTGTTACAGATTCTAACAAAGCTAACAAAGCACCTGGGATCAGCACAGAAGAGGCAGAAGTTGTTCTGTTCATGTTTTGTTGTTAAAAAGCAGGTTCTGGTCTGCTCCTTTATCACTACCACTCATTAAAAAGGTGTGGGATATAGCACCTTGCTCCATGTCAGTATCCCTCACTTTTAACCTTTGCCATTTTAACCCAGGATATGGAACAGCAATCAAAGTTGGAGCAATTTTTTTCAACTTGTTTTCAGCATTGTGAGTTGCTGCTTCAGTTTGTGTTATACCTGAAGGAAGGCTTGTGTGCTTGAAAGTCTGCTTGTTTGGCAGCAACATCGTCTTACATAGTAAGAAACAACAACAACAAAAAACTAACAACCGCCCCCCCCCCGTAAAAACCCCCAAAACACAAACTATCTCTCCCACAGTAACAGATACTGAATTCTGACCTACTGTGGTCAGAAATCTGAAATCTGTGTATCATAGGTCACTGAATTCCCCCAGATACCCTGTAGCTGAGCATAATAACCTGTGTTTCAGCTGAAGCACACCATGTTGAGCTAAAGCATAACTTCCTGAAAGGCATCCGATGTTGTTCTTGAGACTGTAGGAGCTCAAGAATGCTGGACTCCATGATCTTAGAGGTATTTTACAGCCAAAATGATCTATGACCCTGTGATTCCTTTGTAGATTGTTCCACTGATTTACTTCCTTATAGTTAGGAAATGGTGTGCTTTATTTCCTGCTTAATTTTCTTGACTTCAGTTTTCAGCTGCCGTTTTTTGTTACACCTCTGTTAGATTAGAGAGCCCTTGTATTTTCTCCCTGTGAAGGTACTTACATGCTGTAATCAAGTCACCTCTCAATCCTTTTGATAAGCTACACAGATTGAGCTCTCTAAGTCACTTATGGCAAGGGTTGAGAATGCTGCTGCTAGCTCAAGTATACAATCTTTTTCTGGTCAAAGATTAGTAATTAATGTCATTAGAAATGGACAATTCTTTGTGAGTGACTGAGCCTTACAAACAACTTTTGCCTGATGAGTTCAATAATGCTGACTGAAATTCCTGTAAGACAGTAATCCATAATTATGCATACATTCATAAAGACAGTGGATGCCACTTCTTCATTTTAAAGTGGTCCAGGTAAGGAAAGGGTATTTAGTGAAAATGAGAATTAGAATCTTTACAGTATAATTATTCCCTTTTTGAAATTTAAATGCTTGTTTCTATCTTAGCATTTCCTCTTCTACTTCATTTTTTTTAATGCTGCTTTCTGATAAGACAAAACTGATGACATAATTACTAGGTAGAAATTGTAGGTATCGAGCATGTTCTTGAAATCACCTCCTCTCAGTTTCCTTGCAAGCTAGACTAACTGTGAATATATTTGTAATTGAAAGGTTGTTCAGCTTTTCACGATTCTGCACAACTGCATAAAAGTTTAGTGGCATACAAAGGAATCATACAAAGCCATATTTACACAGGAACAAATATGCTTGTTTCACTGTTTCATTAGCAATGTGCTTTGTCTGGTTTTATTTCTACAGTAATTAGCAAACTACCCTTAGGGTATCCTTTATCATGAGCAAATCCTAGAGGATTTTATTTTTTTTTTTTTTTTATGGTCTGAAATGAAGACTGAATAATTATTTTCCTAAGTTTTGGCTTCGTGACTACCTTAAAAGAGAAACTAATCCATGTATGGTCAATCCAGCAAAGTCTTTCTGATAAATGCCTTGTGGAAACATCAAATCAGTTCTGAACATGTGTGTTGCTCAGTTCTCTTCTCTGTACTGAGTATATGCATGCAGAGTCTGTGATATGGGAACAATCTTTCAGATCAGGCTCTATTTATTCTCTTGTTCTAATCAGTTGGTTTCACAGAGGCAAAACATGTAATGTTACCAGACTCCTATCTGGAAGATTTCTCTTTTCACTCTAGTCCACTGCAGTCACCTGTCAGTGCTGACCCCTCCATCGTCAGCATTGTCAAACCTAATAGCACCTGAAGCAGGGCAAGAAGTGGACAGAACAAAGCCTGAATGAAATGGCTTCACCTTCACTTTTAGCAGTGTCAGTTCCTCACCACACTCTGTATTTCAGGCTTTCTTTTGACAAGATTGCCAATAATTTTGGAAATACATTCAAAGCAGAAACTTCTGAACAAGTGAACTTCCTCACTGCAGAACAAGATCTTCCCACATCTTTATTCTACCTGCATGTGTGACAATGGCATGGAACAAAATGCCAGGTGTGATTAGAGTATCAAAGTCCGGTAATGATGCCCGTTGGCTTTTTGGTCGACTGCCCTTTGAAGGACTAGTAAGAGGGTGGAAACGCTTTCTAGTTTGTTGTTAGGATCAAATTCAAACCAGAATTAAGGTCAATAATGAGCTTTAGATTGTGGTGACAACTGATAAGTAATTAATTTTTATTCTCAAATGGTGTGTTTGGAGAGGATGCAAATGTCATCCTAGTTTTATCATGTGCATTCAATAAAGTAGATGGGGAACTGTGTGTGATTTTGGGTGCCCGTGCTGAGACAGCTTTTCATCCTCTGAGCAAGATGTGACAAGTCACAGTGTTAACCCAGACCTGACACCAGTATGGGAGGGTGCTGTTCTCTACAGCCAAAGCCTCTCTCAGTGGACCAGCTCTGTGCCCATACCTCTCTCAGGTGGGCAATCAGATGCACGGTATCATTTTTTTGGTATTCTTTTTATAAGACACCCAGGTCAACCTAGTAAATGTGTGCTTGCTACTTTCTACAGGTTTTTTTTGGTATCTTAATTAAAGTCTCAGCTGATAGGCCCCTGTGGCTAAATAGAAGACTTTTATTCTTCCTATTTTTATTCTGTTTTTTTCACATATGCAACTATAACAATGTGACTGCATCATGAATAAATTGTTTCTGTTTTTCATTTCAGTCTGCAGAGAACTATGTGAGCAGAGTGCACACTAAATATATAAATGCCATACACAAATAAAAAAGAAATACAATATATTATCATTAAAAGAGATTTCCATGACTAGTTGAAGTATCATTATTCTTTTGTAACTGGTTCTACGGTGTCTCAGCATTGGGGAATACTTTAGTTGATGTTATGATAATTTCTATTTTAAGAAAATATCGGGTCTTTTATAAAGCATGACACCCTTTGTTTCCTTTCTTTGTTACAGTCTTTTGAAACTCCTTGGCATTTCTCTAATAGTGTGAGAAATACTTTCAGGGCCAAATAATTCAGTGAGAGATGAAAATATATTTTATTTTTGCCCCAAAATATCTATTCAATATGCTTTCTTGATTTTTTGAGAGGAGTTCTTTTGTCTGTCATGTTGGTATTCTCCATGCAGTTTGGAATAATATGAGGAGTCTTTATGTCTTCAAATCACTATTGAAAATGATAATACTACTTTGTTCTTAAACTAGGCTTTAGCGTATGCATACACATACTAAGAATAGTTCTGAGACATGACATACAACTTTAATTTTTCCTTAAAGGAAAATATTCCCTGAAAGTCAAGCAGACAAGAAAGGGTATTTGGCCAGGAAGAAAAAAAAAAAAAAGATGAAGAGATCTTTGTCAAGATCTTGTCTTTGAGAAATGTTTAAGCTTTGTTCTTGAAATTCTGATGTTGAATTTTTGATAGAGTAGAACACTGTTTTACTTGCATTCTTGGAAAGGAGTGAGGGAGCAGGTTAACAGAACAAATTGGGAGGACCATGTCTGTCTGCTTTCATGTCTGTTTGGAGGGTACTAGTCCAAAACAATATAGTGTTTGATCTGGAAAAGTGCTTTTCTCAGGCACACAGATAAATAGTTTCTGACATGAATGATTTAGCAGCACACAATGCAGTGGTGAGCCCCTCAGAGGAAAAAAAATACATTTCAAATTTTCCTTTAGTTTTAGGATGGGAAGAAAGATGAAGCTGAGCATTAAGCCAGTAGAGGCTTATAGTGAGAAACAGGAGAGGATGAGAAGCCAAGGGCTGTGAGCAGCAGTGGGAGGAAAAACCTGGAAGTGCTGCAGTGGAAAACAAGTTTTAAGTAGAAACAGCTGTGCCAGGGACAGGTGGAAATTGAGAGCTGAGCAAAATCCTCAAACTTCAATACAAGTGGAACTGTCAGCCAACATCCTGTTGTCTCTTCATGCACAGTGACAAGGGATCTACAGTACATAGTTACTCTCCAGAGAATTCTGGGCTAAAAAGGGTTAACAATGCCAAGGCAGAGAAGTTCAGGTAACAATTCCCAAAAGACTGATGTTGAAGGACAGTTTTACTTATCTTTTCCTGCATCTGTTGTCAGTTGTCTACAGGATATATAGCTTCTCTCACATGTCAGCCTCTGTTAAAGCCCTACCTTGCTTAATATCTGAGTTAATAAGTTCTACTTCCCCTACCTTGCCTGGAAGCTGTGCACAACTCATCAATGAGATTTGTAGGTTGCAAATGAGGATTTAGGGATCTTCAAGTTTTATGCCTTTAGTACCACTGAGGTAAAGATATTTCATTCACTTTCAAACTTGATTCGGGTAATAGGAAAGTTTATGATCTTACCTGCTGTTTTCCAGGGCTAACCTCTGGATTGCTCACAGCCAGAAACTCCACATACTGAAGCACAGACCTCTTACAAACTGATGACAGCCAGGTCTCTATCTTCTGCTTACTGGTCCCCTGTGTGCTTTTGCCATCTTCTAGCCATAGCACTGCATCTTTGTTTCTTGTCAGGCACATGGTTCAGGCTGCAGAGGGTGGGTTGTGTCTTACTTGCAAACAGATTAAGGAGAACGAGTTGGGATGGTGAAATTTAAACTGGTGGTAAAAGGAGTTTCCGTAGGTGCCTCGCCAAGTGGCTCCCCCAAGGGTGACTGGTGGGTTTGGGGAAGGAAGCAAGCTGCCCTCTATTGGCCAGAAGGCAAAATTTGGCCCTTTTCCTTTCTTTTTGTAGACCAGGGATTAAGTGATTCTGACGTTTTTTGTCAGAAAAAGCAAGTATGTGTCTTTTTATAGGTTGCTACACTGAGAAGTAGTAGGAAATTTGGCAAAAGATAAGCAAACATGAAAATGCCACTTTCACACTGTTTAAAATATTTCTGATTTTCCAGCCTTGTTGCAAGAGCAATAAAGAAACACAAAAATTTTAATTTTGATTTAGGAGGATTTTCAGTTGCATCACTTTTGTATTAATTTTATCAGTGTGAGTAGGAATCCAGGAACATGAACAAAATGTAGAGAATGAATGCTGTGCTGGGACAGTAACATATACAAGTGCGTGATCTCTGCTGGTAGTGTTTATGTACAGCATAAGAATAAACTGGAGCACAAAAGAAATCTGGAGACTTCAGGAACTGGGACATTCTCATCTGCTGAACTTTGTTTCTGTAGTTTGCCACACTTGTTGCTTCAAATTGTCTCCTTGTTAGCAGAACCTACTGATAATTCCAGACTTCAGGTGACAGCATTTGGTGACAGTCTCACTAAATACTGCAGCAGCTGGCACCTCTGGAAGCACTGTGTGAAATCTTCACATTTATTGATTGCTATAGAGGAAGCTACAATTTACAGGAGTTTACAGAGCCTTGCTAAGCAAGCAGAAGTGTTTGCGTACATGGTGAGTTCCAAGTCCAGTAAATACCACTGTTTGACTCAGCTTTATGCTCCTATGGCATACACATTTTCTTCCATGCAATATACTGATGGTAAACTTAGGCACCACAGTGAGTAAAAAAATGAATAACCTTATAATGTCCAAAGACATAGCAAACCTACATTATCCCATTATGCCTCATGTTTCTCTCATGATTTCAGGTAATCTTTAACAGAGGGAAAAGTTCTGTTTGAAAATGTTTCTCTCTGTACCTGCCTATGCTCCTGGATGACAGGCAGTAACCAAATATTGTGGATTGGCCAAGAGAGTTTTGGGATTTAGATTATGTCTCTTCTATATTAAGAAATGTCTTTAGGACTCTGTAGAGATGAAACATGTCCTCTGCATAATCCAAGATGAAGGATGGATTCCTGAACAGAGGAGAAATGCTCTAGCTGTTTTTTTTTTTTCTTAAAATGCCTACCTTGATATCTATACTTACTTGTCACTAACTGTTCTGGATGATTCTTTGGCTGCTAGATTTCTGTGCATTTGGTTTGTTTATATTTGGTGTAAAGGTGGAAGTTTTCTTTCTCCTAATATTTCCTTGCAAACTTATATTGCCCAGGAAAGTGTGATGAGGGTGCTGGGAAAGATACAGAAGAATTATAATCAGAGGCAAGCTTAGGGTTTATTGACAGATGCTGTGCTTCAAGTGTACAACATGCAGTCCTTGCTAAAATGTTGTTGTCTTGTGCAAGTATTGCACTGTTGGAAGTAGCTGTTGCTATAGAAGCACTGGAGCTGCTGACAGTGCTGGCAGCAGGAACTGCAGTAACAGCACAGGGTTACCTTATGGGCTTGGGAATGAGAGTTTGCATTTTATATCCCCTGCTTCTCTTTCCATTGGGAAAACAGTGAGGAGAGGAGAGGAGAGGAGAGGAGAGGAGAGGAGAGCCTTCTTTTTGGATTTGAAAATTTGTTTTTAACTCATCTCAGGTGGATCAAATTAGATGAATTAGTGAAATGAGGAGAGGAAACCATTCAGGAAGGTTTAGGTATACTCAGAACTGTTTACAAATAGCTGCCAAATAATAAGGAACAAAAAGATCAAACAGTCCCAATGGGAGCTGTAAATGGCAGAAACTGTGGTGTGCTGGAGGAAAAAGGGAAGAAAGAAGCCTCTACAACAGTGAGAACTGACTTCAGTCATAAAGGAAAGAACTTGCATAGAAAACTCTCTAGTTTGTAGCCCTATGTCATGACTGCCCCAAAAATGATGTCTTGTATGTGGGTAATAATCACCATTAAACAGCTTTAAACACTGCCCTTCCAAGGAGGAGTACTTGCACATCAGTAAGGATGGATGGGAACACTATTCTACAGGACCTGGTGTAGAGTTCCTGTGTGTCCACTTCCAAGTCCAAGAAGCTGTCCTAGGAAGACACTCTCTGCTGTCCTACAGCATGTGAAGCAGAAATGTCCTCTCCTTTGCCCCAGTTTTGTTTTATTTACTTCCTGATTGTCACTCTGCTTCTGCACTGCTGCATCCTGCCAGCAGCCTCTCCACTCCACTTCCCTGGTTCATCTCTTCAGGGTAGAGCTTCTGCCTAGCCTGCTGGGCTAAGAAGAATTCCTGTGTGGCCATGCTCTCGCTATTTTCTTTCCACAGGATATGAGAAAAGAGGTCAGTGAAAAGGACTCCCTTATCTCCTGCTATTCAGATACGAGCACTTTTCCCTCCTCTCCTGTACGACTGAGGATGAGCCCCAGCTGAGAGCAGTCTATGTGCACGCCCAGTTTTAGGGCACTGAACACAGCAGGAGAAAGCAATGAGCATTTAGCAGGGTTGCTGAGGAATTCACACTTCCACAGATTAGAGTCTGTTCCTGATTTCTGACTTAACAATAATGTTTGAGAAGATCCCAAATGCTGTGCATTTGCTCTTCATTAGTTGCAAACAGCGAAGCATTAGTGTCAGTCAGAATTTCATGCTTTAAAAATTTATTTTGTGTTATTTTAATAACTATAATGTGAGAATGGAGATACAGTGAATACTGGGTTTGAATAAAATCCCATCCAGAACAACAGCCTCAATGTAAGGTTAGGGTAGACAACGATCTTTCTGCTATATATTCTCCTTGTCTCAAGCTGTCTGTGGCCTAGGACAGTTTTAAGCAAGAGGTGATAGTTTTGTATTTAGTAGCCCCGGACTGACTATTTTTCCATGATGTTCTCCAGATGATTTCCAAACCCATGGAGGTGTTTGAGTCCACAAGGCTGCAAGCAGGTTCACGGCTTCAGTATCTGGTTCTGGACAAAATGGTACCCACGATTTGTCTGAGCCTGCCAAGAGCAGGAAGTGGCTCAATCCATGCCTCCTAGTTTTGTGGCAGAATAGTCAAAAACGTCATGAAGTCATGTCTGTGAATATGGAGGAACTTGATAGCAAAGAGTAAGCTGAAGATAATGATGTGAGTTTTGTGTGGTGGAAGAGGATTTGATACTTGTATCTACCTTAACCTTGTGTATCTGAACTGTGCCATTAGAAGATAACCTTGAAGGTAGCTCCACATATATCTAACCCCTGTCTTTCAGAACACCTCAATCTTGCATCCTGACAAATATTGCCACAGGGAGTACTATATAGATAAGTTGTGAGCTAAAGCCTACCAAAGTTTACCAAACACATATCCACCCATGAAATTCTAAATTAGCTTAGTATAGAAAAGTAGTTTGAGGTATCTTAAGGTTTCACTCTGTGAAGTTTGCAAGGCTTAAATGACAGTATTCTACCTTTTGAAAAGATATTCACCCCGAAAATTATTCATCCCTCCCTTTTTTTTTTTTTTATTTGAACATGCCTAAACAAGGATTCATTACTGTTAATGGGATTTTCTTTTTCTTTAGTGTCATTAAAGATTTGCTATCCAAACTCTACTCGGAAAGCAGCAACAACAGAATCTACTTGGATAGCAACAAAAATGAAGCCAGAAGGCAGAATCCTATTCCAGTGTAGGATATCACTAATATAAATAGTCTGCTTGAAAATATTATATATATTTTTTAAACTGTTAGAAACACTGTAAACATTTCAGATGTTATCCCATCCAGTTAACACAATGTCTAGGAAAAGAATGAATTTCTTTTAAACTGTCATTTCCTAAAGCAGAAAAAAAAAAAAGCATAATAACAAAAATGAAGCTTCTAAGTGAATAGTACACATCATATTAGAAAGAATAAACTCCCAGGGTCCCTGAAGGTAAAATACAATGAATGTAGCCCATTTAAAACTTCATTCAATTAATATGACTTTTTCATAATAAAGCAAATCATATTTCATAACACAATGAATTATTTTAAATTACTTCTTTCTACTATTTAATGTTCTTATTATATAAGCTGCATTTTCCACTTAACTGTCTTTAAGAAATCATATTTTTCTAAATATGGTTTATTAAGGAATGCATTTAAAAAATGAATCATCAGGCAGTACTGATATTTCTCTATTGTTTGTTCGGCATATAAATATTTGGGGATGCATTTAAGGTAAAAAGTGTCCCTGTAGTATGCTGTAGTAATTCACAGCTGCCATGTTAAAATACAAATATTTAAAAGTTACGTATGGAAACTGTTGGGAGACATTGGGTATGTGGAAAAATACTGACAATACCAATATGCCAATACTTAACAGAATGTCTATGATTTTACAAAGTATTGTAAACAACCTTTATCCTGTTTCTTTAGCCTCACTTTCAAGCCACCAATATGTACAGAGGATTTAGAAGAGGAGGTGACTCAAAAACAAAGAATAACGTTTTCATTTGTAGTCTGGTAAAGCAGTAAATGCATCTTGTAGTTGATCCAGAGCATGGAAGAAAGAGTCTCTTCATGTCTGTCATAATACCCTTGCTGAAAGTGAAGTGCTTGGTTAATCAGTAGTTGGCACCCAGTTCAGAATTCTTATTTCCATGGTATGGTTGATGAGATCACAGCAAAACAGCTGAGGCTTCTCTTTAGTGCTGCCAGCCAGAAAGGATTAAAGGTGTTTAAAGGCACAGCCTCCACTGACAGCTGGGTGAGCAGTGCAAAGTCAGCGAGCAAGGCAGAGGCCCTTGGTTTGACAAGACTCCTCTAGCTGATGTACAGGAGCCTGTGCTGGCCAGGCTGGGTGAAGGGTGAATTTGCTGCTCATTTGATTTGTGGCTCAGACTGGTCTACAAGACATCTGTCATGAGCATGGCTCGTGATGTGTTTGAGGAGACTGTTCTGCATAAGCAAGAGGCATGTGCTGCATGGCCAGACAAGTGCTGTGAGTTCAGTTCTGCTGCTCTCCTTGAAGACAGACAACGTTCCAGCTACATTTGGCTACCAACACAGGAGACCGTACCCAATCATTTAGAAGCTGAGATGCATAGCAATAGAACACTTTGTATTTTTTTTAATATTTCATGACATTTACATGCTTGTATTCCATCTTGTCTGATTTCTTTTGTTTGTCTCTGAACAACTCAGACTTACACAAAGAGTATTTGGATGAAGAAGCACACATTCTGAGACCTAGATTGGATAGTAATGGTATACGACTGTAATTCAATGAGAAGACATATCATTTATTAACTTTGTTCACAATCTGGGAATCATATTAAGTATCTAGATGTGCGGACTGGGTGGAAGTGCTCTTCAATAATTTTGACAAGTTTTTCCTGGTAAGAAAGATATGACCTTTCTCTTTCAATATTATTGAAGCACAAGTCTTTTGCAGGTTGAATTACTTGAAAAGGCTCTGGACTGTGTTATTATCTTAAACAAACAAAAGAATCATTTTTGCCTAGCCTAGGAGGGGCTGAATCCCTCAGATATGGTCATGAATGTATTTCTGATTTGTTAAATAATGGAGGACTTTTTAGGTGGTATTACAGGTGATTTATCTTCAAAACCCTATCTTATCTAGTTACAGGTACCACAAAAACAACCTTTCTCTTTCTCTTTCTCTTTCTCTTTCTCTTTCTCTTTCTCTTTCTCTTTCTCTTTCTCTTTCTCTTTCTCTTTCTCTTTCTCTTTCTCTTTTCTTCCTCTTCCTTCTCTTCCTCTTTTCTTCTTTCTCATTGTTTGTTCCTACTTAGGGCTTGGACATTTCTCTCCATGTTTCCAGAAACAGTGTCCATTTTTGGTAATAATAAGATAAGATTTTCAAGAAAATATCTTTCCATTAGGTATTGGACTAAGTCCCATTTAATTTCACGGGTCACACTTGATCATGATATTTTTGGCTGCCCCCCAGGCTGCTCCAACTTGTATAGCCTGCCCACTAGGGATGTAAAACTACTTAACATTCAATATGTCCTGGAAAAATCATAGAGGTTCCTAGAATTTTAAAATTTTCATTCTTAATAGCTTTAATCAGAGAAAGATTGTCGGAATACTGACATTTTTAAAGGAGCCTCTTTCAGGAGAAAAAAAAAAAAAGAGAATGCATTGTTGTTGAGATCTGTTGTGGCATTAATTTTTTATTACCAAAATTTCACTTATAGTGGGGAGGGTTTGTCCCCCTCAGTTTGTTATGGCAGCAGTGTCAAAACTCAAACCAATGCAGATTGAAATAATGTCTTAAGAAGGGTGAGAGTAAGAAATGTTAAGAAAATTATGTGTTTTCAGTTACATTTATTGTTTGCAACTATCATTTATATGCTAAATGCTCTACTAGATAATTACTATCCTTGTCTGGCTAACCTGTGGACTATGCAATAGGTGTAATTTATTAGGTATCCTTCATCTCTTTAATAGTCCAAACCTCTGGTCACCACCAAAAAGGTGCTATTTTTTCTG
Organism: Promerops cafer; assembly: GCA_013398275.1. Classification (NCBI taxonomy): domain Eukaryota; kingdom Metazoa; phylum Chordata; class Aves; order Passeriformes; family Nectariniidae; genus Promerops; species Promerops cafer. The sequence continues at coordinate 434,378 of VZSE01008217.1, read as the reverse complement.
TTCCTTTAATTGCTTTTTAAGTCATTGTATTTCACTGGAAAATAGATGTGAGATTTTCTGCCATGAACAGTCTGTGTGAGATACAGCTAAACCTCAACTAAAACTGAAAGACATTTGTTCCAGTATCTTGTATCTTATATGTTTAGCACTGGATGTTGTCAGTTCATTCCCCTATCCAAAAGCTGTTGTGAGCCACTGTAAGATAACGTGTCTGGCTGAGTTGTAGGGAGTGTGTTTGTGTTTGGGTGTAAATTGTGCACCTTTCTTTTGGGTGTGAAGCAGTGTAGAACAGTTTTCTTTACATGAGAGCTTCTCTACTACACACATGCCCATGCCACAGGACTGGACCCACTGGCAGAGCTGGGAGATGTCAGGGAAGCCCCAGTGCTAGGGGCAAGCCAGCAGCTTAAGCATGGTACTGTGCCCAAATTAATAAGCCTGGTGCTGAGTTAGAGGTCCTGAGTAGCTCATTTGTGACTCCCTGTGTGTGACTAATGCAGCCATTATTTTCACACCACAGTGCACACCATGGTACCTCAACATCTAAGCCTGGACAGCACTAACTGGCATATGGATATATATTTAGAGGCTAACTTGTGGGGGGAAGGGTAGAGCTGTTGGAGGGGTCTTCTCCATTTTGGAGCAGTGTGGATTTTAGGAACTGCACACGTGGAGTGGGTAGAAGCCTGTCCAGCATGTCCTGGTTTGACACTGATTTAAGAAACTGTGTGCTTGGGTTAAAAGACTTTTAATTGATGAGCTCTAGTCAGCCCCTTGGAGCCTCCAGTCCCTCGTAGAGCTTGTTTATAAAAAAGATTTGGGACCAGAATGTTTAGTAAATATTTAATTAACTGAAATGTTATTAGAGTGCAATGAATATCTGCAACTAAACTTTTAGTTTCCACTCCTGTCACTCCCTTTGCAGTGTGGGAGATGTAAAGGATAAGGAGCCATGCAAGTTTTGTCAGTAAGACTAGCTGTGACTTTTAAATATATTGTCTACACCCTAAGGGAAGCCTATAAAAACTTGAATGTGAAATCATTACACTGTTTTGTCATGCCCAAATGACAATAACAACCATGAAACCTTTTCTGTGAAATGCCTTTACTTAGGCTAACTCGATTTGCAATGATTTAAATACTGAAACAAATTCCCTCTATTTCCATCTTGCATTTAAACAAAATGACAGCATATTGGCACCATCACTGCCTCATCTTACTATAAAACAGCAGAAATGAGCAATCTGTCAAGTTCCTTATCTCTGCTCTTTTTAGTCTTGTACAGTGTGTGCATATTCAGAAGAAAAAAAAACCCATAAATACTGCTGTGCTCCCTCCCTGTGGGACTGTTTTTAATATCCTTGTTATAGCTAAAGCTCTAGAAACCTGGGAAAACTTCATGGGTGTGGATGAGTGGTGTTACTGGTGGGGAACAAACTGGGAAGGTAAAGCAGTGATGACGATGCTCATTCAGCGCTCCTGGGAATGAATAGGTATCGTGTATTTGGCTGGAGCTACTTCCAAGAATAAATAGCTGTTTAAAACTTGGTTCACTTCAGCACAGGACAAAAAGCAGTTCTTCTAGGGGGTGACCACTGGCCAGTATTGCAAATAAAGGAAAAGACTCTACTCTCTCAATATTCCTGTTGTTCTCAATAGAGAATATTCAGGAAGTAATAAGCTAATTCAGTCTGCCATGAATCTGGTCAAGTGAGAATATATGACTCAGTCAAAAAACTCACTTAGAAATTGAATTTGAATTTAGATTTATCTAGGCTGTTTAGATTTACTAAATTGCTTAGGCTGATTTAGATACAGATGAGTCAAAGACAACTTGCTCAGCATTCAGAAACATATAAACCATATGTATTGATGGATTGCTTCTATTAAGAAATGGATTCTGGTTTCTGTTGTTCATGATGATATTTGCATATGATACAGTGCTTTAAATAAAAAAATGTAGTACTGAATTTTGCATGTAAATATACCCATAATATCTATGTAAAATTAACTGAGGAATCTTATATGAAGTAGTCTATTGCATCTACGATAATAATCTTTTCTATTGCCTTTGTTGAGATGTTCACAATGTGACTTTAAGGTGGAAAATAATCATGAGAATGAAGCCTCATGCTTTTCAGGTAGAAACAAATGTGCTCTGTCTTATTTTTAATTGTTTTTTAAAGTCCAAGAGAGATGACCAACAACATGCATAATGTTGTCAAGGTGGTTATTGTTCTTGAATTCAAATGGGAGTTATAAAACAGAAGCAGACTGTGTCTGTACTAGTGTGAAAGTGTCAGAATAGAGGTAACCATGTTACAAAGATGTAAAGACAGCAAAGAGTGCAAATTAAACCACTTTTTCAATTGATTTTAACATTTCTTCACAACAGGGGGATCTTCTAAAATGCATTAGATGTAATTATATCATAATGTCCAAATCTTTGATATTTCTGCTTATTATTCATTTTCTGATAATTGGAGAGTATGATTCTTAATATACTATTTTATCTGGCTTGTATGTGATACACACACCTTCTTGCTGCATGTAGAGCCTTCAAAGAAGCCTAGTTCATGTAATCATGCTGAATAAAGTTATGCTGTTGTAGACAGCTACAAGGTACATGCCACAGTGAAGTGGGAGAAGGGAATCTATAGTTCCAGGAAACCATAGGGGGCTGCAAGAAGTTAATTGAATAAACCTGCTGATAGAAAACACGGTGTTTGTTATTCATGGCAAGTAGAAATAGAGCAATTTGTATGTTCTGGTGTTGCATGGGGGCACAGGAAGATACCAAAGATTCAGACTAACATCTGAAAATACCACATTATAAATTGGGCAGCTAAGGCTCTCACTGAGGATCAAAACTTTATTCAATTACACGCTGCACTAATATGCAATAGGTGTTGCTACAAAGGTCTTGCTTGAAATCAAGATCTAACAGAGGCCAGTAGGGAACACAGAGATGGAAGATAAAAATAGAATGAAACTACAAAGCCTTTAAAGATGGACCATACAGAACAAAATTCCTTAACGTTATCCACAACTGGCTTGGTTCTACCAACATATCTCACAAAGTTGTTACCCATTGCAATCTTTTATCCTTTCTTTTCCGGTCTCTTCCCCTTTTTTCCTGTTCCCCTACTCCTTCTTCTTTCCCTTTACCCCTCTGCTGTTCCCCTTCCCTTTCCACATCTCCACGCTGTTTTTGAAAAAACTGGAAGATTTGTTTGCTCCATTTTTCTTTGCAAGAAAGAAATTATTTTTTCTTTACGTCAAAATGCTCTGTTTTCTCCTCTTTTGTATGAAAGCGACTTTACATTATGTTAGACCCTCAGAAGTGTTGTGGGTCCTGAAAATCCTTGGCAAAATATGCTGAAAATAATTTCCACATAGGCTGATGTTCAGTATCAGTCCCGTGTCTTACCAAATGGCTCCACTACTCATGCCTTATGCAACTTCTAGTGGAACAGCTGCAAAGACACTTACTGTAGTGTCAAGTATAATATTCAATGTACAAAAGCTGTAAAAGAAAAAGCAGAAAAGTATAAAGTGACAAAGCATCAAGCTAATCTTGCAAAGATGCAGTACGCTTTCCAAATTCTTGGGAGGCACAGAGAAAGCTTTATTAATGGTTCATCATCTTGCCAACACTGCCTACGTTTCTCATATGCAAACATTACTGTTTTGGGAGAGAGTGGGTGGGATTTTCCATACATCAGATTGTAGCCATGAAAATGACAGTATTTTTCCAGAGTAATTGAAGCATTACCAAGCAAGACAATGATTGATGGTGTCTTTAACAGTCTAAGAACACTGACTGCTTTTCTAACAAATAAGTTACATGTATATGAAGAAAAAGAGGATGTTACACAACGAAGAAAAAGAGAGTGGGAAAATAATTATAGCACTCTAAAAATGCTGCTCAATGTATTCAGTTGATTTTATTCATTATCATTTTCACAAACCACTTATTCAATTTCTGTTTTTTATTTTCAAATCATTATACCATTGCCAGAAAGCAAAATTGCTGCTTTTTAATGTATGTAACATAATTGACTGGGTACATTAATGTTTGTTGCAGAGGCACTTAAGTTTTTAAGCATTCTGAGAGTTACAAAGATGTTGCTAAAGTTGGCAACAACAAACTGATTTTCTGTCAATACAATAAAAAGGATATTGCCTGTATTTCCTGCATCTGAACAGCTCCAGACAGCACAGACATGCACATAAGGTGATGCATAGCAGAGACTATGCAAAAAGCAGTTCACAATTATGACTAATTTACAATCTGGAAATTAGAATTAAGTAGAAAAAAAGTGGTATGTGGCTTTTGTGCTTTCTCCAACACAGGGTTAAATTTCCTTGGCAGAAAGGAGAATTTTAGGGAGGAGAGAGTAAGTGTGGGATAGATTAATTTGTTTGCTCAGACCTAGTAATGCCATACCATTTGGCAAGTGAATATTTTTTTTTTTTTCAAGGTATATGTTGTATAGCAAATGTTAAAATAATCCTTTCTTACATGCGTGGCTAGGAAATAGAGGCCAAAAGACTGGGTGTTTCAAGGAATATTTTTTAAATGTGTGGACTTAGTGCATATGTTACTCCTCCAAGTTTCAAAAATATTTCATTGAGAAACTACTGAGATTGTCTCTAGGATCACAGAATCACAGAATAATTAAGGATGGAAATGATCTCTGAAAGTCATCAGGTCTAATGTGCCTGCTCAAGTAAGGTCATCTAGAACTGACTGCTCAGAACTATGTGAGATGGCTTTTGAATATTGACAAAGAGGGAGTCCCTACAATCTCTCTGAGCAAACTGTGCAAGTGTTTGGTCAACCTCACAGCAAAAAAAAAGGGGTTCCTGGTATTCTGAGAGGACTTTCTGTCTACCTAATTGTGCCTGTCATCTCTGGTCCTGTCAGTGGGCACCACTGAAAAGATCCATCTTTACACCCTCACTTCAGATATTTATAGATTCTGATGAGAGCCCCTTGAACCTGCTCTTCTCCAGGACGAACAGGCAAAGCTTTCAGCCTCTCCTTGTATGAGAGCCTACAATAATTTCTATGGCCCTTTACTGGATCCTTCCCCAATATATCTATGCCCCTTATTCTAAGAAGCCCAGAACTGAGCAGAGCACTCCAGATGTGGCCTTGCCAGTGCTGATGAGAGGCAAAGGATTACCTTCCTCAAGTATCTGTCAGAACTCTTAATGCAGGTCAGGATACCATTAGTCTTTTTTGTGACAAGGGCACACTGTTGACTCATATTCAATTTGGTGTCCAGCAGGACCTCCAGGTCCTTCTCCACAGAGCTGCCTTCCAGCTGGACAGCCTTGGGTTTTTCTATCCCAGATGCAGCCTTTGCATTTCCACTTGTTGGATTTCACGAGGTTCCTGTCAGCCCGTTTTCCAGCCTGTCAAGATTCCTCTGGATGACAGCACAACCCTCTGCTGTATCAGCCACTCCTCACAATTAGCTGTAATCAGGAAACTCTCTGCCCAATCATTAGATCATTAATGAATGTGTTAAACATGATTTGACCCTGTATTGACCCCTGGGGTGCATTAGTCACTGGTCCCCAGCTAGGCTTCATGCCACTGATCATCACCATCTGGACCCAGCCAGTTTTCAATCCACCTCATTGATTCTTTCAGTCTGCGTAGCATCTCTATGAACACCTTATGGGAGACAGTGTCAAAAGCCTAACTGAAATCCAAGATAAATGGTTAAGCTGCATCCTGGAAGATATGACCTTGATTAGTGGCAGTTTAAGAGATGAACATTCAGCTGTGACATTGATGGAGAGGAGCTGTGCAGCAGCTATCCTTTTCACCAGGGAGGAGAGCGACAGGTCAGCTGGGCAATGCCAGCCAAGGAGCAGTTGTGAGGTGCCAGGGTGTGCCCAGATAGTCCATTCCAGAAAAATACTTCTGTCTACTGCTCCACACTTCTAACATGGGAGCTGTTGATTGTGTATCTTTTTGGCAGCCAGCATAGTAGTGCCTGAGCAACACTAGTGCTGATTTACAGGGACCATAAAAGCAGAATAAAAGCAATCCCCAAGATGGTGGTAATGACAAGACATCTTCTAAAACCAAATTCTTCTTCTCACCTTCTGCACTTCATCATCCCTTTAAAACAGTTACAAATCAACAATTTCTGATTCCTTCTCATTTGCCACCTCTGTTCTTTGTACTATTCTTCTCACTGTTATATATTTATTAATTTTCCCCTTTTGACTTCTCCATTGGTCCACTGTAGCCATGTATCCATTTAACCTTTATGTAGAGCTCTCAACTGCATTAAGGCATGGGGTTTTTTTTTCAGCATCTACATTCAGTGTAAAAGTCATTCCTTTTGAATCAGTGAAGTGACAGTATAGTGTAACCGATTCAGTTAGGAGAATCAGAGATTCCAATATTAAAAATGAATCTATGATAAAATTTAGCCTTTGGAAATTGATTTAGAGAGGCTAATAGGAACTAAAAGATTAAGACACCAGGGCTGTTGGAGTGGCATTAGGATTATTCATTAAAAAAGAAAAGAGTTAAGCAGACAGTTGAAAACCATCAAAACCAATCAACAATTATTTTATCAATTATGGATATTCTAAATATTCTCATTTTTCTGCTCTTAGTGTGTGTTTCCTATATCTCAGTGGCCAGGAGGAGGGTAAATACTTTCAGACATAGGATATTGCTGCTCTGAGGTTGCCAGCATAACTCTGACTTCTCCAACTTCCTTTTGCACTTTGTCACTGCAATAATATGGTGTTTTAGTACGTACTGGAAGTGTGGTTTTATTATTTTGGGTCTTTCTGTTTTGTGTTTAACACCACAAATAAGCCCTCAAATTGACTGCAATTAGAACTGCATGAAGAACAGTGTATTTCTTGCTGATCGAAGAGGGGATAAAGCCTGAATATCCCACGTTATTTTCTTCAGCCCGCTTAGAAATATCCCTTGTTTAGTACTGGGATTGCTGAACTCTCCTTGCTTTAATGTTCAAAGGTCCACATATATTGAACTAAAAAAATGCTTTGAAGAAAAAAACAAACTGGATTTTTTGTCACAACTAAGACAAGTTCTGGAAGATGATTATTCAGCGAGAAATCAGTCTGAGAATTAATAATACCATCCATGACTGAACCATTTTCCAAACAGAAGTGTTTCAGGCACCTTTTAGAAAGGAACTCATCTCATTCATGTAGGCTCCTTATGCCACACATATATTTGACCTAAGACTTTTTAGGAAACTTAGCGTGTGCATCAGGATCAAGTAAGGTGCTGTCTGCACTGAGGTTTTTGCTGGCTTCATATTCTTGACATAAAATAAAGAAGAAATAAATCGCCTCCCTCAAAATTGGTTAAAAATATATGTTTTCCATCCTATGTCTAACATGACAAAACTGAAACTTCTTATAAGCCTGTCAATTGTTTTTCTTTCTTCCTTGAAGTAAAGATGGAAGTTGCTGAAACAAAGAACTATGGTTACAGAAATACATGCACAGACAGTTCTAAGAAATTATCTTTAGCTGGTTTTGTGCCAGCCATCTTAACTGCATGTTTTATGCTGCAGGCCCAGCTTCTGTACTAGACAATTGCACAGGTGGAAATATGTATTTGTGGGACACTGAACAGTAAATTTCCCCAATGCAACACAATTATAGAAACATCTGTGCAAAATATCTTTGATCCAATTCACTGTGAAAACATGCATCACTCATGATGGTCTAGTAACTGCAGATTTCCCTGCACAGCAAAGCCAGAAACAATGGGGAAATTGCTTCAAGACACACCAATAGTTTTTGTTCTGGCACGTGTACATCTCAGCTGTTGCTCCTTTCCTGTTAGGGTATAATTCAATTTAGTGATAGAAAGGAGACAAATACATTTTACATGCTTTAATGAAATCACACAGACAGGTTGTAAACACAAGAAAGAAAAGCATATGAAAAAAATCACTTGAATAAAAATAAGTTGGACACATGAACCAGTTTTGGTAAAACAGAAATCACTTTATGCCCCTACCTGGCTCTTGATTCAAGAATCAGTTGGAATTTGTTTGGAAAGTTTTTGATAATTTACCATTCCTGTGCTTTGTACAAATTTCTTCAGGCTGGGTAGAGAGCCAGAATGCTAATATTTAATGAAACACCTTATTTTAGCTGAAAAACTGTAAGATTTTTGTTTTGTTTTTTTTTGTTTCTCTGTTTTGTGACTCCTATCTGTCTCTTTCTGTCCCTTAGAAACTTCTCAATCTGAACTTGCAGCCAACTCTACCAGTGTAAACCAAATTTGACAGATGGATTTTAGGATCTTTCTGTCAGTGATCTCCCTCACTTCCATTGAAATGTGTGAGTTAGTAGGCAGAAGAGGTCCTATAATGACCCCTCTAAAGGAAAGGCTGCCACATACCTTCTTAGTTACCAGAGAATACACAACACAAGAGACTCAATAAATACCCTATCTGTGGAAAATCTTATTGGAGCACTAAATAGCTGCTAGAAGATCAAGACATGGAAATCACATCCATGTGATTTCATTCATTTTCCAACTTTGGAATTCTTAGTTATGAAATATCAAGGCTAGTTTCATAAATACAAACTTTTATGTGACGTTAAGATTCAGCTGAAGACAGCAGCTGAACACATAATCAGTTTAATTTTCTGTGGCAGGTAGAGAAAGCACAGGCTCTGGGCATCGTTGTTGGCTCTGGGCATTTTTTTCCTTCAAGCTTTATTTGTAAATTACATAAACACAGGGGCAGGTATAAACAAAATGATGGCCCTGAAGGGTGATTTTGATATATTGTTCCATGGATCAACATGTTTATTAATAGCGCTGCTCTGGAAGATATGGAATAGGTGTTGACAGTAACTAAAAGGATGAAATTGTTTTTCCATCTACCTTTTAATCTCTCAGTCTGTCAAAATGAATAGAAGCCTAACTGGCCTTCTCATTAAGTAAGGGTTTTGAAAGTTTTAGATTTCTCTGTCAGAGAGTTTTTTACTCTGCTTTCATCCCTTCCTCTTCCAAAAGCAGCATCACTGCCTACAGGAGAAAACTTAGTTCTCTTTACGTAGACACACAGCAGGCTGTTGGTGTTTGGAAGGAAATAGGCAAAGCTGGCACCTTCAGTTGTCATTAAATCTTACTTACAGGAAAGGATCAACCAGTGAGTCTGAAATTCAATAGGCAAGATGACCCTGTAGAATATCTCTAGTTAGAAGTGAGCTGCAAGTATATATCTTACTGCTTAATTTATTCACTTTCTTATAACTATTCCATTAACAAACAGACCATTTTAAATTATCTTCCATAGTAATTTTGGAAAACTACATCATGAGAGAGGTGGATTATTATATTCCTAATTAAAACACAAATACAGCAATTACAGTTTATATGCCATTATCCTGAATCTATACAGGATGACGTTAAACAGCAAAACAGCCATTAATTTTACTGTTCAAAGAAATGCTCATAATCTTTCAGAAATGTCATATAAAATATTCATTTTGAAATGCCCTACGGTGATTTCTGAATTTATTTAAAGTGGGCTGTTGATAGCTCTTTTATAAATAAGCAATTACAGTACACTAAATATATCATGGCCCATCACATTATACATTCTATAATTTCATGGATGAAAAGCCTACAGCTGATCTGCATAAATGTGGTATGTCTCACAGCAGGTGAAGAGTTTGATTACACAGGATAATCAGAGTTATTTATAGTAACAATTTATACCTGTTATTTATTAAAACCCAGCAAATCAGATATTGGTTTATTTAAGGAAGCCACTGTATTATAGGCTGAACTAGGCATAAGAATATTAAACACATGTAAAATGCACTGTTATATTAGTAGTTTGAAATCAGCCAAGGTCAGCAGGGAATGAGTTGTTAGTACTTGGTAGCAATGGAGAAAGCTGGGTTCGGCGAGCGGCTGGGGTCTGTCCACATTCCCCCTGGACAAGTATCATCACTGCAAACATCATTGCCCCACTGGCAATATCAGAGATCCTTGCAAGCACGATATCTGAAGAAGCCAAGGGTTGATTAACTGCAGAAAGGTTGAAGAAATCTGTGAAATATTCAGGTGATTTTTTAGACCTGACATGAAGGATTTTCACGATGGTTGCCCTGCACAAATTACCATGCTGCAGCTTAGGGTGTTCATATTCCTTGGTCATTTAGGAGAACTAAACTTAAAAAAAAAAAAAAATTCATCAAAGGATAGTCTTGTGGATTACTTGAGTGTAGTTATAGGATCTGTGAAATTACACACTCAATTTGTCTGTTGGTATCTTGCCTGTTTGTCACCTTGTCTGAGTAGTGTTATACTTGCCCCCTCTTGCTCATCCACTCATTCAAGCTGTTGCAAGAGCCATCGTGGTGGGCACAGCAAAAAGGGGTAGGTACCCACGGAGGATTCTTTCAGCCTCTCACATCTGGCCCTGTTCAGGTGCTGCCAGCCTCTGCTGAAGGGGAAGCAGAAGTGAGTCTGGGGCAGCACTAAGCCGTGGTTCCAGAGGAGATGGCAGTGCTGCAGATGCTGTTCTGTGAGCTAGCTGGAGTTCAGCTTTTGGTCCTTGAGGACGGTGCCTGGCGCATCTTTGAGACTACTTAGACAGAGGGGCAGAGGTCTGGGAGCTGCCCACTCTTTGAAGAAGGGAACAATGTCTCCAGGGAAAATTAAGACATATAAATGACAACTGGTAGGATGAAAGTTAGTTTAAAACAGAAGAAAGACCTGTTGAGAGTACAGACCACTTGGAAAATCACATTGAAAATGCCAACATTTTGGTGGTAGCAGTATGGCAGATCACATAGTACTCCCAGTGTATGTTTCTGAACTACGCATTTGAGTTTATAGCAGTGAAAATTATCTCCACGCAAAAATTCTACTCTACTTTTATGTATATATATTTAAGAGAATGTCACGCTGTGCTGAAATGACTGAGTATATATGTCTAGAAGCAGATCCACTTTAGCTCTTCCCTTTGAAAAAAAACAGAAGAAGCAGAGGCATCGCTATACAGTATAAAGACCTGGAAAGGAAAACAAACCCATTGTTTTTTGTGCTGTTTCAGAGATAGTTCCTATGATCATACCAAATGAGCTTGACTGATTTTCACAGGAAGATGAACTGTGTTTATATTAAACTAAATGGAAGTTTTGTTCATGCATGCATATACTAACTACATAGAACAAAACTTTTATGCAATTTAAAAGGTAAGATCCTCTTTGCAAAATTCTGCAGGGTCTCATAAAAAATTGGAATAGGTAACTGTAATTACTGTAGGCAAGAGACACAGATTTAAAATATTTGGCTTACCTATCCCCTTAATTTCAAAGTAGAGAAAAACCTGAGAAGAAATAGGTATAATATTTCAATGCAACAAAAATATGGTCTAATTAAAATCTAGTGCAAATAGAAAAAAATGCAACTGTGTGTGAGTCTCTCACCTCTTGTGAGTACTGGTGTTGTGTCCCAAATGTAGACTGTAGAAGATATGGAAGATGGTCACAAGTATTAAGATTAGGACTAAATATTTAAGAATTTGAAGTGAAAGTAGAACCCTGACATTATTGGGAAAATCAAAGTTAACGTGGTTCTTAATAAAATAAATACAAATCCCTTAATATATAGATAAATACTTTTGTGATGAAAATCTAGTATCTAGAAGTATGCAAAATGAAAATAATAAAACTGAAAAATCAAAAAATTCAGCAATGATATTTCTCTTTTCTGTATATGAACGTTCGTGTATTAGACTTATTGCATTTGTGGATTAGTCCGTATGATACTACCCTGTATATACTAAACTCTACTACTACAGATGGAAACACCTAAAAACCTCTATTCTATTCTGTTCTGTTCTGTTCTATTCTATTCTATTCTATTCTATTCTATTCTTTCAAAATAATTAAATTCTCAATTTTTTCCAAGTGGTTTAAGATCTCCCTCAGAAGAGATCAAGTTCTGTTTGAAGGAAAAAGCTGGATAAATAGCCCTATAACTGGATTATGATGTGAAAATATAATTTACCATTAAAAAAGTTGTTCTTTTTTGTCACCTAAATATTGTTTATTTACGTATTCCAAAGCAGCAGAAGTGCTGCTTTGATACTAATTTGATACTAATTTGGTGTGAAAAAGATTTCTGGATATTCTGAGACAGTTGTACTGAATCTGAGACTGTTAAGAAATAGCCTTTGGCTCAGAAGGCTTTGACTTGGAAGCAGTTCCTCTGTTCTTCCAATATTAAGCATTGATAAAATGGTATGAGAGTTAAGATGCTAAAATAAAGGAATTTTCAGTTGAGATCTTTGGTTTCAATGGACAGGAGTCACACTGTGACCAATATGAGTTTCAGTGAGACTGTTCCTGGCTGAAAACAATTAAGATAAACTCACAACTCATTCCTGCAGAAACATTTAGATGGCTGTTTTAGGAACAAAGGTCTCAATTCTGACTAACAAATCTTCTCAGTTACCTGTAACTACATATAATAAGGCCAAAGAGACAATTAGATAGACCAGGTATTCTTGTCTTTTTTCTTATTTACACAGTACAGTGATACATTTGACAGATATGTCTTGCAGAGTGCCACACAATCTTTGTAGGTGAGTATCAATGGATAAACAACCCTTTGGCAGTTCATGTTCATAGTCAATCACTTTCACCAGTACCAATTTGTGGCACATTTAGCTGTGTCAGGCTTCAGCTTCTAGCTGTTATAATTTTCTTTTTTAAAAAAATTTTCCTCTACTATATTTAGGGACAGGGAGATAGAAATACTAATTTTTTATGAAGTGATAGTTGATGCTGAAAATGAAAAAATTTAAAGATGAAGACTGGTTTCAGGTAAGAATTATTTTCTTTATAAAGAAACTTTTCACATAAAACCAAAGTATTTACTTTCTGGAAGATTGTAAGAAAAGCAGTGAAAATTAGTGATGGTATTTCTTAGAGTCATAGAATCACAGAAAGCTAAGGGGTTGACTGCACCTTAAGGACCATCTAGTCCCAACCCCCACTTCCATGGGCAGGGACACCTCTCACTTGACCAGGTTGTTCAAGGCCATATTTAACATGGCCTTGAACACTGCCAGTGTTGGGGCTTTCAGAACCACCCTGAACAACTGGTTTTGGTACCTTACCATCCTCACGGTCAAGAATTTCTTCCTGATTTCTACCTTAAATTTCCCTATTTTCTGTTTGTACCCATTACTCTTTGTCCTACCACAGCTCCTGATGAAGTGTCCCTCTCTGGCTTCCCTGCAGGACTCTTCAGATAATGTTCCTATGAGGTCATTGGGACAACTTTGCAGTTTGCAAGTCAGAAAAGTTACAGGTATGAAGACAGAAATGTAGAAGAGGAGACACAACTGTTAAGTGGAAAGAAATTGAGAGCAATGTACAGTGGAGAAGTCAGGGAACTCCTGGAAGATATAGGAAGACCGTGTGACAGTAAGATGGAAAAAGAAGTATGAAAATCATAGTTAGGGTGAGGAAACTGGTGAGAGGTGGGAAATTCAGCTGCAGAGAGTAAAGGAGATACCTGGTATAACCCACTATTGAATCATAAAGACAATGTGAGGAGACAGGAAATGTGATACCAACAATGTTAATGTATTCAGTGTTTCAGATAAAAACTTTTCCTCCTGTACATGGCCCAAAAAGATGTTTAATGTTTTTCTCTTTAAATATTTGTCTTAGCAGAAAGCTTATGTGTCACAGTGAGCAAATAGTACAAGCAGTGGATCAGAAATCATATGAGGGAAATATCCCTGTAGTTGCTTGCAGGGTAGTATTTCTACGAAATGTAATAAATCATAGGGTATAGAAAGCATCTTGGCATAAGAATTCTCTGTAAAAATCCAGAATTGATATGCTAAATATATTTTAACAAGAACTCAACTTTGCATTAGCAAGTTGAAAAAAATAGGTCACAAACAAGTAAGGCTTTTTCATTCCGAGGTGCAAGAAAACAAAAGTCCCTGATCTATCAAGAAGAGGAGACTGAGGGGAAACCTTGTTGCAACCTACAACTTCCTCCTGAGGGGAAGAGGAGGGGCAGGCACTGATCTTCTCTGTGCTGACCAGACCATAGAGGGACAGTCCAGTGACAGGACATGAGGGAATGGCCTGAAGATGAGTCAGGGGAGGTTTAGGTTGGATATCAGGAAAAGTTTCTTCACCCAGAGGGTGGCTGGGCACTGGAACGGGCTCCCCAGGGAAGTGGTCACAGCACCAAGCCTGAGAGGGTTCAAGGAGCATTTGAACAATACTCTTGGGCACATGGTGTGACTCTTGGGGATGGTGTTGTGCAGGGCCAGGAGCTGGACCTGATGGTCCTTATGGGTCCCATCAAAATCAGCTTGTTCTGTAATTCTGTGAAGATTATTTTTGTCAGAGAAATATTTAGAAATAAAAACTGGGTCTTTTTCTGGGAATTTCTTGAGCACTTATTATAACAAAGATGATTTTGATGATGTTCCCATGAGTAAAAAAATTGCTGTAGCAATTTTTTGTAGCATAAAAATTTGCTTTTCTTAAGTGCTACCTGCCACTTTATGGACAGCAAAGATTGGAGCACAGGTAGGAGGTGATTTATGAAGAGGATTTTTGTAATAGGTAAGAGTTAGGTGAAAGGTGAATAAAAACCAAATGGAAGACTGAATGCTCTGTGCTGAAAATAGTGATAAGTGCAAGCTGAAGGCATAGAAAATAAAAAAGTAAAGTTGAAGACTAATGACAGAAATAAAAAGGAGATTTAAATTTTGATTCCAGAATTTTTCATGTAAATAGCTTGTAAGAAAAGTTCAGCTTCTAAAAGTTTGATTACTTTCATAGAAAAGACTTCCAGTTAATGTTCTATGCACAATTTCAATGGAAAAAGTTAGATTTTTTTCCTTTTAAAAATTATTTTTTTCCTAGGCAACAAAAAAAGGGAGTCTATGATTGATACCTGAATTGCAACAATCTCTTGGGGTTTTTTGGCTACATTGTCACAATATATTTAGCAATTAAAAAAGG